>CM008332.1:7677553-7692943 GCA_002525835.2 Ipomoea batatas
CAATATTCTTTACCTATTTCATTTTCTTTGAAATAAGATTTTTATTTGTATAAAATTTATTTTCTGAACCATATATGTTGTAGTTAGTCAAGGACAAAGGACCTTAAGGGTCCAGGAATTTGACTTCACGAATGGGTAGACCAGATCCTTGGATTAAGGTTCATTTGTCAAGCAAGGAAAAAGACTTCTGCCGCCTAAAATGTACTACCCTCCACAAGGACAATTACGTGGCCTGATGAGGAACAGTTGTCACTAATACGTTCAATACAGACCCTTGATATATAAAGCCAAGACTTTATATATGCTGAGGATGTTTCATTATTTCAAGAATGGACCACGTTGTAGGGACAAAATTTATCCTAGCCTTATTTAATATATGATTTGACTATAAAAGAGACTACTCCTTATGAAGAAAAAAAATGTCGGGGTCATTTAGGGCAAGAGATCCAGGTTTCAAATTCGACGATAACAATGTTGATGTTATGTTTAAAGTGGACAGATCATTGTGTCCATTAGTATTTGATCATGTCTGTTGATGAGTTATTAAATTACCGTGATTTACACCTATCCAAATATTCTGTCTGTTTTGGGTGTTGGGACTCAGGAGTTGGGATTGAACCTTTTAGAAAAAAAATATTGAGAATTGAAGCATTTAATTTAAGCCCTATTTGAACATTATATTCACACATTTAAAGATAATGTGAACATAATTATATATAAGCCCTATTTGGTAAATGACTGTTAGCTGATAAGTGTTAAATGATTGGTTAGAGGGTATAACTAGTTGATAAATTGTAGAAAGATGTTTGGTAAATTAGTTGTTAACTGTTTGGTATAATTATATTTCTTTTCTCAAAAAGCTAATTGAAAAAGTTGTTTTGAACAACTTTTTGAATTTTAGCATTTTGGAGTTACAAAAAATTGATTAACTATACACTTATATTGATTTTTTAACTAAGTCAAATAGCTAATAGTGATCAAATAAACCAAAATTGGTTGCTAACTATTTTACCAAACAGGCCATACTCTTATTTTGTTTAAGTTATTATAGATAATCGAAGTAATTAACCTGACATTATTGTCATATCATATTTTAAGGTTATTTAAGGTAATTAATGTCATTACATACGTTTTTCATTTTTATTGTTTGAAAAACGCACATATATACATGTGTGTATCTATATTTATTTATTTATTTATTTATTTATTGGTGTTTATATTTTCTTATACAATATAATATAACGTAAATATAATCTTTTACCAAGTGGATTAATATTATATTCCGACAAATTTAACCAAACATATAATGTAATTTTACATTCATGTAATACTCCGTATTACTTTACTTTTTAATTAGTAACTCTATTGTTTGGAAAAATTTCACATCTCATGAACCAAATGTTCTTCTGTACAAGGTAATTTGATTAGCTTCTATACTTTTGGTACAATAAGATAACCTTGATAATCTACTATGAAAATTTATTTGATTAATTTCCATATTTTTAATACTGTAAAATAACCTTGATAATCTACTATGAAAATTTTAACTTTTCCCTTTAAAATGCGCAAACACACACACACACACGTGTGTTTGTGTTTATAAGGGCATTAAAAGAATATTTTCTTTTACAAAAAGATAACTCTGAACCAAATAAGTTAATATGAAGTATTATATTCTTACTAAATAATAGATTTCAGTAATATGCTAAATAATATTTTAGGGGATAATCTAATAATTTAAACTCATTTTCTATTAGTTTTTTTTTTTTGAAACAACATTTTCTATGTGAGCATCATTTTTAACAATGAATATTGATTATAAATAATAAAAATAACCTCATATGTTTTCGAATTTGATAATTTTATTATATAACCCTAGGGACTAAAAGTGCAACATTATGAATAATTAAGGGGCTAAATTTGTTTAAAATAACTTATAGAGACTAAATTTTTAAAAGTGAAACAATCCAGTGGCTAAAAGTATTGTTTTCCTATAGTCAATTAAAATTGAAATAAGAAAATGTGTAATAAAATGATTAGTAAATACTAATTAAAATAGAAGAGAATCGCTTGCACAAGTAGCTCGGTTCCTGGGTGGTAAATTGTGGACAAAAATGTAAGATTAAGTTTTGATAGTCACAATAGAAATTTTTATCATTTTGTAGAGATCATTTCTTATGGACAACAAATACTAATCCTTTAATCTAATAAATCGTTGAGTTATCGTAATTTATCATTCTATAATCTTATTAGTTAGAGATGCATGTGAGGATTATTGAGATGGGAGATTTTATTTTGTCAGCAAAATAGAAGAGGCATTTTTTTCTTGAAGTTGAAATGTTGGACCTTATCTTCAAGATGACTTAAGTCTATTGGCTTATTAGGTGTTCCCTCAGGTTGGCACGGACATTGACATTCTATTGTATTCAGTACCAGCTCAATCATGGCCGGTTTCCATTTTTTAAAGGAAAATTATATTATCTCATCACTTGTGGCTAATAAGACCTTAAGGCCCAATGAAATCCCCATCAATAATATGAATTCTTGACAATAAAGTCAATTTTAATTTGCAATTCTCATCCACCACATGATGAATATATAATATATAAATATAAATGTACAATTTATAACTATCAACTTAGCGTTTTAGTTAAGGTAGAACATTTTTTTTTTTAAATTTGGTAGCAGAATCAACCTAGAGACTATGATCTTAGTGTTGCTTAAAGATTGTTAAAAGTGATTGGCCAACACACTTGAGGAGGCATTGATTATATAATTCATTTAGACTTTTAATTGATATGTGACACATTCTAACACTCTTCTTTCTCTCTTTCTTCTTTTATGTGTGTTGCTTAGAGCCTATCAAAAGTGACCTTATCAAAAGTGACCGGCTCACACACGTGCATAGAGGGCATTGAACATTTCAAAACCACTAGCAGGCGTCTACTACGTACTATAAATAAAAGAGTAATGATAAATGTCCCTCCTATTTTTCTCTCCAATTAATCTATTTATCATGATGTGACATTATTTGATTTGCCACTAAATTTTATTTTTAATTAGTGCTGGATCAACCAATTAATAAACACCCAATGAATGGAAACCACATCATGTGGCCGGGAAATATAGGAAGGGAAATTCAGGAGGGGTAAGAAGCATTTTTCAAAATAAAAATAGGAGTTAATTTTATTTGTGCTCTAAGATTTATAGGTGATAGTCCACTTTTAGTCTTTTTCATAACATTTCCATTTAGTCCTAGTATTTTTGCGGCATGATCACTTTTTCGTCCTCCGCCAACAAAATCGTTGAAATGCCGTTAAATACAGGGAAATTTTTTATTATTATTATTTTTTTTTGTACAAAATGGGTTGACATGCCCTTTTTTTTTTTTTTTTTAAATACTTTTTTGAAAAGAATCATAATTGAATACCTAAAAGTTATAAATAAAAAAGGGATAAATATGCCAGAAACCTTTAAAAAAAAACATCACTGGTTTCCGGTGGAAACCAGTGGTTTGGTTTACGTCAATGGTTCACCAGAAAGCTTTAAAAAATCATTGATTTTCGCTGAAAATCATGTTTTGGTTGTTGGCAGAAAATGACTCTCGCCAAATTTTGACTGAAATTTCTTATTGCATCCAGACACTGAAAATTCGGAAAACATTTTTTCAGAAGTTATTTTCCGGGTTTCCAAACAGACCCTAAAAGTATATTGCCACCTATAAATTTAGGACTAAAAATTATATTAACTTATAAAAATAGACTGTCTATTACACAAGAACGGATTTTACTCAATGCCTATCTTTTGTGGTTAGGCGTTTCTCTTATCACCAAAAAAATTAAGGGCAATTACATTTTCTAATAAATTAAAATAATAGTTATAAAAATATCAAAGTCTCTTTCTAGTGATACCAATAGTCATGGCATTTATTTGACATTGTACTAGTTCTTGTTAACCATTAATTTATAAAGAAAAAATATCACAATTCGTTTTTATTAATAGTTTTATACAATGCATGTACTGAGTTAGTTTTCACACTGTTCGTTAATTTTTCAACCACATACATTAACAAGAGAATTTTTTTTTTCCTTATAAAAAGAGAAGTATTTTTAAAATTCAATGTTGGCACATTCGAGTCAATCAATCATTCTGTGAAAGCTAATGTAGGTGGAATCTACGTACGTTAAGGACCACAAATCTACGTACCAGTGACCACAACTCGAGCTGGACCAATGTATTTTTGAGGTTAGATATCAAACATAGTACATTAGATATCTGAGGTTGTCAGGTTGACATATGGATTTTTGAATCACATAAATATGTTTACATTGCATCCATCGACCATATAGTCACCCATTAGTCAATCGTTATACCCTGCACCACAGTGCACATAGCAATGTGCACCATGTACGTAAAACGACGTCGTTTTGGTGTTAGTAGATGCGGACGCGAATGACTCAGGGAATTCATTATCTATAATACACATAATCATTATCTATAATACACAGAACGTTTGCCTAGAATACACAGAATGTTTGTCCATAATACACAGAATATTGACACAAAATACACAGATGTTAGTGGACGCGAATGACTTCAGGGAATTCATTATCTATAATACACATAATCATTATATAGAATACACAGAACGTTTGCATAGAATACACATAATATTTGCCCATAATACACAGAATATTGATGCCCATAATACACAGAACTCATCCTCCTAACATTCGAATGCACAAACACATCACAACTTGTGTTAATAACATGAATACACATAATATTTACACAAAATACACAGAACTCATCCTCCTAAACATTTGAATGCACAAACACATCACATTACTAACATGAAATCACAACATGTGTTACTAACATGAATACACATAACGGTTGCCTATAATACACAGAACGGTTGCCTAGAATACACAGAATGATTGCCTGAAATACACAGAATATTAACATAAATACAGAGACCGGCCGAAACGGGAAACATGATTTCCAAAAAAAACGGACGATTAGTTTACAATGCTCAAAATGACGTCGTTTAGGTACGTGGTGCACATTGCTATGTACACCGTGGTGCACAATATAATTTGCCCCCATTAGTTTTATGCATCATTAATTAAAGAGTCGTTGGATTCTTATATTTGAATACAGGAATTGAGAATACGGCGATATATAGGATGCATGGGACTGTGTTAACTTGTTGATATTTGTTGAGGTTGATGAGATGGGAATAACGGCTCATATCGCGTTCACATATATGCATATATAATAATTATATTATTGACAAGTATATTCCCAACAAATATGATTTCATCCTCTATTATTTCAAATTGCAAATATTATGTAATGATTTTAGAAAGAAACTAAGATAGCATTTTCATCTAATATCTATTACAGTGTGTCTACATACATACATACATACCCACACGCACGTACACGCGCATACACATATATATAGCCATGTTTGGTAAATAATTAGCTTATCAGTCAATTTTGACTTATTTGACAACTATTAATTGTTTGACTTGGTTAAAAAATCAATAAGTGTTTAGTTAATAAGCTTTTTGTAACTCCAAAATACTAAAATTCAAAAGGCTACTCAAAACAGCCTTTTCAATTAGCATTTTGAGAAAAGAGATTATACCAAACAGTTATAAGCTAACAGCTAATTTACCAAACACCTTTCTACAATCAACTAATGTTATCAACTAATTATACCTTCTAACCCAATCAGCTAACAGCCATTTACCAAACAGGCCGGGTCAACATATACACACAGACACACACACCTTAGTTCAGGTGCGGCCGCACCAATAGTTATGCAAATATGCACCAACAGTGTTAGAAAACACACAACTAAAAAAAATGCATAAATACACCAAAAAATAACGCACCATTAATAAGTATGCATTGCAAAAAACGAACCATTAGGTATGCATAAATGCACCACACAATATTTAGAACTTCACAATTAGGTGTGGGGAGGTATGATGCATTCTTTTGGGTGTGTTATGCGTTTTGTGATGTATTTATGCATTTCATTGTTATGTATTTTTCAAACACTATTAGTGCATTAGTTACCACTATTATTGGTGTCTATTTTAAGCGCCTATACTGACTGAATGTTATGGCGCGACCACATTTGAGCTGGAGTATATATGAAACAGAAATTATGCGACAGAATTAATTTCATGTGGAGCCATAATTTATTCTGATTGTAAATTGTAATACACAAGTTGTACCTCCGAATGACCACACATATATGAAAATCGTCGGTGTCTCCTTCATAAAACAAAAACAACGAAATATGATTGAAAAAAACAAAAGACTATCTTTTTTTTTTTTCTTAATTACCTTGATTTATAAATTTTTAAAAAAAAAAAAAACAAAAGAAAAAAAAACAAACAAACATGGCCACACAAATAAAAAAGTTCAAAATGACATTCATATTATATGTTTGTAGTTAACCTGACCTATTATGTGCCTGCATGCAGTTAATAAATTATGTGTGCAAATAAATTGAAAGCACATAATATATGAACTACTTACACATAATATTTGATAGTGTAAATATGCAGTGATATTGTTGGATCGTACACGGGTCCTTTAATAGTCTGCTTGTTGGTTTAAGTCTTAAGCTCAGGAAATGACGTGATATTAGAGAGTTCCGAGCTAATGTGAGATAGGTGAAGTTGCCAAAAATCACCCTTCTTAGCATTAAATGTAGTATTTATAGGGGAAGAAAGGAGACACATGTTAGGCTCTCGGCATGCCTGACACGTGTCGTGCATGCAATCGGTGAGCTCGGTGGCTGTGCAGTGATTCCCACGTGGAGACTTGCCACTAAGCCATTGTGGCCGAATCGAGGTTAAGAATCCAGGTTTATTCTCCAAGTGAACTTGGTCGGGACGGATTCTTGTAGGTGGGGCGTAAACTACTGCTGTTAAGCATTTATTCGGTCTTCACACTTAGGTCGGATTGGTCAGTCTAAAGGTCGGTTATGGTCTGGAACAGTTCATCACGGTGAGTTGACTTGATACCGAGCAGGTATGCGGTACATATAGGTAGGTATATACCTGAGAAATATTTTCTATAAATATGTTAACTGTATGCACATAATATATTATATACAGAAACATTATTTATTATGTGAACTCTGATCCACATATAATAATTGCATTTTTTTTTTAGCTGTAAATCAACTCAGATGGATAGTGATCCATGTTTTGCGGGCCCAAAATTGTGGCCCAAGACAAAAGAAATCCTATATTAAATATGTTATCGTATGATATTTCTTGGATTCGACGTTTCTCGCAGGCGAGGTTTCAGTGTGAAAATGGCGTGTTGCACCGATGTTTCGTTGGGGTCGTTGGATGAGTCTTCTCTAGGCCCACAGCGTAGACTTCAATTCTCACATCAGACATAACTCTTCTCTGCACTGCTCCATCTAACCGCAAAGCCAATGCCAATTTCACACAGTGTCATGACTTTGTGGGACATTCCAATGTGATACACGCATGGTGGGTTCTGGTCTCACTCACATTTGCACTTAATTTTATGGTCGTTTTTAATTGTAATGCTTTGCTTTGGAACCTTCCTTGAACCATGGAATTTCCCATGAAGAAGCTAGGCTTGATACCTGTTGGGATTTTAATTATAAGGTCCACGAGACCGAAGTAAATCAATCTAGGTTACTTATATGTTATAGCTACTTAAGACTTAATATCTTTTAAGAAGCTACTAGGTTTCGTATTCAAACTTTGCTAATTGAATGAATGGAGTTTGTTGAAACTTAAGGTGCATCAACCTGAAGCTTAAGGTACGTGTTTTTTCTTTTTAAGGTGTGTGATTTTCCTTCTTAAGGGCGTGGTTTGTATGCTTAAGGTGCCTTAGTTGTTGAAACTTAAGGTGTGTTGGCCTAATGCTTTAGGTGCGTGGTTTTCCTTCTAAAGGTGCTTGATTTGTATGTTTAAGGTGCGTCCAGTTATTGAAGGAAAGGTGAAAGAAAGTAACACAGAAAGAGTACAAGATTGAGTATAGGATTGAGTTCAAGATTGAGTGCAAGTTTACACGTGTATTTTTTTTTCTTTTTTAATTTTCAATGGTTTGAGCCGTTGATCTAGATTTAATCAACTGTTCATATTTAAACGCATGACCGCACCTAGGAGCATCCCTGCACCTGAACTCATATATATATATATATAATATAAATGTGTGTGTGTATAAAAGTCTGCTAAAATGCGGTGGTCGCGTCTTCCCGTTCGGTCGGTGCAGTTTACACCACTAGTATTAACAAAATACACACTAGTGATAGGAAAATGCACAACAATAAAAATGCACAAAAACACCCCGATAATTCCCCTGCACCTAATTGTGCATTTCTGGACACTGTGTGATATATATTTGTATACTTAGTGGTGTGTTGTTTAGTGATGTGTACTTAATGGGGGTAAAAATAATAATCTGTTTGTCACATTTTACCTGTAATATTGATTATTCACTGGTCAAACTAACTTTTTCTTCTTACTTATTTTCTTATTATTTATAAATTTAGTTTTTATTTTTTTAATTTTTAATGTAATTTTTAAATATATAAATTTTATATACTAATACTAAATTTAAACTATGAAAAATTAAATTATAATGAACTCTAATAAATTCTCGTTAACTAAATCAGATATATAAAATGAAACAGAATTGGAGTATAAAATCAAATTCCACAGTGCAAAACATATGTTGGAAGAGATTTTTTATTTTTTATTTTTTCTTTTTGATCAAAACATATGTTGGAAGAGATAGTGGGTGAGGGGTTGTGCATATAGTGCGTAAAAATGGAGTGCTAAATGCTAATAGTCTTCTCATTTTCTAATTTGATAGGATTTTCCCACCGTCTTCTTCTTTCTTTTCCATTCACACAATATATTTGCATCCTTAATTTTCTTTGCCGTACATCATTTTGTTTTCCTCCATTTTATACATAGCAGAAGACACTAGCTAGTGTAAACATTTACTCCGTTTTTATCAAAAACCAAATCAATAGCTAATCCGTGTGCTGTTCCAATGCGCAATAATGCATACATGTACTATATAGTAATATGATGTAATCCTCATGATGTAATCCACAGGCCGGTACGTACTAACAATATCTCAGCTATTCTTATATCCTGGACCATGGTGCACATGCAAAACTTTGTGGATCATGGTATGAAAACGGGGTCGTTTCTTTACTTAAAGAAACGACGGCTGTTATATTTTAACAAATTCTGTATTTTTATGTATTTATAACAAAATGAAACTACAATGTATTTAAAATGAAATTGAGTCGTATATTGTTTATATTATCAAATGAAACTGTAATTGAATTGAAAGGATACTTTAATTGTGTTGAAATAATGAAACTGCATTATATATAAAATGAAACTAAATAACATGCCTTACCTATTGAGTGTATATTGTCAAATAGAAGTGTAGTTGAATAGAAATGATACTTTAGTTTTGCTGAAATGAAACTACAATATGTATAAAAAGAAACGGAATAACATATCTCACATATTGATTCTCAGTCGATTTTGGACGGTGAAAGGTAGGGCCGGGCAGTCGGACCTAATTTATTTAAAATGATAAATGTCTAACAAAATTAATAAAAGTATAAGACAAAGGAAATTACAATATAGGGGTGGAAAATATTAGATGTACTTTATGATTTTTTTTTATAGTATTATCGACTCTATTACAATGGATAATATCTGTCTAAATATACTTTCTCAACCTACCGAACCTATAACCTCCATATGGGAGAGTCATAGCTATGTCGTTCGACCATAAGATCTTTGGCAAATGTACTTTATGACAATTATATTTAAAATTTTAAATTTTGATAATTTAATTTTTAATTTTTGTATCATGTAACAATTATTTCCAATTATACGATCTTATTTGACCTAAAAAAAAATCGTTGACCCTTCTAATTAAGTTTACTATTTGTTACTAATAATGGTACATCCCGTACATGTAGTTATATTAGACATATACAATGCAAACAGAGAAATCCAATTATCCAATCAATAATGGAGTAATGCGCATGATCTATAATAATGGGCTTACCAAAAATCAAATCAAGAGTTAATGTGCTATAAAGTAGACATGTACATATGTTGTAGTCCGCATGATACAATCCACGCGTTCTAACATCCTTATTTTCCGGTGATATTGAAAGCAATTGTTATACATGTACCATATCCATCTTGCATTCTAAACTTTAGATAAAAAATTAGGTGTTTATGGTTAACACATTAGGTATCTGCAGTTAATTATTTATGTATTTGTAAATAAATTAATGACACATAACATGCTAATTATAAATATATAAAATAAGGGTCACACTTGTGTGAGACCGTCTCACGGATCCTTATTTGTGAGACGGGTCGGGTCGGGTCGTGTCAAAGCACCATGCAAATGTCATACTTATATGTGCAAATGTCATACTTATGTGCTCAAATATAACACTAATCAAGAATACAATTTTTGTTACTTATAAGAGAAAAAGTAATACATTTTTCATAATAAGTAATGTTGACAAGTGCTCCTTACTTATAAGGGCAAATATAATACGTTTGTGGAAAAATGTAATACTTTTAAATCGAAATGTAAAAGTATTGTATTTTCCTTTAAAAGTATTACATTTACCCTTATAAGTAACAAAAATTTTATTCCTGATTAGTATTACATTTGAGCATATAAGTATGACAATTGTTCATATAAGTGTTACACTTTCATCTTGACCCGACCCGACCCGTCTCATGGTGAGACGGTCTCACACAAGTTTTTGCCATAAAATAATAATTACAGACACATAATTTATTAACTGTAAGTATATAATATGTTAACTGTAAACGCATAATATATATTATGCCTCTACACTTGATGCAGCTAATGCACCAGGGAATACGAATTAGCCTAAATAGACTAAAAAAAAAATACAAGAACGTTAGCTTGGGCGACTGTTACAGTTGGTGGGACCTTGGTCCTTTACGACGTCATTTTGTACTTTAATTTTAACAGCGACTGTTTGTTGTTTAGTTCGCGTTAGAGAGGTTTTTTATTTTTATTTTAGTTTATTTTACTGTAAAAATTACACATCACCATTACTGTACCTTATGGTACACAATTCGATCTGTACATTAAGTGTAAGAATTCTGTACCTGAAATTGACTAGTAGTTGTATAACACAAAACATATCGTGTGTCTTATTTTATGAATTTATGTCTTGTATTTTGAAATTATGTGGCTATAGCCTATAGGCGGACATAAATTATTTACATAAATCAGATATGAGAATAAGTAAAACAAAAAATATGTATATGTAGTTATGCGTTTCTGTACCTCATGTTACTCAATTCTGTACATTAAGCGTAAGGATTCTGTACCTGAAATTGATTAGTAGTTGTATAACACAAAATATATTGTGTGTCTTATTTTACGAATTTATGTCTTGTATTATGAAATTATGTGGCCATCGGACATAAATTATTTACATAAATTATATATGAGAATAAGTAAAATAGGAAACATGTATATGTATCTCGTGTTATGCATTTCTGTACCTCATGTTACGTAATTCTGTACCTTAAGCATATAATTTTGTACATAAAATAAATTAAAATTTGTGTTGCGAGCATAAAAATGGGAAGCTACGAAATCTGTTAAAGCTTAAATATCAAATGACGTCGTTTTGATCCAAGGTCCACAATGCTATGTGGTCGTATAAAGAATGTGCAGGTGTAATAATAAAATTATAGGTACCTCTATTTAAGAAAAAAATGTTTAAAAGTATTCCTATAATTATTAAAGATTCAATTATACCAAAACATTTTTTGTTTTTTGTTTTTGTTTTTGTTTTTGTTTTTTTATTTGTTTTTGTTTTTGTTTTGTTTTTTTTTTTGTGTACTTTTGGTATTATGTGTGTACAAATCATGATCAATCAAAACTCTTTGCCATGACCATCTTTACCACCCCTGATAACCTATTACAACACCACTATTAGATCATCCCGAATAGCTTGATTTTTGCACAAATTTTAAGATGTCATGTAGGAGAGAAGGATGAAGGGAAACAAGAAAAAAAAAGAAAAAGAAAAAAAAGCTATGTTAACGCGCCCGGTCGGCGTGTGGAGTGCACGCGCGTGACTAAGCGTTTCTGGTATGCTTCATGCGCACAGAGGAACCAATTACTTTTCTTGAGTGAGACTCACTTTTCTTCAAAAAAATCGGGTGCTATAACAACCCATTTCTTTCTCTTTCCTCCACATAAAAATTACAACCTGCAAAAATCATTCAAAATTCTCCTATTGGGGATGCTTTTAGCTCAAATCTAAAACCCCTCACCATCATAATTCATAATTAACCAATCACAAATTCAAAATGAATATTGAAGAAGACAAAAGACAATGGTTTTTTCATCTCAGATAAAGTGTCGGTGATTTCTTTAGTAATTCGTAAAAGAATAAAGAAAATTGTTGACTTAATTCTCAAAATATGATGAGTCAGACACTCTAATCCGAACCCATTATGAACAAAAAGGAGAAGAAAGGAGGGGAGATGGCAGATCCAATTAAAGTAAAAAAAATTGATTAAAAAAAGACCATAATTAGTGGTTACTAAATATTCTTCAAAGTAATCTCCACTTTAGTTTCAATTCTTGCATTCGTCAATTATATTGTATATTTGTATTCCTCGCAAAGAAGAAAAAGTGTATGTCGTGATTCATGTTAATATTGTTTATGGACGTTTCGTCATCATTGAGCTTATTTTATAGAACAAAAGAATCATTCAAATTTTTTTTTTAAAAAAATTAATTTATGTATAATATTTAATTTTAATCATATTTAAGCAAATCATTAAATAATTTTCAAGTATTTTATTTCTATTTAAACTTTAAAGTCTGATCTTCTTCTCTCATTTATGATTTATCCGTATTTTCCTTTTAATTTTTAAATTTTACTTTGCACTATATAAAAACTTTATCCTAAGTCACTTTTATATCCATTTTTTTAAAAAATAAATATCTTCTTCCAAAAAACTTTTACAAAATATGTCACATTGGGATAGAATTAAAAGTAGAGGTGTTATGAGGGTCAATTGTTATATAGTGGACAATGGTGTACATAATGCTGTGTAGATCATATATAGTTGTCGAATGAAATTGTACTACAATTAAAATGATACTTTAGCATTACAATGATGAAACTAGTGTGTGGAAAATGAAACGAAAAAATAAGCTCATTCAATAACGTATATTGTCAAATGAAACTGTAGTATAATTAAAATATTGATACTGTAGTGTTGTTTTAATGAAACTATTCTGTGTGAAAAATGAAACTAAATTCCAGAGTGATACAATAACATATATTGTCAAAAATAATACTTTAGCATTACTATAATTAAGCTAATATGTGTGGAATAGTATATAGTATATCAGCTTATAATAAAATGTACATTTTAATTAAACCAATATAGATTTGGAATAGTAAATTAAAATTTTTGCTACAAAGCCTACGATAAATAATGAGTTAATTCCACCAATAGTCCTCCGACTATGTTAATTTTTCAAAATTAGTCCCCGACTTTTAATTTGGACAATTTAGGTCCCTTGACTTTCAAATTCTTTCCAATGCTGGTCCTTTCGTCAAATTTTGGTTAAGTTGAGGTCAAATGAAGGGGTAAAATTATTGTTCCCATGTTTAATGTATTATTACTCGTATTTCTTCTGTTCTATACACTATATATATGAATATAATCTCAGTCGAAGTCTAAATCGGAACCATTGATCTCAGTCAAAGTCTCTTCGACTGAGATTATATTCATATATATAGCGTATAGGACAGGAGAAATACGAGTAATAATACACTATACAGGTGAACCGATAATTTTACCCCTTCATTTGACCTCAACTTAATCAAAATTTGACTAAATGACCGACATTAGAAAGAATTTGAAAGTCAAGAGACTTAAATTGTCCAAATTAAAAGTTGGGGACTAATTTTAGAAAATCAACATAGTCGAAGGACCATTGCTGGAATTAACTCAATAAATAATGTTTGATTTAAGTAAAGAGAAGACAATGTGTTATTAGAACAATTGTAGTATGACATTCATATTCTTTTAGAATGAAAAATTAAAAAATATTATCTTTCACTTATACATACATACATGCATACATACATACACACACACATAGTTGAAAGGAACCCATCAAAATATGTAAATATTATTATATTTTAATTCTTACCACAAATAATAAAGAGTTGAAACAAGGAATAGAAAAAAAGTGATGTAAATTATATTTTGTGTACACTAATTTAGTTGTTATAATAATAAGATAAAAAAATAAAATGTCAATCATCGTTGATTATTATTATTATTATTATTATTATTATTATTATTATCAAAAAGTTAGAAAATGTTTTGCAATGAGTAAGTTAATAATAATAAATAATTTACGAAATATTTTAGACTTATTTTACATCACTAATGAAATAAATTATCCAGAATTATAACTTTTTAGTGCTCTATTTAGTTTCTAAAATGATAAAAAGAATATATGGGCTCAATAGAAAATTATAAATGTAAATGAAATAATATGAACAATTAACAATTAAAGATAACATATAGCAATAAAATACAAATCAATTTAGTGTTATATTTAGATACTTAATTTAATTTAAATATATATAGTTTATATTATGATAATCGAAAGATATTATCGAGTTTGTGATTTTGATATAGATAATTGGTAGATAATTAATTTGTTAGATTTCTATATAATTACGTTTAAATAATTAATTGATAATAAAATTTAAATAATTCGATGTGGATATATGATATTATGCGATAATTCTGGATAATTTACAATTTCGATAATTTACTACAGTATCATTTCGATATAATAACTACAGTTTCATTGGACAATATACATGCATTCAAATATGTGAAACTGTTATTCAGTTTCATTTTATATACAGTGTAGTTTCATTTCAACACAACTACAGTTTTTTTTCTAACACAACTATAATTTCATTTCTTTTCAGCTACAATGTCATTTGATAATATAAAAACAAATGTGAGGCAAATTTTTTTTTTTTGAAAATAAATGTGAGGCAGTTTGATTTTAGATAAACTGTAATTTCATTTACGGAGCTCCATTAAGATGTGACGGCAACCGTTTTTTACTTAAAGAAACAATGCCGTTTTTGGACCATGGTTCACGATATACCGACTGCTTTCACATATCTTATTTACTCTTTTATTGATCAATACAATTCTTCAGGTGATTTGGGGTGGATTGCATGGTTATCAATTTTTTATTTTGTATTTAATAGAA
>CM008332.1:7778775-7789681 GCA_002525835.2 Ipomoea batatas
TTTGCAATTCCCTAAACCCAAATGAGGATTCAACATGTAATATCAAACAAGGTAGCCATCTTGCAGAACTCATTATTAAGTGCAAACTTATAATTTGGGATGAAGCACCAATGATGCATAAGCATTGCTTTGAAGCACTTGATACACGTATGCGTAATGTATTGCGTTTTTGCAATCCAAAAAGTTTAGAGATGCCTTTCGGAGGAAAAACTATTGTATTTGGCGGAGACTTTCGATAAATTTTGCCAGTTATCCTAAAAGGAAGTAGACAGGATATTGTTAATGCAACAATAAATGCATCTTACTTTTGGTCGTACTGTAAAGTGTTACGTTTGACAAAAAAATATGTGACTTCAAAGCTCATCCTCAAATAGTGATTATGAAAAGCTAAAGCAATTCTCAGAATGGATTGCGAACATAGGAGATGGAGAAATTCAGGGGCAAACAATTAGATGTGAAAACATTAATATTCTAGAAGAGAATTTGTTGAAATGTTCTGGAGATCCCATTGCAACTATTGTGGAAAGTTCATATCCATCATACTCCAATATTTTCTATGATCCAACATACTTGGAAAAGAGGGCAATATTGGCTCCAACCTTTATGTGGTTGACTCTATCAATGAATATATGACTTCTTTAAACACATATGAAGGAAATACATATTTCAGCTTTGACAGTGCTTGCAAATCAGATTCAAATGTTGATCTATTAGCTGATGTGCACACGCCTGAATTTTTGAATGGGATCAAGTGTTCTGGTGTGCCTAATCATGAACTCAGGCTGAGAGTAGCTACTCGGGTTATGCTGTTGAGAAATATTGACCAAGGATGGTTATTACTAAACTTGGAAATCATGTTTTAGAAGCAAATGTATTATCTGGAAGTAGTGCAGGTCATAAAATATTGATTCCAAGAATGTCATTAACTCCTTCAAATTTGAGATTGCCTTTTAAATTTCAAAGAAACAATTCCCTCTAATCGTCTCTTATGCAATGACGATTAACAAGAGTCAAGATCAATCACTTTCTCACGTAGGCATCTTTTTTAAAAAACCAGTATTTAGTCATAGACAGTTATGTGTTGCTGCTTCAAGAGTCACCAACTCAAATGGATTGAAGATTTCGTTTTGCGATAAGGAGAACACCCAAAGTAATTCCACAACAAACATTATATACAAAGAAGTTTTCCAAAATTTGTAAAATGTTATTATACTATTTCATCATAGTTTCATTCATACAATTCTACAATGATTTTCCATTTTGTAAATTTCTTTCTTAATTCATCATATTATAATTGTTGTCGTGCATCCCACGGGTAAAACACTAGTGCGTGTGTGTGTGTGTGTGTATGTATATATATATGTATATATATATGTATATATAGAAGTCTATTCAGGTGAGAACTAATATATTATAGAGTATTATGAGGTCTATTTTAATACATTAGATTGGATTTTTCAATGGTCATGATTAAACATAATTTTTGTTTTATTTTAGGTAATACGGTGCTATCTTTTTAGGTTTTATTAGGATATGCGGTATTTTTGTCATTGTTGTGATTGTTTAAATTATGGTAGATGATTTGTAATGTCTGTTTAATTCCTATTCACGCACGTTCGGGATTTCCCATTACTTCCTTTTGCAGTTTTCGAACCAATGGCTGCCTCTTTCGTTTCTTGGAGGTTTTGTTTGTTTCCAGCGGTGGAGTGTGGGATCAGGCGTCTCTGCTGCGTTTCGTGACTTTTGTAGTTTCTTTTTGGTGAGCAGCGATGTCTGATGTTGGTGGTGACCGCCGGCGCACGTAAAGATCCGGTGATGAGAGACATGCGGCGAATAGAGGTAGGGTGTTTTTTTTTTTAGTTTTCGGATGTCTGATGCAGTTTTGTTTTAGTTTTGTTTTGTTTTGTTTTGTTTTTTTTTTTTGGGTTCTATGAACTGGTTTTTTTTTTGGTGTTATCTTCCTTCCTTGTGTCTGGTGATTGGGGTTTCGCCATGCATGTGTCGCAGGGGGTGTTGGCCAGCGGCGGTCGACTATGGTTTCGCAATTTTAGGTTTTTTTTTTTTGTGTTGTTTGAGTTGGAGTTGTATTTTGTTAGGTGTTTTGGGAGATAAGTTGTCGTGGGTGGTGAGATTTTTTTCGTTATTTATTTATTTATTTATTTTTGTTTTGTTTGAGTTGGAGTTGTATTTTTTTTTTAGGGTTTTTGGGATATAGGTTGCTGTTAGTGGTGAGGTTTTTTTCGTTTTTTAGTTTTTTTTTTTGTAGTTTTTTTTCTGTGTCGTCGGACATGTGTTTTTTTAAATAACAACATTATGAATACATTAGTTTTGTTTTTTTTTTGAAAAAAAAATGTGTGGTGAGATTTGTGGGTTTTTATTTCTATATTTGTTTATTTTTATTTCAATATTTTAAGTTGGAAATTGTTGATATTATGTTAGAGTGATGTTTTTGTTCAGAATTTTGTGTGCCTAGTAGTAGTAATTGTGTGCCAATGTTAGAAAACTTGAGGGCTGAGTATATATGTTTTTGTTGGTGGGTAAAAATTCAATTCGTGGTATATATGCTAATAGCAACCGTAAGTAGGTAACTCAATATTTATTAATATAATTAGCTTGGTTTTGTAATTTTTAGGGATATAATTGTGTTTGTAATATTTATTTTTTATTGTTGTTAGTGTGTTTTTAATCTGTTTGGCACTTTGGTTTTATTTTTTTTAAAATTATTTTTGACAGTTTTGGCAGTTTGGTTAGTTGGTTTTAATTTTTGTAATTGTTTTTTTTTATTTAAATTTTAAAGTTGAAAAAATATGGATATCATGGTAGTTTGATTTTTTTGTTCAGAATATTGTGTGCCGAAGAATAACAATTGTGTGCCAATGTTTGGAAAATTGTGTGCTGAGTAGATATCTTTTTAGTGGTGGGAAGAAATTAAATTCGTGGTACGTATGCTAATAGCTAAAAACCCTAAGTAGGATACTCAACATTTATTAAAATAATTAGCATGAGGTTGTAATTTTTGAGGATATAATTGTACGTGCTTGTAATATTTAGTTTTTATTGTTCTTAGTGTGTTTTTTTATCTGTTGGCACTTTGGTTTTTGTTGTTTTTTTTTTTTTTTAATTTTTGGCGGTTTGGCAGTTTGGTTCGTGGGTTTTAATTTTTGTATTTTTGTATTTTTATTTAAATTTTTGTTCTCACCCTGTGTTCCTACTGTTTTTTCAGAAATTGTTGTTGGCTGGGTTTTTTTTTATCTCCCTTAAAGATAGCGTCAAGTCTGAGTTGTGCTATAATTTGGAAATGAAGAGAATGCACATGAATTGGCGCGATGGCAAGAACAAAGTGGATTGTGGAGTGTATCTTATGCGCCACATGAAAAGTTACACTGGAGAAAGGGTAGTTGCATGGGATTGTGGTCTCGTTAAGGGTGACCAAGCTGCACTTGATCGCTTATGCTGGCGCTACATGAAAGAGATATGCACGGCAAGTATAAATTCTCACCGTACTAGCAATGCAGCACATGCGTTACGATTCCTTTCATCTCCTGTGGTTACCCGCACGAAGTGATCTATATTGGTAGTTGTTGCTTATGAGTTGGTAGATGTTGCTCATTATTTTGTTATTTTACTTTTTTGCGACACATTTATTTTTTGTTTTCAACATTGTTGGTTATGTTCGTAGTTCCTTAAGACATTGACTAGTGGTGTGTTTTGTTTTGTTGTCATAGAAACTTTTGACAGTGTGTGGCACACCACGATGTTACATTTTTCAATGTGACTACGCGTTCTCCCATCTGTGCCTTATACGAATGTCCTGTGTGCCATATTTGCGCGTCCCTACGTTATTTAACTATTGTTTTTGTTTGCTCCACAATCTCGTTTCCTTTTCTTTGTTCACCTTAAATAAAATGGTTTTCCTTTTCCAAATTTGGGCCAAAGTTCAATTCTCTTCTGTGGCTATACGTTAATTAGGACTCAACCACTTGCCTTCTAGAGTGTGTGCCCGAATGATGCCATCCCTATGCCAGCTATTTAATTTTTTAATTTTTTCAAATTAATTCGGCTAATACATTTTGCCCAAATACATAAATACATAACTTAATGGGTTTTTGTTTTGTATGCCGAACTTCATTTTAATTCGTTATGTGCCTG
Source organism: Ipomoea batatas (assembly GCA_002525835.2). Lineage (NCBI taxonomy): Eukaryota > Viridiplantae > Streptophyta > Magnoliopsida > Solanales > Convolvulaceae > Ipomoea > Ipomoea batatas. Next base: position 7,782,925 of record CM008332.1, read on the forward strand.
GAACTTGCGACTCGTTTGCCATCTCAGTTATTCTTGTGTGCATATCCAACTATTAAGACTACCATTTTCCGGTTCACAATATGTGCCCGCATGATGCGTCTAGTTTGACTGTTAGGTTATTTTTGTGTGCCTATACGTTTATTCACACCTAAACAGCCATAGAATCAAAGTCCTCAAGGAAAAATTCTTAATAAACCAAAAATAACATCCTCAATTTGAATGACACAAATTATGAATACATGAAAATTCATTAACTAAATTGTATGAATCTAGCATTGTTTTTTCTACTTCATTCCTTCGTTTTCTCCTTCTTTTTTTTTGCTGCTTCTTTTTGTTTGGGTTCAGGGTACAGTTACGAAAGTCATGTCGGGCGTGTGTTTATATTTGTTGTGTTGTCCTCCGTTGTGCTTTTCGACCCTTGGTTCCTGTTCACTGTTGTACCCCTCTCGTGAACAAAGCAAATATTTAACTCCTACATCTCCATCTCGGGTCCTCTTCATTGTGCTGTTTCGGACATCGAAGCCTACCAATGCGGCATATTCTTTGTAAAAATGGACACCCTCGTTTACTGTCTCAAATCGTTGCTCGATGTATGGTTTTATTGTTTCATCGCATTCAGGTATACATTCGTCGTCATCTACTTCGCATGCTTTAACCTCGCAACCTTCAACCTCACACGCTTCAACATTGGTATCCCTTTCATCTAGCACACAATGTTTCTCAGTACGTCACTACTTATTCAAACAACATGTATTATGGGAAAAAAATTAAAGCCACAAACATACACATCACTAAACTCAATTTATTTCTATTTTAGCATTTATAGCACATTAAATATGTCATTTTTGCACACAATTTAAACACAATAAGGATTATATACACAATTTATAGTCTTCATACAAGGGAATTTTTAAATAAAAGTGTCCTCCTGGTCACATAGCCCAACACGCAAGTCACTTATGCCTTCAATTCTACGTATTACAGTTGTCACACACAATTTACTATGTCGGCACACAATTTAAGAATTCGGGATTCAAACAATTTATTATCTTAAAAATAGGGAATGTTTTCACAAGTACCGATATCCCTGAAAGTAATATCTAACCATAACGAATTCCTTACCACCCTAAATCACACTCTACCCAACGTTTTAGATTAATTATTATGCAATGTATTCCTTATAGAGTAATTAACAAAGTAGAGGAGTACTCAAACATTATTTTGCTTTGATTCCCATACTACAATTACATATTCATATTATCGCTTAACATGCACTAATTATGAAACAGTAAACACATTACATGTGATAAACAAACATCCTTAAACCTACTGCTAACATGGGTCTACTCCTAATCTACGTATAGTTTTCATTGTTAATATGCATCGAATTTATGAATATCGTCTATGATGGTTGCCCACGTTTTATCTCAACTGCATTTATTATAATCAAACAATGTCAATCTTGGCATACCAAACACGACGGCACACACTAAATAACATGACATAACTGCAATTTGTTTATGCTTAGTAACATATGCAAAAAATAGTTCTCTGTGAGTTTTGTATGATTAAAACGGATGAAACCATTAACTGTGAGATACATACCATCCAAATGCTAAGAAAAAAATACCATTCCATAATTATAGTAATCATCAAGAGTTAATTCCAGCAAAGGTCCCCTGAGTATGTTGATTTTCCAAAATTGGTCCTCGTCTTTTAATTTGGACAATTTTGACACTTGACTATCTAATTCTTTCCAATCTTAGTCCTTCCGTCAAATGCTAGTTAGGTGGACGTTAAATGGAGGGGTAAATTAGTCCTTTCACCTGCCATGGCTTCGGTGAACATCCCATGGTTCTAAGGGCACACCAGATAGCCACATTTTGGACCCAGCGGCGGCGAGTGTTCTACGGGTGCAAAACCATCGTTGATACACCATCGCCTTCAACTAATTGAACTCCTCCAAAACTTCATACTCCCTACCATCACACGCATGGCAGAGTATACAAGACCAATCCGCCATTGTAAGAGGTCTAATCATGCGTTGAGGGCGGCGACCCTGTTGCGTCCCTTCTCATACGGGATCCAAATTGGCGGCAGAAGTCGGTAAAATGGGAAAAGGGAGAAAGATGAGGACTAAGCAGGTGAGCGTAGGGGATCTGGGGCGGGGCGGCGACGGCGGAGCGATTTCCGGCGATAATAGTAATATTAATAGTAATAATAATAATAATAATCACTACTACAGAATTAACCATATAAGCATCACATTACACTACACCTGTTTAAACAGGTGTAGTGGATTCTCAAAAATAAATAAAAAATATGAACTAAAAAATTATTAAAATACTTTACGCGGCACCCACAGGGAGCAGGTGCCGCGTAAAGTAAATTAATAAAATATTACTTTACTTTACCAAGTGTTCAATGCTTGATCGTTTAGATACGGTAAGAAATTTAAATAGAGCTATATATATGTGTGTAGTTAAACTATAGTTTATAAATTAATATGTTGACTAATAACCTTAATTAATTTGTTTTATAGGCATTGGAAGATACCACATACTCTATGAATGAAATAGAAGAAGTTCGAGAGTTGTGGGCAAAATATTTTCTAGAGGAGTGCGTTTAGACTTTATTATTTCGTTTTATAAGCATGATTATCTCTATTGTTATATTGTGATGCATGTTGTTTTTTATTATTAATTGTGAAAGATATTGTGAATTGTGGTGATGTTTGCATGTGTTGGTGGATGGTGATGTTTGTGCTGGTTTTAAATAGTATGTGTTGGTTTAAAATTAAATATTTGTGTTTGTTTGAAAATTGTTATTTGTGTTGGTTATTAATTTGAAATTAGTTATGTATGTGTTAGTTTGAAAATATATTTGTGAATAGATAATAGATATAGGTTTATAAATTTTGATGTTGAGTTGGATGATTTGGAAAATTCTGAGCAAGTTTTAAATACAAAAAATTGGATTATTTGTAATTTAAATTAAAAATTAAAAAAAAAAAAAAAAGTTTACGCGGCACCTGCTCGTGCAGGTGCCGCGTAAAGTTTTTTTTTTTTTTTTTAAACGCTTTCCGCGATACCTGGGTGTCGCGGAAAGTATTTATTTATTATTATTTCATTACTTTCCGCGGCACCTGCTCGGCTACAGGTGCCGCGGATAGTATTTATTTAAAAAAAAAAAGAAAATTAAAAGCTTTCCGCGGTACCCGTTACGAGTGCCGCGAAAAGACTTACCTTTTAGCGTCAGTAGCATAGGCTACACTTGTAGAGGTGTAGCGAAAACACTTTTACAGGTGTAGCTTATGACCTTTTTTGTACTAGTGAATAATAGTAATAGTAGTAACAGTAGTAATAGCCAAAAATCTTGTGGTCAAGTGGCATCCGGTGTCCTGATTAACACTCCCACATGGATGATGGGAGTGGGTTCGAGCATGAACAGATACTATTGTAACAGAGTTAGTAGTACTAAAAAAAAGTAATAATAGTAATAATAATAAAGGAAGAACGACTCCTCAAGCTGAACATTAGTAATAATAGTAAACAGTCACGAATGTTTGACTGCCACAAATTATCTATTTTAGAGAGCGCAGCTGGTATGTACGTGGACAGAACCTATACAACTTTGTTGATGGTTTCCGAGCATGCCCACCGGAGTTTTTTCGTGTTGACCTCTTCTGCACCTACGGTCTGTGTAGGTGGCGGTGGAAACTGCGCTCGGTTTTACATCGCGAGCTAGATCCCTCAGTCGGCTGATGCAACTCCAAAACCTTAGCCAAGGGTACTCAACACCGGCGGATTACCTCGGAAGAGCTCAGATCCTAGTCGAACATCTCGCCCAAGCTGGCTAGCCAATCGTCCTAAACAAACAAAACCTCCACGTGTTTCGGGGGTTGTGACCGGATTACCGTGGCCTCGTCGCATCGCTGACCACCAAGACTGGACCTTTAACCATTCTAGAGGTTGTTGACCTTCTTTCGACGCACCAGTATCTATTCCCGGAAGAGGTCTCACTGCTGCTTCATCAATCGCCGTCGGCGCTTCTCGCTTAATAAACGTCGCCCGCTCCTCGGCAAAACTAGGATAATCACTATAGCAGAGGGCGAAACCGTAAATGGAAATGAGGAAATGGACAACGTGGTCTTGGACGTGTGCGCGGTCAACTTTGTGATATGCAAGGCCACACCATCCTCACCTACTACTGGCGTTTCATCAACATTTCTGGACAACGATTGCCTCCTACATAGTCAGCAACTCGCAGCTCTGCCCCTCCACATGCGAGCATGGAGGAATTTCAACTTGCTTCTGATGCATTGATCTTCTCATCTGTCTTGCTCTTCAATTTGCTTCTGATAAGCTGATCTTCTTTTGCAACTTGATTTGAGTCTTCAGGCTTTATTGACTTTACAGACTTCCAATTTTGGCATGTAGTTTCGTCAAAACTTTCATAGATATATCATAAATGCATATGGTACTTTTTCAAATTTACCTTTGACATTTTCGGGGTAGACGTTTCACTTGTATCCGGCCTGGGGATTTTGATGTTTTGATCTTTGTATCTTCTTGATCAAAATTTGGTAAGTTGATAAAACAAAACAACTTAGTCTGGAAATTCTTGCTTGAGCATTAAATAATTTCCTTCGAAAATAATCTTCATGATCTCATTCGAATTGTTGCTCCCTCAATTTTTAGAATCATTCTCCTTCTATTTTTAGCATTTTTCTCATTCGCATTAAGCTCCTTTTATTTTTGTAGTCATCCTCATTCTCTTTAATGGACTTGTGCTCCTTAATAGACATTGTGTTTTTCTCTCCTTAATAGACATTGTGCTTTTCTCTTTAACGGACTTGTGCTCCTTAATAGACATTGTACTTTTTCTCCAACACTTAGTCATATTTTGAGCTCGAGCTTTGACTACATCCTTGACTGTGCTTCAATATCATCCTTGTATTCCTTGACTAGAACCGTTAACCGTGCTCCTTAATACTTTGTGCTTCTTCACATTTCGCCTTGACCTCCATTGACCGTGCTCCTTAATACATTGTGTTTCTTCGCATTTCGTTTGACCACCATTGGCTGTGCCTCTTAATACTTTGTGTTTCTTCACACTTCGCCTTGACTTTGTTAGAACCATTGACCGTGCTCTTTAATACTTTGTGCCTCTTGCCGATTCGAACCTGAGCATACTTAAGGTATTCCAAAACCTTCGACCACTTTGTCATTAGCACTTTAGTATTTCATAGTCAAAACAATGTTTATCACTTAAACATTCGGCTAGAACACTTGTAGAACCAAAATTAATTTTTCAAATTTTGTTCTGAGAAATCCTTCTTGGCTATACGACAATATGATGTTGTGACTCAAATAAATAAAATTATGGGAATCTAAATGACTAAATTACATTTGGCTCATCATAACTATTTGATAAATACAAGTTTGAACCTCCAACCACTTGCACTACTGGAAATCATCGTTTTTCCGACAACCCAAAAAAAATGGTTGCAAAAAGTGAAAAATTTTCATTTTTTCCGTTGGAGTGTTATTGTGGCCGGAAAGTGGTCGGAAATTCCGACCACCTTTACTTGGTGGTCGGAATTTCTGACCACTTTTTACATAGTGGTCAGAAATTTTTCATCAAATTTAATTTTTAAAATTATAGTGTATTTCTGACCACGGGGTGGTTGGAAATTCCAAACACCAAGTAAAGGTAGTCGGAAATATTTTTGACATTTTAAAATGTTTAAAGTGAATTTTTTTTCCGACTATTGGGAGTAGGAAATTGGTCGGTATTTCCGACCACCAAGTAAGGGTGGTTGGAAAAAATTCCTTTTTTTTTTTGTTCTGATTTCAACTTGCATTTCTTACTGACCATGACACAAAGAGTTTACTAGTCGTATGTTGACATGTTGTAATGTTCAATATAAACAACCAAATTATCATAGCGTAACAACCATTCCACCATTCTTGTTATTAAAAATAAGATTGTGTCGCTCATTCCATACTATATTTTTGAAAACTCATTCCATACTATATATACATGAAGTCATTTTCTAACTTCAACTCGTTAAAATCTTTATTCTTGTTAGGTCTCTATAGTCTTAGTTCTATTGAGAGTGCTAGCTCTATTGAGTTTCATAATCCTACGTAATGTATTGTTATAGGGAATAATATACCCTGAGCTTATCGATCCATGCGTATTGAGCCCAAATCAAATCTAGCTATATGCACAAAGAGAATCGTTTTCCGACTGCTTTCGATCGCCTAAGGGTATTAACCCGACCCAACCTGAAACTTAGGCTCATTCTCAACTTAGTAAGTTGTTGTTTAAACACATTTAGGCCTGGTCCCGACGCCGTTGCTCGCTCTAGACTCTTGAGCCCATGCAATAAGTACTAGAAGATAAATTTAGATAATAGCGTCCAACCCATCCCATTAATATAAACAACCAATTGAACATACCTTTGGGAAAAGTAGAATCCAAGATGCTTCGAAACAATCGATTAATAGTACACTACTCGAACGAAGGCCACGATTCGGCGTGGATCAGGTGCGACGCGGGTGCACGACTAGAGTGTCAACAAGGGTTTCATTGTATACTCCAAATACATACAACCTTGTTGATTGAAATTCTTTTAGATTTTCTTTGCCAATCCTTTTTACAATTTCTTAGTTATCACTTATCTGTGGTATTGCAGGTTGCTCAAGAAATTGAATCAGAAGCTAAATTCTAGAATGACTTCTTTTTTTTT
>CM008332.1:7793844-7804669 GCA_002525835.2 Ipomoea batatas
CTTGACCGAGGTGAAGAAGGGTAAGAAAGCCTTGGACAAAGTAGGCAGTGGAGGTAGCATGAAGGCCAGTGCTGGGTCCACTAGGGATGGATATGAAGGAGGAGGATCTAGCAGAACAAGAATTAACTTTGAGAGGGGGCGATAAGTTGAACATTTTTCGGAGACTGGAACAGTTCAGCATTGCTGGCTTAGAGTCACACTTCCAAACATGTCTATGCTTTTTATGGTGCCTTTTGGATATTATTTAAGTTGTTGAAGTTCCAAGTCTCCTTTCTTTTATTTAAGCTACTGTACCATGTTTACATCTGAATTCATATGGGTAGCATTTTGATCACCCTTGCGTTAATTTCATTTTTTGTCTTAAATTTATAAGTGTCAATCCACTTTTACTCTTTGTTTTTTAGAACATCCCATTTGGTCTTATTATTATTGTGTCATGATCATTTTTAGTCCATATATAAATAAAACTATTTAAATTCGATAAAATAAAAGGGAATTTAGGTCTTCAATTGTAAAGTTTTTTAAACAAAATAATATATATATAAAAAAATAATATCCTCCACCTATAAATTTAAGATAAAAAATAGAATTAACTTCCTTCCTTGCTTTATTATGCGGGAATACTTGTTTGACTCAGAGCATCAACATCAATGTTGGAACAGTAGAAGCTTAGTTAAAGGGGAGAGAAATGAAGAAAGGGAAAAAAAAAAAAAGATTAGCCTGCAAGGAGTGTTTTTTTTAACAGTAAATGTCAATTTTAGGATGGAAACTGGAAAGTTCAATCGCATGCGCCTGACAACCTTTTATTTTTATTTTCATTTTAAAAAAATATGATTAGCCAAGGGCTTTGTGGTCCAGTGGCATCAAACTTTTCCCTGTATATGGGAGGTGGTGGCCTCGAGCCTCAGTGGAGGCGTTGCTGTCTCTTTGTGCTTCAGTAGGTTGAGAAAGTAGTTTATGAGCAGATACTACATTGTAATAGAGTCAGTAGCATTCAACAAAAAAAAAAAAAATATGATTTGTTCTTTTTTTTTTTTTTCTCTTTTCTAATCACACTTACAAAACTCCTAAAAACCCATAAAAAAAACTCCACTAGTAACGACGTTGTTAGTATCTGCTAATTCATCTTCAGTTTGTCTGTTGGATAGACCCAGAAGCACTTATTTTTTTATATTGCTTGTTCTCTCCAACTTTTTTTTATTTTTTTGAAAACCCTCTCCAACATTATTTAGTTTACAGCGTTTGATGCTATCTGGATGCATCATGGTCACTTCAACGATAAATATTAACATACTAGCTTCAAAGATGAAACTTGTCTGTGTTGGTTCTCCTCTAATCGTCTCAACAAAAAAAACTCATTCAGTTTGCTTATATTTTGCCGTTCAACTTTCAAAATCTATTCAGACTCGGTCCCTTGACTCCCTTTCATCAACAATGGACAATTATATATTTTTATGTTGGAATAAGAGTAAAGTTGGTGGCTGAAGAAGGAGCGATGGTTTGATACTTAAGCGAGGTAGAAAGTTGCTTGAAGAACAGCTTGCAGATGAAACAGTTAAGGAGAGGGAGCGTCACCTTCACAACATAGAGAAGATCCAACAAATCAAATAGCGTCTATCTAGTATCTAGGATAAGCAAATGGACTATTAAGGCAGAAAGATCCTAACAAGCCCATATGTTTTTTATGCTGACACTTATGGAGAGATGTATGTGGGCATTAGCTGAGGAGATATAAGGAAGAACTAATTAGCGCAACAGGAAGCAGCAAATTAAATATGAAGATCATTGGCACCAACAGCTATTAGTTTAGTTTTGTAATTATTTGCAGGCTTTAGATTATTTATTGTATTCATTGTATTCTTTTACCAGCTGATTTAATTAATAAAATGAAGTTTGTTGAGTGTGTGAATCATTCAAAGTTGAGTTGACTTTTTAATTTCTGCTCAGGCATTATTATAAAGGTCTCGACGTACATCATCAAAAAGAAAAAAATTGTTAGGAATCATTGTATCTTAGATTTTGATGGTGTTATGAATATATTATATTATGACTTTAGATACTCTAATTCTTTTATTTCCCGTCCAGGTCAAAACTTGGCTTTTCTTTTTTCTTTTTTTTTTTTATGAAAAAGCTTGCGTATGTTCAAGTTGATCAACTTAGACATCAGTTGATCGAGATTCTGTCAAAGAAACAACTACAGTAAATCAGTAGGGTTGAAATCTGCAAAGAGCGGATCAACGAAGATAGTCAAGCAAAAGCAGATCAGGTTACTTGTGAATCAATTGGTACCAAGCAAGTCAGAAATCTTTCTAAGTCTTTCTTTCAGCAGAACTATTCAAGGCAAGCTTTGAGAAGCCTTCTAGAAGGAGAAATGTGTGTCATTCCTGTGTGTCATTCCTATTGCTAATGAAGAAAAGACAAGATTGCTTGACCTTCCATTTTAAATTTGTGCTAATTCTAAGGAAAGGACAAAGGTTATTACACAAGAAGATAACGGTACATTTGTAGCACGTTACAGTGTTGTGGCAGTATTAGTCAGATTCAAAATTCATGGAGCATTATCAGCTTGCTCTCACCTCTATACTATAAATAGAGGACTTTATAGTTTAGAAAAGTTGTTGGATCAATGATTTTTTCTAAGGAATTACTGTTGTTATTTTGCAAAGACTTTAAAAGGGTTTCAAGTGCAAGACAGAGACAATGCTTCATTGCTGATTCCATATGCAACTTAGAGCTTTCTTTGTAAATATCCAGATTCACGTTCAATAGTTTTTTTAATAAGCAAAAAAAATATCAATCCTTTTGTTTGTGGTTGGTGATTTCCTGCTCAAGGGGACTTGGTGGTTGATCATTGGAGTAGCAAATCAGGTGTTAAAAATATGTAGAGTGTACATCCAGATCGGAGGAGCATCAACCTTGGTCAACAGTGCTTCGTGATTAAGTGTGTGGCCCTTCCATTGTATTTTAGCATATAATATTAGTAGAACCTCCTTCGACGTTATGGAAAAGTGTGGAGTAGACATTGCTGAACCACTATAAAAATTCTGTCTCTATCTTTTAGTTTCTGCACTTTACTTTCTGCGCTTTATTTACTAATCTGTTGATTCAATCAATACATACACACAAGCACGCCTTCTAGTTCGCTTTCAAATCAAATACGCTACAAGTTTTAGACTTCCGCTACATATTAACTAGTGTCTACCTAGTTGATATGCTTTGTTTTCAACTCCAACTTATTTTAAGTAAAATTTTGAAAAATTCAATTCAACCCCCCCGCCCCCCATCCTCCCTCCCTCCCTTAGACTTTTTACCTTTTTGAGACCAACATAGCTTTCTTTCATTTGCTATTTACTAAATGGGATTGAGTCCACCCCTTGTGATGCACTATATACCATGTCTCTTGGCGTCGATTTAGTCGCCAAATTAAATCGGGCCGGGACCATACAAATTCAAGCTCTACGATTGATAAGTCCCCTCACATAATCGTGCCTTACACCATTGTGCCTTGACTTACCATTATAAACTTGGTTATAAGCCTTAGCCAAAGGTAGTACCACTATCACAATGTACTAATATAGGAGCCATCGGTTTAGGCCATACCGGAATTTCTAATAATAAATTCCTTAGTCACTCAGCTTCTTTACATGTTGTTGCAAGTGTAATAAATTTTGAAGTCATTGTTAAATCAGTGATACAAGCTAAGTTTGCTTTTTAGAAGTCAGGAGATTGCACCACCTCCTAATAAAAATACCCAATCACTTGTTGAGGATTACTCTTCTTGGTTGGAATTGAAATCCAACTTAATTGCATCCGAATACCCTTCTAAGATGGAAGACTCACTTGAACATACCAAACCATAATTCAAGGATTTCTTCATGTGCTTTAGTACTCTTCTTAAAGCCTGCCAATGAGTCATACTAGGATTGCTAGTATACATACTCAATTTTCCTATCGCAAATGCGATATATCCGGTCGAGTACTAGTCATGACATACATTAAGCAGCTAATTAGGGTTGAATAGTCCAATTGAGAACCGCACTCCCATTATTTGGAACTAATTTTATCATGGGATCCATCAGAGTAGACAACGAAACACAATCGAAGTGCTCAAACTTCTTTAACACTTTCTCAATGTAATGAGCTTGTGTTAAAGAAATAGTTTCATTATTTTTCTTTATCCTAACAATACCTACGATAACCACAGCCTCTCCCATGTCTTTCCTTGAAAAACTAGTAGTGCTGAGAAATTCTTTTATAGAATTTACTAGGTCTAGATTAGTCCAAAAAAATAAGTATGTCATCCACATATAGACAAATAATAATCCCTTGACCTTAGTTATTAAATTTGCTATATACAGACTAATTAGGAATAAATTTTCCCAAAACCTTCCGGAAGATGAGTTTTCCTTCCGATTGGCTTCATTTGATAAGTTCTTTCCGAAATGGTTCCTTCCGATCGGATCATTATATTCCGAATTTATTCCTTCCGAAATGGTTCCTTCCAACCACATCCGAAAAGTTAACCACCAAGAAGTTAATTTGGACTTCCCGGAAGGTGACATTTCGGTCTAACTTCTCAAAATTGAAAACAATTATCCAACATTATATTCTTGATCTATCAACTCATAAACTTCCTACCAAACATAAATAATAATTTCAACTTCAAAACACAAAAATATTATTTATGCTACTAATAAACATATCTAAAATAATATATTCAACCATTTACTATATAAATATCCAACCTCCAATAATTTTGAGCTCAAACTAATTTTTGAAAACACCATTATAAGACTTATGTATTGCAATATTCTCCATACTAATATAAAGCTGTCATGTTATTAAATTTTTTTTTTAAAAAAATGAATAAGACAAAGGGAGTATTCAAAAAGAAAAAAAAAATTATTAGTATTATTCATTTTGTTGCAATACTAATGCAACCTTATTACAATCAATCGAATAGGAATTTGCAAATTCATAAATAATTAAAACAACTTAGACTATTAATGATATATATAATTCAATCAAATATGTTAAATGTGTGCAGTGCATGCAAAATGCAATAATATTATTACTGGTTGACTGCACTGCAAACCGTTCTGATTATCCCATTTTGGGCGGTGAGGGCGCCGATATCTCCCATTTTGATCATCGCCGCCGCGAAATCGGCTGAGAACGCCCGAGAATTGGCGCTGTACTCTGAAACGATGCTGTCCGTTGATCCTCCACTGAGGAGGACTTGATCCGATTGAAGGAGGCCCTTTCTCTGCATCAAGTTTCTATAGTAATTGTTGTCGAAGGAGTTTGGTGTGACCAGATCCAGCGGCGCCAGGTTGCCGTTTCCGCCATCTTCCGGGCACTGTCGTCTGCGCGTGGCGGCGAAGCCGCTGTCTATGTCTGTTCCGTTGCCGTATATTCTGTCGCGGAAAAGGAAGCACTGCGCTTGCCCTATTGTGTGGGCTCCTATTCAGGATAAATCAACAAAAATATACTATTATTTATAACAATCAATGCTATTTTTTTAAAGCATATAATAAATAAACATAAATGTGCAGTTCAATTATAAATTTAATCATTTAGTTGTAATAGACGAGCCAACCTTATGCTAAAAGTCATGATTGTGGGAGTCAAACAATAAGTTTAGACTTTTAGTTTAGATAAATGCATGCTTCATTTCTTTGGTTCTTTTTTTTTTTTTAATAAATTTTTATTATTAGTTTATTTAATATAAAGTTAATTCGAGCATTTTTTTTTTTGATAATGGAAACCAATTCAACAATGTAACCATTGTCAGGTACCTGGGATAAACTCTACTTTTGCGTATTATCTCACAACTCTTTCAGAGTAGTTAATTTCAATTTTAATGCTTACTATTGTTTTGTTCCCTTTTGGTCTTTGAAGTTTTTAATAAGAATATATTTGGTGATTGCCAAGCACCTTGTGCTCAATTGGCATGTAGTGGCCACCCTTAGATGGGAGGTCATGAGTTCGAGTCTCAGTGGTGGAGATCTCGAAATTGACTCTTTGTGCTTCAACAGGTTGAGAAAAAGTATGTATGAACAGATACTACAATGTAATAGGGTCAGTTGTATTCAAAAAAAAAAAAAAATATTTGGTGATTCATTAATAAGAATATGTTACTTTTAACTTTCATGTTATTAAGAATATCATGTTTTATTTTTAGTTTTCATGATTCTTAGTTTCTTACTAGGATTAAAAATGATACATATTTTAGGGTCAAAAAAATCATATTTAAATTCAGGAACTAAAAATGAAAAAAAATATAAACTTGAGACTAGAAATGGAATTTAAGATATACCTGACAAAGCAACCAGGTCTCTAGTACTAAGGCATTTGCTTGCAAAGCTTGATATAAGACTTTCGAGAGTGTCAAAGGGGCCTGGAAGATCAGTTTCTGCAACAGTTTTACTAGCCGTCGTGGAGTCTCTCCTTCCCAATTTAATTGTCCATGATGGACCTCCAACCTTATTAACATTTTGACAATTCAAGTGAGCCAAATCATGCATATATAGATTTTTCTACAACCGCGCGTATATCAGTATATGATATATGTAATTGTACTGAATAATATATGGATATTTGCAAAACGGATATTTAATAAAGAATTGACATTTGGCAAAGACTTACGTGAAACTGTCTCACGGATCTTGCTTGTGAGACGAGTTATGTCAAGATGAAAAATGTAAGACTTACATTGATGTAATACTATTCAGGAATAAAATGTTAGGTACTTATAAGGGAAAACGGAATATTTATTACATTTTTCTTCAAAACTATTACATTTTTCCTTATAAATAGCAAACATTTTATTCTAAATTAGTATTATATTTTGTATTATAAGTATTACATTTCCATTTTGATCCGACCTATTTTACGAATAAAGATTGTAAGACGGTCTCAACAAGAGAATCTATCAATCTTGAAATTAAAGTTTAGAAAAATTAGGGGGAGCTTATGAAATAGGAATTATTTGAAGGGTGGAATCATTTCTCCATAGTTAGGCATTCTCCATTAGCAAGTTTTGTTGAGTATTTTCGGTTCTAAAAATTAGAGCTTGGGATTTTAGCAAATGTATGAAATAGTAGTTTTATGATGTTTTTTCTCCAGCTAATTTGAGTTTTTGACAGAGCATGGTGGCCCCCTCTGTGAGAAAGAGAATTGCGCCTCACGCACCGCCCAAGGCGGGCGCGTAATTCCTTTTTTTATTTTAATTTATTTTTTTTATTTTGTTTTGTTTTTTCTTTTTATTTTTTTATGTCTACATATTTTCTCTTTCCTTATCACACTTACAAAAATTTCACAAAAATTACACAGAAGTTTATCTATTGAGGAAGGTCTTAGTATAGTATAGTAGACTCACAAGAGTTGATGCATCACGTGCGGCTACTGCCAGAATATCTGCGCATGAGACAATGCCTGGACATATTTTCTCCACCTCAGCTTTTGCGTTCTCTATGACATCAAAACCTCTCACGGAACCAAGATTTGGCAATGCAGTCTTCTCACTTTCAATTGAAGGAGTCTCATCTAGCAAAATTGATGCATCGCAACCCTAAACAATACCATCAAATGATGTTTAGTTAAGATTATAGGCTTTGAATTGAATACAAAAGTTTTATGTTACAAAAGCTGCATGCAAATGTAATTTAGAGCAAATTAAACCTGAACGAAACAGTCGTGAAAATGAAGGCGAATGAGTGAAGCGGCCATGCGGCGTTCGCTTGAAATGGCTTGCCGGATAGTGTTGCGAATGGTGGCGAGAGCGTTAGGGCAGCTTGCATTGTAGAATGTGGAAGAAAGTTGTGCTTTGCATGAGACATTCAAAACCAAAAGGACATAAAACACAGTAGCCATAGCTACAAAGAAATGTTTATGGTAACTCATATCTATTAATATTAATTTTGAGAAAATTGGACCAACTTTTTTCGGGTTTCTCTTGACGTGAATGAAGAGAATGTATTTGTATGTATCAAATGGGCAATGGAAATATAATGCAAATTAAAGTGAAGATGATTGAGAATAGCAATGCCACCATGCACTCATATTTATATATGAGTGCATTGAGTCAGCCGGTCAGCATTGGCTGCTCCACCGCGTTGATCTCTACTAGCTAGCTAGCTAGCTGTCACCTTTCTCTGGGTGGCGCATTATATTTTCCATGATTTGTGCTCCAACTTGAACCATGGAAACCGTTTGGAATAAGGGTATATTATATTATTTTTATGAGCCAAGTATCTTGTGCTCAAATGTTATATATTTTTTTTTAAGTGCATATTTTTCCTTTTTTCAGTGCATATTTTTCTTTCTTTGAATACATATATTCTGTCTCAATGCTTAATATTTTCTTTGAGTGCAAAATTTTGGCCTTCAAGTGCACATTTTTATGCTTTCAACTGCTATTGCACAATTATGAGCAACTGTTTATTATATGTTTTTGCCTTCTTTTCAATAATTTATAATTTAATTTTTAATAAAATTTATGAGATTTATAAACGATTTGTATCGACAATTATTTCAATAACACTTAAGTTAAATAACTTCTCTTTTTGCTAGTCTTTAGAGTGCACATTTTTATGCCTTCAAGTGCACAATTATGGGCAAGTGTCTCCGTATATGTTTTGCCTTCTTTTCAATAATTTATAATTAAATTTCTAATGAAATTATTGAGATTTACAAACGATTTGTATGTGCAATTGCTTCAATAACACTTAAATTGAATAATTTTTCTTTCTAGTACCATAAATTGCTTCGATTGCACATATTTATAACTTCGAGTGCAGAATTTTGACCTTTAAATGCACATTTTTGTACCTTCACAAACTTCACCCATGTGACCAACTGAGCTGCCCATGCGGACACTTCTCATCCATATTTAGAACTATGAAAATCATTAAAAGTTCTATAAAGGCTATATAAAACAGTCTTGTAATTCCCAAATGCTTACTTCTTAATTTCGTAATCCCTCCTTTAGAACATTAGACCATCCCCAATGGACTTGGTAAATCACCAAATCGACAAAACATTGGCACAAATCGTCTCTAGCGGTCACGGCATCGCAACAAATTTTTGGCAGAAGATGAATAGTGCAGCGCTAAATTTGGCACGACACTGTTCATTTTCCGCTATTTTGGTGTTATTTTTTTTTTCCAAATTGTCCTTTGTTTTTAGGGTAACACTTGTATGAGACTGTCTCACGGGTCTCAATCTGTGAGACGGGTCGGGTCACATAATTTGGGTCATATTTAATTTATGATTTAGTTATGTTTTGGGCTATTTTTTAAACAATCTGTTACATGCGGGATCTCAAAAATACAAGGAAATAATGGAAATACAACAGAAAAATTATCCACAAAGGATAATGTTACAGGAAACAATACAACCTACAAAAGGTTGAAACCTGAACTACGGTTGAGGATGAAATCCGGACGAACTCGGGTGGGTGGAAGCACGAGTCGTGTTGCCACTCTCCTTAAATCCTTATTTACCGCCTCCCGGGGTGCTGGAGCGTTGCGGTCTAGGTTTCCCAGGATAAAACGTACTACGATCCAATCGTTCGAGCACACGAACTTGGATCCGGCGAACTAGGAACGTGAGTTCAACGCAGGTGGCTAGAAGGAAATGTGAACAGAGTTTTGAGGAGGAAAACAGTGTATGCCGTGTGTTCGAAACCTGCTGCTCACAACGAATATATAGTGGAGGAAATGGATCATAGCATTAATATCAACAGTCATTTCTGAATGGACACAGTAGGTGAAACGTCGCGTTCAAGAGGTTACTGGAGTCGCAGTGCGAGACATGGTTCGGACTGTGAACCATCGAGACATCGCCGTGCCGCGAGATGTCGAGAAGTGCATGCTTCGAGACATCGTGCCGGCAGCGAGACATCGGACGCGCGCGACGAGGTCGACTCCGCTGAAGACATTCGTGCCCGCAGGTGCCGGCGCACACAAGTTCAAGCCTTTTCGAACTCATTTTGGGATTTGATTTGCACCCCCCCTGCGCGCGAGAGAGAGCCTCTATACCATACAAGTCAATTAGCCTTAAAATGACTCTTGTATTTATAGTGGGGCAAATCCTCATTCCCAACCAATGTGGGACAAAAGCTAATAAGCTTTTCCTCACTTAGAATTCCATCTCAAATGGGTCTACTTTGAGAACCAATTTCTCATTCACCCATTATCCATTTTGAGCGTATAATATATCGATCTCTTCGTCTCACTACTAAGAATCCGAATCCACTTTGACCCGACCCAAATCGGATGTGGATCCTACGTATATTTATACCACAAAATGGCCACTCAAAATGCCATTTTAGTGCTATTTTTCCAACAATCCCCCACATGAATGAAAATTGATTTTCAAGGGAATTTTGAAATCGGAAACAACTGCGTTCAACGGTTGATTCCTGCATAGCAAAGGTAGGTGTAACCCTTTGAACCTTGCCTCGTGAGATCTATATACTTCACTGGTTGTACGGTAGAACGCGATGTCTTTGAACCGACTGCCGTTTGTGTAGACATTGACAAATCTCACACAAGAACCATGCAACCACGTCCTGTTCTCATGAGTGTGCCCATTTTAGTCGTGGGACACCTGCCTGGTTCTGCAAGAGTTTCTAAAGAATTAAGCCCAATTTAATTCTCCTTTGAAGCGACCCACACTTCTCTCTCACATAGGTGATTCTTTCTCGAGTTTCCCGCAACTCAACACATGTTAATTGACTTTGCGCACTTAGCACAAATCAATTCAACAATCGAATCATTAAAGCACTAAAGTGCTAGCCTCTATCGAGACTCACTGTTTT
>CM008332.1:7830841-7841554 GCA_002525835.2 Ipomoea batatas
AGGGAAAAAATAAAATAAAAAACAACAAAAAAAAGTTTTCAGGAATTTTTTTTTAAAAAAAAAAAAAGCTATGATAACACGCCCAACTGAACGTTGTTGCGCCTCACCCGAGAAATACATACCTTTTTCATAATTGGTGGGTCCAACTTCAATATGCAACCAAGTGCATGCTTTGTTCATTGACATCTTGGCACGTGTGCATGCACCATGCAGTAAATTTTTGTTTGTCATATCATCATTTTTCATCATGTAAAAAATTAAGAAAATTCACTCAAATATTTGCATTACTTGAGTCAACTCAAGTATTGTTTACATTGTTGTTGAAGCAAATACTTGAGATGAGTCAAAAAATCCGCAGCTTTGTCCTCTTCATGATGGATGCCGCAAAGGTTATAATTGAAATATTAAAATGTTGAGTTTTTTAATTTTAAATTATTTTAATTATTACTTAAAAATCGATCAAAATCGGACAAAATTCATCACGCCCTAGTTACAATATTGTTGTGCTATGTTGGGTTGGATCTTTCTTGTCTTTTCCCCCTAGAGTTCAAATCTCTTGAGACTTCATCTTTGCAGGTTCAAATCTCTCAAGTCATGATTACGATTCCGGTTCTGATTCGGTGTCAATTCAGAATCGGTGATTCCAGTTCCGGAAATAGTCAAACTGGAATCAAAATTTTATGTAAAGATTTCGGTTTCGGTTTGAACCGTTGACTCTAATCAGATTTTTTAAATTTTATGTTCTATTTTTAAAATGGTCCAAATTTAACAATTTATTTTTCATCTAGAATTTTTAAACAAATGGTTATATCCAATATTTAAACTTTAATGCTAAACTTTTTTTTAAAAAAAACTGTAATAATTTTTCTTTCGGTTATAGAGTTCCAAATTATCCGGAATTGGAACTGAAACCTTTTGGCTCCGGTTCAGTTCCAACAATAGATGGTTGGAACCGAAACATGGTCATCCCTAGTATTCAATAGGCACATTGGTACATTTTTTGTCCATAAAAAGACAATTTCCTCGTCCCTAGGGCCTCCACACCCCGACCTGACAAGATAGTGGAAGGATAAATAACGGTGGCTCAGCATCCCATTAAGTGAGAGGGTCGGTCTCTAGTGCCCACCACATTAGTACGTTATTTGCTTGGTGCATTGATGCATTGTGTGCATTGCATGCTCGATTTTCTTTTTAAGGTGTGTTTGGAAACCAAGAAAATGAATTTTGGAAAATGAGTCATTTTTCAAAAAATATTTTCACTTCCAGTGCTTTTACATTTTAGAAAACTATCTTGGTGTGTTTGGTTCATTTTCCAAAAAATGAGCAGAATTGTATAATTAAACACTATAATTGTTTTGTTTAGAATATAACAACATTTATAGCAATAATAATAATATAAATGGTGGTAGTGATGGTGTTGTGTTGGTGGTGGTGGTGATGGTGGAGTGTTGGAGGTGGTGGTGTTATTTGTATAATAATAATAATAATAATAATAATAATAAGTGGTTGTGGTGGTAGTGAGGTTGTGGTGTGGTGGCATGCTGGTGATGGTGGCGGTGGTTGCGGTGGTGTGGTGGTGGGGGCGGCGATGGTGGTAGTGGTAATGGTGTGTTGGTGTTGGTATAGAAATTGGAAAATGACTTCTCAAAAAATGAGGAAAAATCATTTTCAGAGAAAATGAAGATATTTTTCTTTGACTAAACACTTGTTTTCTTTCAACTCATATTTTTTACTTTTTACCAAAACACACCCTTAATCTTTAGTTCCAAAAACATTTCTACCAAGAGCTCCTAGTTTTCTTCTCACATCTAAATTATTATGCTCTCATTAATGAAAATTCCTAATGGAGATTTTTGAGTAGCAAAATCTCTCAAAAACTCCAATTGGAATGCTCTAAGATTACTCAATGTATTTCCAAACATGAAATGCAGCAACACACACTATTTACATTCAAAACAATGTAACAATTACAGGCATTTATCATAAAATTATAATACCCTTACATAAAATGTTATTTCATAAACTGTTCAGCAAAACACCAGTCTTCAATTTGACCATGTTCTGATGTTACCATCAAAACAATCCTCAGCCCCGTCCACTGTTGCTCGAAAACCAAGCTCTGTTCTTCTTTAAATTCTTCACCTTTCTGATATGCATTAGCAACAAGTTTCAGAACCAGATGTTTTAATAACATAAACAGGTAAAAAGTGGTGCTATTAAAGCTAAATGCTCACCCAGAGGCTTTGAAAGAAGATCCAGGTTTATCACTTAGACTCATTGCAGACAACTTGGCTGTTAACTCATCAGATGAATCTGCAATCACTTTTTTCAGATTCTTGTCACTGCAGGCATCATAGTAGCACCCGCGGGCCTTAGAATATTGCACCAAGTCTCCCCAGACAGAGCCACTATTGATCAAAGTCGCGCCATTGCCTAATACCCAAAGGCAGTATCTGTAAAGGATCACAAAAAAAGTAGAAAAGAGTGAAGATAAAAATGGTGAATTCAGTAACAGTTTGTAAGCTTAATTTGTATAGGGAAGCAAATTAAACAGTACTTTGCTCGAGTCAGAGCCACATTTGTGCGCTGAAAGTTGGACAAGAAACCCACTGATCCATTTCCATTAGACCGAACTGTAGATATGATGATCACGTCTTCTTCTCCGCCTTGAAATCCATCTACAGATCGTACGTTCACAGAAAAGTCACTCTCCACATCAGTGCTGTACTTCTTGCCAAGCGTTTCTTGGATTGCAAAAACCTGAGCCTTATATGGTGATATGCAACCAACCCGGACTCTTTGTTTTGAATCTTGAAACTCTAATATCATTGAGCAAAAGAAAATCAGTAACACAAAGGTAAAGATGAGAGCAGTAGTGGTGACAAAAGAGAAATTACCTGTGTAGAGCATAGCAATAATCTCAGCTACTGCAGAAACTTCTGCCATGTTTTTACTACTACATTTCTCATCTAGCTCTTCTTTCCCTTGGCTAATGTTGATGAAAGAATATGGTCCAAACATGTTTCCTTTGAGAAATCGCTTCTCATATTTAATGCTTTTGACATTAGGACCATTCATGACCTTCCCTTCATAGAACTGCCTATTTGGGAACAAACTAATAGAGGGATGCATTCTGTATTGAATGTTGAGGAGGTGCTTCTTGTGTCCTAATTTGACCAGCCTCTCAAACAAGCTCCTCCCGAAACCAGCCTTCTCGCAAATCTGTGGATAACATACATCAGTTGCGAAGTATAAAAAAAAGTAATGAACTTCTTTAATAAATAGTTGCAAGGAAACTTTCAAAACCTTGCTCTGAACCATTGCTGGCAATTGTTTCTCGTCTCCAATTAGTATAGCATTGCCAAGACCGGGTAGCTGCAAAGGAATAGTGGATTCACATTCTTTAAGCTGAGCAGCTTCATCAATTACCAACAGCTCTATTGGTGTCATCCCTTCAGAGTGCAGTTTGGATGAACTCGAGACAGTAGAGAAAAGCAAGACTGCACTTTTCAAACAAAAGTTTCGAATTTGATATTTCTCAACAAAATTTGGGAGAGTAATGCTTCCGCGAAGATGTTCTAACATTACAACACATCCTAACTTTGTTATCTTCAATTCAAAATTTTGGAGAGTAATCCCCTTAAGGCCATCTCTCAGTCCTCCAGGTATCTCAGCAACAGTTTTCAACAGTCCCCCAAGAGTTTGAAGCCGCTTAAGTGTTCTAACCATCTTCTTCGCTACTCTTCGGGGGATGTAGGAAGTGGGCAAATGAGTGTACAAGGTTGTCATACAAAAGTCTAATTGCTCTGCTAAAGATTTATACTTTTTCAAAACAAACTCCTCAAATGTCCAAATTGTTACCTCCCCAATGCGATCCTTTCCTCTGTGACATTTGGCCACTTTGTCAATAGATCCTAACAAATTTTTCTTTTGAGAAGATTCATCTTTCATCTTTTTCCTCTTGTTTTCCTTTATGGTCTGAATTATGAACTTCTTCAAATGCTTATTTGAGATAGTTCCCCTGGTTTTTTTTTTTTTTTGAGAGAAAGTTCCCCTGGTTTTATTCAAGTATTTATCTGTGATTAAACCATCTTTCTCTTCAGTACTACTTAGTTCTCCACTTAAGCTTCCTGTTTCTAATTCCTCTTCCAACATGCGGTCATCATCACTCTCTTCATTCTTATCTTTTATTTTGTCTAAGTACTTTTGATATTGCTCTTCAGGTTTCAGGAGCAAATTTATCATCCAATTCAAACCTGCCTGCCACCCAACCAATGGTGAGAAACAACTAGCAAGAGCATCAACACGATAATCCAAAAACACATCCAATATATCTGCGTGATCTTTCACCTTCATTCTTTCCCCATTACCAAACAAAACAATGTCTCCTAGACCATAACTATCATACCGGAGACTACCCCTTACCAGTTCCATAAGCCGCTTTGCAACTCCTATGACTGCAACGTTAGTTGGAGCACAAGTCAATGTTCTGCATTTCATATTGAAGAGGACAGATAACAAGGAGGCAACTGTCTTTGTTTTCCCAGTTCCGGGAGGGCCCCAAATCAGTTTAACAGAACTTCGGTGAACACATTTTCTCAGTTTTAGACAACTCAAAACAGCTTCTTCCTGGGAATTATCTAATCCAAAGGATTGTATGGCTTCCTTGGCGTTCAATAAAGTAGTAGCTTGAGTTCCTCCATAGGTGCAGAGGGCACAATCTCCTTCATCCTGGACATGTTTGAACTTCCATTTACAATTCAAAGAGAAACAACGCAAAAACATAAAACAATAGGAGGTATCTTACTTTGGGATCAATTTGCAACACTGTTCTGATAATCTTTAAGTTAGCACTTTCCTGTTCCATATTCAAAGATTTCCATATGCGAATATTTGTTGTCAAACTAGTAAGATAAACAATAAAAAGCTTATCCCCCTCTCCCCCTCCCTCCATTTTTTTCTTGAAGGTAACAGGCTTTGATGACAAGATTGGAAACCTTGCTGAACCATCATCTTTCCTGCCCTGGACTACAGCTATGACATAGGACATCTTTGGTGTGTTCAAATCCTCAACACGCTTAGGCTTCACATCAGAGAATGCAATTAGATCCCCAGCCACGGGTTCATACGCTTGTTTACTCTCACTCTCACCATCACCCTCACTAGTTTTCTTCAAGAGAATATTGTATAACAAATCTTTAGGAGGCTGGAAATCCATAGAGACTTCCACGTCCAAGACCTCACGAGATGGGGCATTTCGGAGTGAATTCATCATGATTGAGTACAAATCAGCATGTGTTTCTTCAAGAAGTGGATTGATGAATGACTTGAGGTAATTATCCGTGGACATGAAGGTATCTGGGATTTCTTTAACCTAAAAGGGGGTTCATTAGTTCATATCATTACTTTTACAACTGCAAATCAACATGATATCAAAGCAAATTTAAAGAAGATCAAGAATTTATACATGAGAATCAAACACAGAATTTAAATCAAACGTGACTTCAAGAAACTAAATAGAAACGCACAATTTTATATAAAGTATTTAGTCGTGCGAATGAAATGCAATCTGACAAGCCCTATAAACACTCGAGAAAATAACATAAAACAGATCATCGAGTACAAATAAAGCACCAAACTTTACCATTTTAGACTGAGAGGTATATATGCATGAGTTTAAAGAAGACAAAGCAAGAATCAAACCTTGTGTCTGTACAAATTCTTGTTCATCACGTCCTCTAAAGACCAAGAAAACACTGCACCGATCAACCCCTGCCCTGGATGTTGTTGTTTCTTCTTTGCATTTCCCATCGTTCCTGGATGATCAAATCAAATATTCAAATCTTACCACTCCCTCTTCTTTGGAAAAACCCACAGTGATATTTTTCGCCTTTCAGACAGCGCAAAACCCCCAAGTATAAGGAAACGACAGTGCATTATAAAATGGCAAAAGATTGTACTCACACTTCAAGCAACTTTAACTCTGTAATATAATGAAAGCAAAACGGCAGTGACTTGGAAAAGGAAACCCCGTACGGATTGCAGAAACAACGTAGAAAAGAGTAAATACTTTCAAAAAAAACGTAGAAAAGTGTAAGAGCAAGAAATGTGGGATTTAAGAATGGCCTCAGCTCAGCAGAGGTTGACGACGAATCAACAAGAAAACAGAAAAAGTTTCTCTGTAGCAAAGCAAACAATTTCAAAGATGATGTATGCTTATTATAGGCCTTCCGTGGTAAGTTTGAATTTGAAAAAGTAAACTAACGGTGTGTTTGTTAACCGGTAAATGACTTCGTCAAATGTTTTCTGAATTTTTGGTGTTTGGCAACCTTACGAAAATGTGGTCAACTGAAAACGTTGACTAAGGAAAATCAGTTTATTTTTTCGAAAAAATGACTTGCGGAAAAATTTTTAAGTAAGTCATTTTTCAAAATCGCCAAAATGACCGTTTCGCATGTTATCGGCCAAAACCAAGTCATATTACCCATGACCGTGGACCTCCTAGGGAAACCAATAGCTCTGGTTTTGACTATGGTTTTCGGTGGAAACTATACAGGTTTTCGCCAGAAACATGTGCTACGATTTTTTTTTTAAATTTTATTTTATTAATAAATAACATTATTTTAATATTATTAAAAAAATTTATATTTTAAATAAAATAATTACAATGTTTAATTATATAATTATACCCATTTTTCATAAAATGAACCAAACACACAAAAACAGTTTTTCATAATACATCCAAACACTAAAAATGAAATTATTTTTCGAAAAATGACTCATTTTCTAAAAAAACATTTTGCAGAAGTCATTTTAGTGCTTTTCAAACCGACCATAAACTTTTTGTGGTAGATGACAAGAGATAAATAAGGAGATACTCCGTATGTCTTAATTCGTGGCAGATGAAAAGTTTCTAAATGTCTTTTTTATCATTGCTAAAATTTGAATTTTCTTATAACTTCTTTTTTAATTGGTTAATCAATTGAGCATGTTTGGAACTGTTATTATCATTTTTGATACTTCGTATATATCAAGTTTAGCTCAATTAAAAATGTGATGCGAATATTATATTGTCATAAGTTCGATTCTTGTAAATATTTTTTTCGTTGAATATGTCGCACTTGATCTTTTTACTGTGATTTACTTTATATAGATATTTGTGTCTTATTACACATGAGTAGAGTTTATTTCATAATATACCTTTTCTTATAATAGTTACAGAATTTTCTGGATATCTAAAAAATGTGACGCTATAAGTAATTAATAGTTTCTTTTTTAAAAAAAAAGTAATTAATAGTAAAGCCCATGATTTAAAAAAATAGTCAATCCAATGAAAGTACAACCATGATCACAATCTTTAGGATTGTAAAGGGTCATTCTTGGATTGTTTATACAACCATATTGCTCATTTTGGATGAATCTCAAATGATTTTTCTGTCAGAGAGCGAGCGAGGATCTTGCAGTTTATATCAACCAGTTTTCAAATAGTGCAAAGAATGCAAGAATTTATGGATATGAAGGTCAAACAACCAATGATTCAAGACCAAGTGAAAACTTTTTTGCCACTAACAAATCATTGCATGAATTTGAAATAGCTAGACTTTTTTTATCATCCGAGATTCAAAATGCATATGAAACTCCACCCAATTAGGGGTTCGATCTTGAACAATTTGGTGATGACAAATAACCCAAGGAGATACATAATGGCCCATGCTCTTATATCAGGAAAAACTTTTATGATCATAAGTTTCCTTTTGCTGAGAAGTGGAATAAATAATAATGTCTGCTGATGAGAAGTAGAATAATTAAGAATATAATTCAACCACCAAGATGCGGAATATGTTGACCGCTTAAATGTGGAAGAATATATGGATAACCAAGAGGTGGGAGAAAAAAATATTGATCACCGTACCGGAGGTGGTATATATGTCAACCACCCAGAAATAGTACGTATTAACCAATGAGGGTGGTATATATATGTCAATCACCCAAGGTGTGAAAAATAACATTAACCACGGGGAGTGGTATATATATGTCGAGCATATATTTTCCTACAAAACCTAAAACAATAATTATGCAAAAGATGTATGCAATGCATGCCGATCCTAAGTTAGTACCTAATTCCACCTATTTAAACTAAGTGAGCCCCTCACTCGGAGGGGCGCTATGGTTGTTCGCCCAACCCTACTTAATGTCATAGTCAGCCGGCCTCGCTCGGAGGGGTGACTTGGTTGGCTCCAACCCTTCTTAATGTCAATTTTGTGATAGATTATTGAGTGGCCTGGTCGCCTAACTCATATTCCAAGACGCCTCCACGCCCACTTCGACTGGGCGGCAGTGAGAAATTTCCTCTTTAATCAATGATAAATGCTTGAGTAAGCATGATGAGCTGCTCAGAAGTAGTATGGATATAAGTCAACCACCGAGAAGTGGGATAGATGTATCAACCATTAAAAAGTGGGATAAAAATATTAGCTACCTGGATGGAAATCCATTTGTTCAGTGTCACACACACTCCCATGAATGTGAATCTTTAGCAAAATATATATTGCTCTTTAATTTGATATGTGGGTTGTGGGTATGGGCTGCCACTGCACATAGGTAACCGAGAGTGGTTGCCCACTTACCCATAATATGGGTATGACAATTGTTAATTGTTATCATGAACAAAGGTTACTATCTGGTTTACCACCATTTCAGAAGCTAATGAGCACCCAAACCGTGGCTTGCCCATTTTTATATATAATAATTTCTTTTTATTCATCCTCTTTGCCGACATTCTTCTGTTATTTTTTTTTTCTCCACTTCTTCCTGCTTTATTCCCACTTCCACATTATATTTATTCCTCCTTTTTCTTCCGTCTGTTTTGTTCCCAGAATTTATGGGTTTATTGTCATATTTTCTTGGGAGGAAAACACCAGTGCAGAAATCCAGCAAAGTTGATTCTACTTTAAGATTATTTTGCTTTGATGAAAGCAGCAGGTAGCGGTTGTCTTGTCTTCACCAGCATGTGTGAGTATCAATCTCCAAGAAGCATCTATTTGAAGCCTATCGGAGGAATTTGTGGGAAGAGGCTCAGCGTGCATTTAAAGTTCTCTAATTACGATTTACAATAGTTAAAGAAATTGACACATTTTTTAGATAAACGTGTATGGTATAATATAATATTATCTTGTATTTTTTTTTGAAAGATAATATTATCTTGTATTAGAGCATCATCATCGGTGAAACAAGAGGAAATAATGTCATAATTTTAGTCATATAGCAAGAGAGAGTAGGATAGAGAGTCAAATTGATTCATCTGCAAATGAAGGTTTATACAACGGCTATGTTTGGCAAATCTAGCTGAAAAGGTAACTGAAACTGCCTGAAAGCTGAAAAGTAGCTGAAAATTGAAAAGTTATAAGCTCGAAACCGAAATCTGAATAGCTGTTATGCTTAAAAGTGTTTAATAAAAATAGCTTTTTGATAACCTGATAAATGTAAAAAGACTAAAAAGACATTTTCATACCATTTAAATAGTTTAAATTTAAATAGGATTGTTAATATATTTAAAAATAAAATAGTGAAATCAATATATTTTAATAAAATATAAAGTAAGAGCATATATTTGAAAATATATAAAGTAAAATAAAATGTTTATAATTCATACAAAAATCAATGTTCAAACAAAAATGTCAAATTGAAATTACAACAATACATATTGAAGAAAACAAAAGTCAAAAAAGTTTAGCCAAAAAGGTTTTAATTGAGAAAGGTAAATGATGACATTTCTTTAAAATAATAAGCTTAAATATGAAAAAAAAAAAATTAGGAAGCTACTAGCTTATTTTGAAACGCTACCTAGGGTAGCGTTCAAAAATAAGCTCTTATTTTAAGCTACTAGCTTATTTTATGAACATTACCAAACAGAGCTTATAGCTTATTAATTAGTAGCTTAAAATAAACTATAAGCTCCTAAATAAGCTCTGCCAAACAGAGTCAACAGTGTTTTTTGACAAAATTATTGAAGGTAAGGAGCTGTTGTACGCGTTCTGCGGTTGGGCGCATCAAGAGCGCTTGACAACTTCATGTTTTATTATTTTTTTAAAATTTGATTTGTTTTAATTTTTTTTCTTTCCCCTATCATTTTTTTTCTTTCATAATTACACTTACAAAAACTTCTCAAAAATCGCGAAAAAACTCAATTGATAAGGATGCTCTTATAATGCACAATATAATCATTGATAATGAAGGTGATTGATATATAAGGTTGGAAGGAAAGAAGTAACTCCTGAAGTTGATATAGCTAGAAATTAAAAAAATATATATATTTCAAAAATTTCTTACTCAGGATAGACAAGATAAAGAAGCTTATTATGCAATTCGTAATGCATTAATTAAACATTTGTGAGAAAGATATAATAATTCTGATAATTAAATGTAGTAATATTTTATGCTGGAAGAAACTTAATTTTCTTGATGACGTAGTCATTGGATGACTGGGACCTGCGGATAAGGTTTCTCATACCTCAAATTTGTGACAATTAGGACCATTCATGACCTTCCCTTCATAGAACTGCCTATTTGGGAACAAACTAATTGATGGATACATTGAGTGAGAAGAGTAATGTCTGATGCCCACCACATTTGTATATTATTTGCTTGATACTTTGCCTGTATTTCATGCTCGATTTTCTTTTTAATTTTTATTCCCAAAAACATTGCTCCTAG
>CM008332.1:7855838-7870731 GCA_002525835.2 Ipomoea batatas
AAGAAAAACAAACAGAGACCTTTAACTCTCTTTACGATTCAAATAAGAGCACGGAACATAACAAGCTCAACTCATAGGCACAGCAAGTCATGTATAGAGTATGTTAAAGTGAGAATTTAGATGTGTCTCACAATTCACAAAGAACTTATGAAGTATAACTAGATTAGAAGCTCTGTTAATTTTGTTGCAACAATTGGAGCATAAGAAACAATGCCTTTGCCAAACATTAACTTGTTCCTAACCCAGCAATTGTCAAGAACTCAGATTTGAAGATGCAAAATTCTCTAGATTAGTTCAACATACACTGCCTAAACCAGCTGATGTCTTCTCCAACCCCTCAGCAAGAAAACCCTGGCCACCATTGGAGAAAAAAAGAAAAGAGGAAGGTTAATCAATACTCTAAAATTATCAACACACACTAATTTCAAAGCACAAGAATGAAAACCTGAAAGCAAGCAGCATCAATTAGGGCAAAAAGTGTGATGGAAAGCCAAGCATTGAACCCGGAAGGGAAATTCCGGCCCCGGGAAGCAGCAAACCCCACCACGAGCATACCAGCCGGAATCAACCGGAATGCAGACACGAAAAAAGGCCCAGTCTTGGGCAAAACTTCCTTCATTGCCACCATAGCCGTGCCCCAGAAGAAGAAAGGCGAAACTAGCAAAGCCCACTCCCATATTTCCCCCAACAAATCTTGACTTTTGAGCCCCGAGTTCTCGGAAGCTCCATCTGAAGGCGTGACGCGGCACTCCACGTCCAGGCCAGTACCCACACACTCCACTTCTGAGTCTGGGGATTGGGATTTCTCTTCCAAATTGGAACCCGTCGTCTTGGCCTTGATATAACACCGGAGCTTCTTGCTGCCATATGAAGAAAGACTTCGTCTTTGAATAAGAAGACGGTTATAGCGCAAAGGGCTAGCCAAAGAAGTAGCTTTTCCGCCATTAATGGCCGCAGTGAGAGAACAGCAACAAGCTGGAGGAGAAGAAAATGATATCAATGCCATTCTCCAACTACTTTCTGTTCTCTGATTGTTAGTTCTTAGTTTCTTCCATTGATTTTAGCCTCTGAAAGTACAGAAGAAAACTACTGTTGTAATTTGTAAAAGGGAAAAGAAAATAAAAAATCTCCAAGGAGTGGTCAGATTAATGTCTACCATGATACCATCAACAAGGCCGGGTAATATGAAAACAGAATACATAGCCCATTTTAGAGCGGGCTTCAACCCGTTAAAGGAAGTATGGGCCTGATTAAGTAGTTAGCCCACATTGAAAAATAGGCAAATTATACCATAGACCAGGTCTACCTTGCATTGTATACCCTAGTCTAAAAATAACTTTAGATCATGTATATGTAATTGACACATCCTGTACCTTCAGTTGAAAGTTATCAAGTATGTGTTTACATGTACAGAAACTGTTAATGAAAAGTACATAATTTTTGTATGGTTCACAATGCAATATGAACATTGGTTCATGGTATAACAATTGGAAAAAGTAAGAGAGAATATGTATTTATAAGGTCGTAAGTTAGATTAATTAATTGATTAAATTCAATTTTTTTGTCTATGTACATTATAGTCCAATTGAGTGATATTGGTACAATCTTCAATTATAACACACCGCTTGCATTAATTGCCTAATTGGTGATTTGGTGGTGTAGTTAAGTCAAAGTATTACAATTGTTTAAATTATTAGTTGTTCAGATCAATCTTATAATGAATTGGTTAGGGTTTTACTATATAATTATTTAGTCAAATCTACTATAATTGTCTCCCAACTATCTATTCAACTCCGGTATATCTTAAGCTTGTGCTGAACTGTTCAGCTTAATTACTTGTCGAAATATTCTACCCCTCCAGAAAGCTTCAATTTTTATATATCCACCATACTGATTTAAAATACAATTACTGAACTTTTTCAACACAGAATTACATACTGGGGGCGACAAAATCAATTTATTCAAATATTCAATTAAATATATTTAAAAAAACGATAAAATTTAAAGAACAGAGAAATTTTATTATAGATAGCATACTAACAAATAGAAGCTAGTGGTACATTCTATAAATATACAATACAGATGATGTGTGTATATATGGCGAGTATATCATCATCATTATTATCCCAAGAAAAAAACAATATAATCTCCTCCAAATAATCTATGAAGAAAGCCTTCAAAAAAAATGCATAATAATATCAAAAAATAATATAAAAAGGGATGATGACGTGAAAAATTAAACCAGATCGATAGCCTAGAGTCTAAAGCGAAACTTGCAACTGCTATCCCTAACCCGGATAACACTATCCTGGTTCAAGCTATCCACATTCACCCTGCACTTCACCAAGAACTTCCATTTCATGAGCTTCAACTTCCCCACCTTAAGCTTCACCGGAACCTTCACCCGGAGGTTCAACGGGATAGTTCCGGTCTGTTGCTGCGCCTGCAGGGACTGCAGCAGCCCGGAGGCGTTGTCCGTTTGTCCGCTCAAATTCACGCTCAGCACGGTGGTGTTACGGTGGCCCTGGTAAAACTTGGGGAGTGAGCCTTCACAGAGCTTAGTCCCGGCGTAGAAAACGCTGAGATTGCTGCCGCCCTCGTAGTAAATTCCGATCTTCTTGTTGGGGTTTCTGGCCGTGATGTTGACGTTGAACGTGGCGGAGAGGCTGTTGTCGTTGTTGAGGTTGAGCTGAGTGATTCTCAGGGTGTCGACCGAGTATTTCGGGATTTTGGGGCGGAAAATTAGGTATAAGATGCCGGCCGACGCGGCTATGGCGACGATGAGGAAGAAGAGAAAGCAGCACGTGCAACACACGCATCTCCCGCAGCAGCTTCTTCTCTTCGGTGGCTTTGAAGGCGAGTATGGGATTGTCCGCCGTAACGGCGCTGGAAATTGCGGCGGCTGCTCCGGATCGCCTTTATCTGATGATCGGAAAGAGCCTCGGGGCACCAGCGGAGCTGTGGGTCGGGGCGACCTCTCCGGATCCGCGTCCGGGACCGGATGAATTCTCTGCTGATCTGCCATGGTCTGGGGAGGTGGATTCTTTGGATTTGTGTTAGCTAGGTTGCATGTACTATATACGAGAGAGAGAGAGAGAGAGAGAAAGCTCAAGACTTTTGATTGTATATATAGATTTCTTTTGTCCTTTTTAAATATAAAAAATAATAAATAAATAGATAGTCATAATCTATATGTAATAATACCTGAGTGGGATTATTATTCATTATTGAAGCTTCCCTATTTTGACTTTTAGGAAGAGAGGTTGAGGTGTCCCTCTCCCACAAGTTTATGCTTTAGATAGCTTTCACATTCATCAAATTAATGTCTCTAAGCCAAATATTTCATAGTTATAATTTCCCAAACTTGGTCAATAACTTTTTTTTTTTTAACACTGCATATATATTAATTAGAGCCATCAAGAGAAATTATATTCAAAAGAGATTAGAGTCCATGGGAAATTAACCAGGCCAGTCATTCCCTACAATAAGCATTGAATAAGGCTTTTCTAGCTAATATGTGAATCGTTACAAATGTCTTCAAGGATTAAATCAAAAGAGGAATTAATACTAGGATTGCCAAGACTTTGGATGACAAATAGGGCATCTGTTTTCACCTACACTGCATCAATATTCAAGATTTTCAATAACTTACTTGTTTGTTGCTATTTTTTCTAACAAAAGGTAAATTTGACAATAATGAAATGTATTGTACCTATTATTATAAATATAAATAGAAAGGTATGGTGATATTTTTATAAATAAATATCATTCTATTTTTTTAAAAAAAATATTATCATATCAACCCTTTTTGTTAACAATAGTAGGCGCGTTACCTTTTAACATTGTAGAACTTTTCACAAATTTTATTGTCTAGAAGACTAAAACACACTTGTTTAGACATATTTTTTATTTGTTGTTTTAAGAAAAAAAAATGTAGTTTTACTCTTTGAATTATGCAACTTTAATCATTTTAATTCATGTTTTTTAGCCGTTGTAGAATACATACCCAACCTTTAAAAAAAGAGTTAATTACCGATTTGGTCCCTCGACTGTTGCAATTTCACCACTTTAGTCCTCGACAATTTTTCTTGCCCAATTAAGTCCTTGACTTTGAAAAAATTAACCAATTTGATCCTCTGTTTATTTTATCATTTGATATCCGTTAAATCGGGACCAAATTGGTAATTTTCACTATAGTCAAGGGACCATTTCAGTCAAAATTAATTACGGAAATGGTCCCTTAACTATAGCAAAATTACCAATTTGGTCATGATTTAACGGCTGTTAAACACCAAAATAAACGGAGGACCAAATTGGTTAATTTTTTCAAAGTCGAGGACTTAATTGAGCAAGAAAAATTGTCGAGGACCAAAGTGGTGAAATCCCAATAGTCAAGGGACCAAATCGGTAATTAACTCTTTAAAAAAATTACAATTTTTATCTCTCAAACAACAAAATTGTAAATCTTCATTAGAAAAATTATATTCAAATGTAATCATTTTAATTCATGCCTTTTGAATCTTCATTAGAAAAATTATATTAAAAAATTGTATCCAAGATTGGAGAAGGCAACCAACTTAGTCGCCTTCTCCAAACGCAACTAGCGATCGTTTGACGGTCACCTGCGTTTGATGATTTCAAAATTTGTCAAAAATTGGTTGGAGGTTCGCCTGAGTTGTCGAAGGGTTGCCGAAAGATCGCCAGAACCCTAGTGACTTACAGTTACATGTTACCAAACTATTTTTGAGCTTCAATTCTCCAAAATAACATGTTTATGTGTTTAATTGCTACTTTTGAAAGTTTAAATACCTAATTAACTTTTTGAGTAAAGTTCAAAGGCTTATTTGACCAATTTTTCTTTTTTAAATGAAAAAAAAAAAAATAAAAATCATTACCATGCTATTATGGCTGATAATATACAATCAAACATAAATTATAATTTTCGAGATATGTTTTGCGTGCGCGTGTTTTTTGGTTAGGAGTGACAAAAACACGGTGAAGAGATCAAATTATTCTAAACTTTGTTTTCTCCCTCCTCGTTTTTCAAAACGGAAAATGTCGTCTAAGTTAATGTGACATCAACGTAACGGCATTATAAAACGAGTGAAAGCATTGAAATTGAATTGGTTTGTCCCAACCGGCATCATAGGATACACATCTACACGGCACCATATAAATGTTTTGAAGATTTCGTTTTAAGTCTATGATTTGCATATTTGTCTTTTCCTTTAGAAGCTTCCACGATTAGCATATGCTCCTTCCCGCCCCAAGTTAGTACATAGTTTGCTAAACTGCCCGATTGTTCATACGCCTTTTGCCTAAATCTTCAATGCAAAGAAAATTCTCGCATTTGACTTGAGACATCATCTTTTGTATTTTCCTACTCTTTAATTTTGTTTCTTGTTTTACCAAAAGTGTTAAAAACACAAATGATGTAATTACATCAAATATAAAGAAAATTGTCAAATAGGTCCAAAAATCGATTAGTGACCTATAATAACTGGTCACTAAGGTTCCAACAATACTCCGGCAACTCATGCGCTATTCCAACAACAAAGTAAAGCGACCCGTGGCCGTCCAACCTTCTCAACTAGGTCGCTTTCTCCGATGAGTGTCGGGGCAAACTCTAGTAACCTATAATAATAATAATAATAATAATAATAATAATAATAATAATAATAATTTTATCCCATCAAGTTAGATATTAATGCAAAAATAGATACATTTATTTGTTTTTACGAGAGAGCTAGGCTTTGGCAATGGCGCCTTGGATGTAGTTTCTTGGCGATTTATTGTGAGTTACCAAACATTATTGACTTTTAAAGGCAGAAATCGGCTGAGGATTAGGTGCCTCAACCCCTACCTGTTCCGTTCTATACAACCACCTGATCTGATCACATATTCATAGTTTCATACAATTTTTAAATTCAGCAGACAAATAAGACCAAAGGAAATTCAGACCGGCCTGGATCGAGTGGAGGAGTTCAGTTCACACATTACAAGTGCTCCTAAGCCTTCATCACAAATCAAGCTCGCAATTAGTGGCTAAACCATGGAATATATATAATTGTATATATTTAGACCAATGTCTACAATGCAGGTGAATCCCGATCTAGGTATAACAAATGCATGCACTTCTCATGGCAAAACTATTAATGAAAATAAACAATCATTTGATACAGGAAACATGATAAACAACGAGCCTATTAAAACTCAAAGATGTGTTCAAACTAGCTAGTTTTTTTTTGTAAGGCCCCTGGAAGTACGACAATAATTGACAATTCTGATATCTCAAGATGTTGTAAAGGCTAAGCAATCTCGTATGAAGACAAATAGGGTGCGTATACTTCATGGATTTACACGTCAAGAATAAGAATCACAATCATAGTTAGTGTTTGGTTAACAACTTTTTAAAACACAACTATGAGATTTAATTACTCATTTAATTCAAAACGTCATTCCCTAATTAAA
Source organism: Ipomoea batatas (assembly GCA_002525835.2). Lineage (NCBI taxonomy): Eukaryota > Viridiplantae > Streptophyta > Magnoliopsida > Solanales > Convolvulaceae > Ipomoea > Ipomoea batatas. The sequence continues at coordinate 7,862,310 of CM008332.1, forward strand.
ACCGGGTATCATTCTATCTTATTGGTAATTTAATCTTTTAGTTTCAATTAGTGATTTTAAATTTTTGTTTTGATTTTTTTTTTTTTGTTTATATTGGTGCTTTGAATGTCATTATATTATGATCAATTGTCTTAATTTTTTATTTTTGTATTTTAAAAACATTTATTTCCATTATAGGGTCATACATAACCAAATATACATCAATATTAATAATTATTCCAATTCTAATTCCACCCTACTACCAAACATGTAAAATACTTTCATCAAAACTCATTACCGTTACAAGTATTTGATTCCAATTCCATGTGTGAACCAAACCCGCCCATAATACTTTATAATTCTCAAGATCGATAAATTATTTTGAGTCAAAGTTTGAGAGATTCACATGTATGTAATAACAGCCTGATCACCCATTAGAATTGACTGGTTAAGATCCCATAAGCTGTGATGACAGAAGGGTGGAAGAAGGGGAATGTGGGTAGCTATATACAACCAACCTGAAAAACTTAAATCATCCGATCTGATGCAACCAGAACAATATGGAAAATGTGACAACTCCATACATGCATCTCAGTGACTTTGAACTCCACTCACGTCATCAGCATACTATGAATCTAACTGCCCTTGACACGTCGAAAATTAATCATCAAGAGCAAGTTACGAGGACCTACACCGAGAATTGATCATCAAGGGCAGGTCACAAGGCAAGAACCTTATCCGGTGAATGAGATTATCGGCAGAGCAAAAGTTTAAAATGACATTCTACTTGCACAGACAGGGTAGTGAGATTTACAAGTGAAGTGAGCAGGAAATGTGTTGCAGAACTAACCACTCAGAAACTGGTCTAAGAAGAAAATCTTAACGAGAATAAGTGTAAGAGTTGTGCTAAGTCGACATGAATAAAGATAAGTGATAAATGATAATAGGTGGCAATGGAAAATATTCCAAGAAATTCAAAAACAAGCGCAAAAGAAATTAAAGTGTAGACAACTCCCCAACTCCAAAATCACACATAGACATGCACAGCAAAAATTACCTTTGTTAACCACGTGCAAGAACTCCAAGAAGAGAACCCATGACACCACGTTTCTTCTTCTACATCATTTAAAGGATGAGAAAAAAAAATTATTTAGATAAAACATACATGAGAATCTAATTTAAGATGATAATACAAGTAACACATGCACCTTCTCATCATTAAATAAGTCTTCTGCCCTAGCTTCCATTTGTTTTCTCCTTCTCTCTTCTTTTATAGATTCAACCACTTCCTCATTGTCATATTCAGATTCTCTGCAGTCAAGAAAATCAGTAGTATTCAGTATTCACCATTATGCAACATATATGCTAATCATCAAATGACAAGGTTTACATACTTGTATGGGTCATTTGAAAATGGAATGAGGCAGTTAAAGCTATTCCCAGACGGAGCTGTTCTCTGCAAAATTACATAATAAGCATTAAGTAGTGATAGTGTTAGTACCAAAGGAGACAAAAAAAAAATTCCAAATAGGTCAGAACGGAAATCACCAAAAAAATCTGAGAAATGCAACTATGAAGAATTCAGTGCAATGTCAAACCTCAACATAAAGGTCCCTGGTCTAATATATAAAGATTGCCAGCCTAGGGTGCTTTTTGGCACCTCTTTGGGATTTGTATTAATAGATGAATTTTCTGAAGGAAAGGAGCAACTGGTCTCCATACAACAAAAACAACTAGGTTGTCAAGTCCAGCTGCATGTATGAGCGCATGACAGGTGATTTGGCTCCATATAACTCTAGGATATGATTGTACCATTCCAACTTAAACAACCTCAAGTCCAGTAGTATGTATGAATGCATGACAGGTGATTTGGCTCCATATAACTCTAGGATATGATTGCACCATTCGTCCATTCCAACTTAAACAACCTCAGCCTTTACATTAATCAGATTGCCTACACTCTTCATATAATTGACAGAAAGTTTCAGTTATCATTTTTGCAAAGTGGACGATAAAAATAAACTGCACTTGAGTATTATTTTTAACTTTTAAGTTGTACCATCCCAACTTAAACAACCCCTGCCTTTACATTATTCATATTGCCTAATTGCCTACACTCTTTATATAATTGATAGAAAGTCTTAATAATCATTTTTGCAAGTGACCGGAAAAAAGTAAGCTGGACTTGAGTATTGGTTTAAAGCTACAATGAAGTAGTATTAGCAGCAGCAGGAAACTATTTAAGATGAATTCTCATAGGATGTGCCTATTATAATATAATAAAATAAAGTTTACCTTTCTGAAGCGTTTAAAATTTGCAACTCCATTTGTTGAGGAATTCACCAAAGTAGGTAGGTTACGTTCTCTTATAATCAACTCTTGGCTGAATATAATATCTGAATTCCCACTTTTTAAGTCAATTTCACTTCTTTTTGACATTTCAATATCAGTTTTGACTCCAACCATCATGCTGCAACCCCCTTCCGGCTTAATAAGAGAAGAATTTTTGTCTGGAATTTCTTTGTCATCAACATGCTTGGTTGATTTTGAAGTGGCGAAATTTATATCCCTCATATGATCATCTTCCATTGACTTAACAAATAGCATAGAACTTTCACTTTTCTTCTTATTTTCAGTAGATTCAATGACATCCATGACTGTTTTTTCCTTGTCATCTTGATCTGCAGATTCTAATAAACACACAGGAGCAGTATCATGACCTGACTAGGCACCACTTTCTGTTTCTGCATCTGAATCTGCCACCACAGTCTCGTCCGTGGAGCATGAAGATGTGACAAGCACTGTGAAAAGACAAGTATTTGGGTAAATACGTCAATAACAAGAAATAAGAAGTTTTTTACTTCTTTCTTGGAAGCAAGATTCACTTGTCAAAAGAATTCACCAATCAAAGAAAAAGTTATGAAGTGGATGGATGCCAAGAGGTCATTCCAGCATGGAAGGGAGAAAATTGAAATTATAAGCTCTAATGTCCAATACACTAGCATTAACATAGCAAATTGTATTTTCAAACAATGAAAACAATTTAAATGCCTCACTAAGCAATCTCTGACAACCTAAATGCAACAACATTTATCATTGCTTTCTGAATTACCCACAATTTTGAAGATATAACATGGCCTGCAAACATTAAAATAAAGCATAGACAAACCCAACATCTAAATGCAAAGATAACATAAGTAATCTAAAAGTCGGATTATAGAATTGCATTGCTAGGAATAAGATAAATATCTAGACTTTGGCTTAGCGATTAAATAATTGTATCAAGTCGATCAGGCAACATTGCCCATCCAAAATGTTTTAATCTACAAGAACCTTTATACTTCCAGTTAAACAGTTAAAGAAACAGGGAAGCAAGGGACAAAATTACTAAAATTCAATAATGTTATGGAACTAAGCATTAGGAATGCTGGGGCTGTAAAGCTACCCAAAGCAAGCAAACTCATTTTACCCTCACCTGGTGGAGATACAACCAAAGAAGGATCTAGATGTCCAGATACAGCAGCAGCAACTAAATCCATCTCATTTACCCTAGACAAAGAAGGGCCATGAAAGCACTGGGAGTTTGTTGATCCTGCTGGGATCACATACACCATTTTGTCATTTTCTTCCTCCTCTGTGCCCTACATGGTGAATGGAAAAATTAGTATGTTATCATTGTTATGTAAAACAACAATGGATTAACAGGGCAATCATTTCATAATTTCTTTCAGTAAGTAACAAATAATCATGAGAAGGATATAATGGATTAATTAATACCACAACTTAGTCTGCATGCAAAACTCAATAAACCAGACACCAGAAACTCGGGATTTCTAATTTCAGATTCATTTCTCCCCTACTTTTTTGTTCTCTATTCACCAGCTGATTTACTCCACCTCAAACTGTTTCTACTAAAGACTTCAACACATAATTTTTCCTTTCTACAGTTGTCTCATTCTACCTAAAGAGGCATACTTAGAAGCAGTTCCTCTTCTTTGTCTTGCAGTTTGCTTAAACAGTCATAAAGATAGACTTACTTCTCATTTGTTGTTCTTATTCAAATGCAAGCAAAAGGGCAACCCACCATAGTTAGAATCCTAGGAGACATAATAGAGGAATGAATGGGCAGATAAGGAAGCATGTACCTGGCTATTGGGACAGAAATCTTCCACAGAAGAAACTTTTGAACCACTCACTTCCAATAATGACGGCAATCCGTCTTTCAGTTTATACTGTAATGAGAAAAGCATACAAAGAATCATCAGTAACAAAGAAGCTAACACTTTCAGATCAAATCATGCTGCACAACATTCAGCATATGATAATAATCATAATACACTAGTACTAGTACCCACAGAATAGAACAGGTCATACTGAAAATGAATTATTCTTTATGAGTTTTCAAGAAAGCAATAATAGCTAAAAATGTTTGTAACCATATAGCACACACTCTTATGCAAACAAACTAACGGTTAGAAATGACCTATAATTTTACACTGATCCAATAGATATAGAAGAAATGTGAATACTGAAATATAGTCAAGAGATATTTATATAAATGAATGAAAAAATTACCTTGTCAACTGAATCCAGTATAAAAGTGTATGTTTTCAAACAAATTCCTCGAGCTTCTGGGACTGCAACTTTGACTGAGATTCCTTCAAGCTTTAAGGTTGGAGCATGACTGTGTGACATTGGCAAATTAGCCTTAATACCAAAGATAAAAAATTTGATACTTCTACAAGGGACTATAAGTTCAAATACTTACGAATCACAGCTTGGAATGTCGGTGCAAATATTTTTTCCTGCAATTAGCTGAAATTCATAGCCTACCAATTAGCAATAGAGGTTTCTAGTGTAAGTAAATTAATACTCCCTCATCTGTTAAAAATTGTCCTTACTATATTAGGATGTCCAACAAAAATTGTCTCATTCAATAAATTTGACAGCATTTATAATTTCATTACCCAAAATACCCTTTAAATGGGATCCCATCTTCTCCATTTACAGAAGATTACATTGATTCCTTATAAGAAAAGAGAGGGATCCAAAGTATGATTTTAAGTATTAAAGAAATTTATTGCATTAGGTATTTAAAGGATGACAATACATTTTATTCATCCATATCAATAACTATAAAGTATACATAATTAACCTCCTCGTCAACACAAGTCAACTAAACTAAGCGTTAATTCCAATCTAGTTGGGATCAGCCATATGAATACTATTTTTCCACTGAACACTCTGTACCATTAAATCAGGAATAAACCCTAGAACTTACATGCCTTTTTGACAAGGAGTACCTAAGTGCTGTGTAAGTTTTTCAGTTTACCCTCCTATCACCTGTCTCCTATTACAAGAAAGATTGAAGCCTACATTGAACATATCTAAGATATCTAAAATCTATTCACTCTTAATTTGTCTTCAAGCAATTCCATTTGCACCTTACTTCAACTTGTATTCCAACATATCCATCTTGCATTTGCATCTCTGTTACAGCTATTTCATGCTTTTCTTAGAATATATGAATAACTCAGGCAATTAGATTGAATATACCTCAACCCAGCTGAACTGGACAAAGGGTTTCCTAGCAACAATAGCATCAACTAATCCTTCCTTCAATGGAATGTTGTCTTCAACAAGTACATGTGAGCAAAATGAACTCCATTTCCTGGTTACACCAGCCCCTGTATCATATAGGCAAGGTTAATAACATAACATTTCAATAAGTAGAAATTCTACAAAAAATAGCTGAGGAAAACAGTAGATTTGGCATTGCCAGTTTGGATAACTATCAAGATACCAGCTCAAGAAAAAAGAGATAAATATAGGGTACATGATACTGATTGCATGAGTTAATTTTTGGGGAAATGATGCAATCCAGATAAATAACCAAAGCAAAGGCATGCAAGACTCCTATGATTAATAGAAGTAATACTGTAAAAATGTGTGTGTGTTTATACATAAACCTTCTCAGATAACCTGATGGATTAAATAAGCCACTTACTCTCACTTATTAAGTTAACAACCGCTCACCTATTGATGATATGCTCTTTACAAGAAGTCGACTTGCTATGGAATTGTCCGAAGAGCAGATGAAAAATACAAGGGGAACAAAAGAAAACCTGCCAAGTATCCCGTGTTATCACAATAATCTATATTTCACAAAGAAGCACCCTCAATGATATATACAAAAATTAGCTGATGAGATTCCATTAGTGTTATCATGCACTGCAGTTACCTGTATGTTGCAGTCCCAGTACCAAATGAAACTAGGTCCCCATCCTTCAGCATTGCTTCTTTATTTGGACACTCATGAACCTTCTCCTTTGAAGTGAGGTTCTTGTTGATGAAGGTTCCATACTTTGAACAGTCTCTTATCCGTACTTTAGAGGCAACATCAGAACTCTTCTGGGGATGTTCCAAATATATCATCTCTTCAATCACAATTTCTGCATGGACCCTTGAAACTCCTTTATCTTTTTTCACAATCACATCACATCCTGCACAACAAGCAATATGATACACAAAACATTAAACACACTATTAGTGAATTAGTGAAGCTGAAATTTGACTGCTTTGTCTCCCGGAGTACCTTTTCGACCAACTTTATATGTTCCTTTATTGAAGAAATAGTATTTATCTTCACCTGTCACGCAAAAAAAGCCAAGACTATATCAGTTCACTATTCGAATCATTGCTAATCGCGCAACGGCGCAAGTAATGCAATTAGCAGTCAGCCCATTTCGGAAGCAAGATGTATGCATGATCAAAGCGCAGACACAGGAAAGAAAGCATGCCGGTAAACTAATTAAACAAATTTCAGAAAATTGAAACCTGGGATTGGGTCGATAGGAAAGAGACCCCAAACCATACTATTGATATTTCTAGCTTCTTCTGAGAATCGATGACAATAACGATTGTAGGAAAGCCTAGAGAGTTCCCGTGTATTCAAGATTTCAAGAATCGAGTGGGTTTGGCGCCGGTGGGAAGACGGGCAAGGGATCACTGAATCAGTATTGTTAATTGCTGTCGATTTGGAGTTTCGAACCAAGCTCCGGTTCGTTTCGTTTTTTTGGGTTTGGGCCTTATAGGCTTTGTTGCAACTTGCAACCCAACCCAATGTGAATCCATTTAATTTAAATATGAATAGAACAATACCAGGGTCTGATTCAATATACAAAATTTGACTTTATAAGGTACAAATATCATGTTTATAATATACATAATTATATAACTGAGCACACATAAACACTTAACATAATACACATACACATTATAAAATTGAATTGAAATTCATAACATACAGAATTATATATAAATAAAAACAAATAAATTTATAACATAATACACATGTTCTCTACGTACTTATTTTAAAATATCATGTTTACGAGATAAGTTAAATTGTGTTAATCCAATTAAAATACAGGTCTGATCATGTTGGGTCAAACAATACAAAATTTGACCCAACCCCGGAAAATTATGTTGTGGACCCAGGTGCAATATGGACCTGGGTCCAAAACTACGTCGTTTTTGTCTCTTTTTAAAAAAAAATTAGTAAACATATTGCTGAATATAGAGTTGTCCAAAAATGTGTGAATGTAGAGTATAGAAATCGTGAATGTAGATTTATGATTGTGTGATTGTAGAGTTGCCCAGAAATGTGTGAATGTAGAAGTTTCAAATTGTGAATATAGAGTATAGAAATCGTGAATGTAGAGTTATGCATTTGTGAATCTGTAATAGAGTTAAGAAGTTCTATCAACTTGTAGCCCTATAATGTGTGAATGTGGAGTTCTCAAGTTGTGAATATGGAGTATAAGACCTGTGAATATAGAGTTTTGAATGTGTGAATGCATAACCGTGGTAATATAGTTACTAAACATATAATCCTGTAATGTGTGAATGTGAAGTTTACAAAGTGTGAATGTAGAGTATAGTGTATATAATGTATACCCAGGTCCACCTTGCAAGGTGGACCTGGGTCCACGGCATAACAACCCCAAGTCCCCAACCCCGCCCATGTTCCAAAACATTTAAATTTTTTCTCCAATTTTTTTAATTTAGACTTAATTATTACAGATTCAAAATATATATATATTGAGCTAGGTTAGACCAAGCAATACAAATTTTCGCTCAGTTCACCAAAAAAAACAATAATAATATAAATATTTTATTCAATTTATTTAGTTCATTTTTATTACATTTATCAATGCCTAATTAAACATGAGGCGAACCAAATTTAACCAAACAATAAAGTTCTTAGTATGACACATCCCACTGTCCCACATCCTAAAAAAAAAAAAATTGAAATCATAAATTCTATATTTATCAATTTATATACTTGTTTGTATTACAATAAGTTACTCCGTACAAGTTAACAATTATTTATTTACATATTTTTATTATACTTGTTATTAATTAATATATATATATATATATA
>CM008332.1:7877116-7887233 GCA_002525835.2 Ipomoea batatas
CCCAGGCGTCAAACAAGGCGTAGCACTCGACCCAGCCAAATTCGAAGACTTACCTGGCGTCGTACCATTGGATGCGTGAGATCCCCCAAACTGGAAAATGCTTGGAGAACCCTCACGCCCATTCCACACCGCAGAAGTGAAGTCCGGACTGTGATTATCGGCCCTGACCGAAAGACCTCTCCCTGCTCCTCGACCATTACCCCGAGAAGCACTACCCCGATTCCCCCGCCCTCGGTTATTCCGGGTAGAGAGGCGAGAACTATCCGACTGCCCCGAGACAGCCACCGGCTGTGGCGTCTTGGTCGACGTTCTGGGAGGTGGAGGTTGCGTACTGGGCGTGGGAGGCTTACCTTTAGGACCTTGCTTCTGAGATGATTTAGCTTTCCCATTATCTGTTTTGTTTCTGTTTGCGATAGGTTCGCTCATTTCATGAAGATCAGCCAGAACACCGTACTGGTTACCGCGACTCGCTGAAGCAACATTGGCTTCTTTCCTGGGTTGGCGGGAGTTCCGATCAGCCTCTATCTGTTTCGACTTCTTGGTGACTAGCATCCATGTCCCGTAAGGCCTCTTCTCCTGGAGCGTGGATGTCTGTTTTGGTGACGGCGTTTGGTTCACACCCTCGGCCTCCACCGGAGAAACTTTATTGGCGTTCATGTTAGCGACTTCTGTCTCCGCCGATTTATTCTCCGGGCACGCTTGTTCCCTATGGCCGACAACTGCACATTTGAAGCAAACGACGTGTAGACCTTCGTATTCGACAAGTTGAGCGTCATTGCCCATCAACACTTCCGTAACCAGAGGTTTATTAAGATCGACCTCGCCCGCCGCCCTCGCAAACTTCCCTTTCGCTGCAATTGCTGTAGTCTTATCAAGTTTGAGTGGTTTCCCCACATTATCAAGGATAGCTCTGATGGTATCATCTCTAAAATATTCCATTGGTAAGTCTGGGAGTCTCACCCAGACTGCCATCTTCGACAGAGTAGCAGTTCTTGGCCGGAAGTTTGGTTCCCAACGTTGCGTAACGAGATAGTTATCAAATATTTTCCATGGTCCGTCCAGCAGGGCATGAAGGTAATCTGTTTTATTGTCAAACCGAACAACGAAGAAGCCATAACCGATGTCAATCAGCGTAATCTTCCCTTGCAGATTCCACATATTTGGCAGTCTTTGATTCAAGACATTCACATGGATGTTCTTGCCCAAAAATTTCACGATAAGCGACATCTTCCAAGCACTACAGAGTTCCTTCCGTAGAGCTTTCGAGAAGGTAACACGTGGTCTAGGATCGGCCATCTCCGCCGCGTCTGGTTCAGAATCGGACTCAACGTCAAAGTCTTCAAATGCCCACTCGTTAGCGTCAATTCGTGACGAATCCTCTGTCGCCGATGTGTTTAGAGACGCCACAGCGTCTGCAAATGATCGTTTCGTGGTCTTGTATTTCTTCGCCGAATGGGAGTGAGGATCCCCATCTTCCATGAGAGTGTCCGGTGAGTCGCCCCCTGGATCTGGCGGTGCCTGCGCCATCGGAAACCTCACCCACCGCCGCAACGGCTAGTGCAGAGACAAAAGACTTACCAACGCTGGTAGTGCTCCACTTTCTCGAGTCCTTCGCTGCCCACTAGTTCGCCACTCACAACATATATGGTATTGTTGTACTACGTACATACCAAATATCACTCCAAATAAATAAAATGTTTTGACATATTCTAAGATGTCAAATGGCATAATAATACAGTATAAACACAAATTATTAATCAAATAAATTTCCATTATTCAATACATGAATAGAAGTTGTCTTACTGACTTTTGGCAGGACTATGACTGATTGAGTTTATTACCCTAAATAATTAGGTTAATGGTGTGAAAGTTTTCTTAATTGTAGATTTAGTTTATCACCCTAAGTTCACAGTTTTTTACTGGTAGTTATCACTAAGCACATATGATGATATCAAGTTATATACATGGAGAGTGTGTTTGGTTCAAACATGGGAATCTGAATCAAATACTAGGTAATATTAGCAAGCATATCAACAATAAAATTTCAGAAATCCCCAAACATCTTATTCTAATCTAGTGATATTTCAGTCAAGACAAATGGTGTGCTTCATTCATCAATAAGACATAAGGAGAATGCAACCCTAGCAGATTGTTCCTTAAGAAAACCAAAAATCAAACTCTAGTTAGGCCAATTCACAACTTAACATCACCATAGACCTTTAAAAATTTACAATACTACGAATCCAGGACTGTCAAAATTCCAAACAATTCAACCAACATTAGATATCACCAAACAACAGAATTCCACATTATTTTATGAAATTCAAAATACAACTAGAGGTCCAAGGGATCAAACCAACTGCAGACATGCCGTGAACTAGGGTTCAATTACACAGTATGATAGTAAAGAGACTTAATTGTAGTAGAGCTCAAGGCCCATGCCGTCATGGATTTCGTAGTCCTTGAGGGTGATATGATCTTTGTAGATGGTGTACCACTTCTGAATTCGAATCTTATCAGCCCGTGTTCCGGTCTGCGCCGCCACCAGCTTCTTCAGGTCTCCGATGGTGTCGTCGTCGTTGCACTTCACCCTTACCTTCTTCCCTAGACGGTCGTTCAAAACCACCTCGATCATCTTGGCGCCAACTGTGAATTTGCGTGTTACCTCCCCTTGAAATCGTATTGTCGTCTCCGAATTGTATTGGAACGAGTCAAAGACAGGTACATAATATAGAGAGAACCAATAGTCCCAATCCTATTCAATGTTTAAATTAAAACTCTAATTCTATGAGGATTGTTAAAAGTTTTTTTGTGGCCCAAAGATTTCTAATTTATGATTCATTGAAATATATCTTAAAAATAGGTTAAATAATTAATTCAATTTATACTAACTCCGTAATTAAACTCTTAAAATTTTAAAATGTTATAAGTAAATATATTCAGTTATTATTTTTATGTATCAGAATTTATTTATTCATAACTAATCTATAATCTATAATATATATATATATATATATATATATATATATATATATATAAAAGTAAAATTCTCTTATTTCATTTTCCTGCCCAAACTTTTGTAGTTAATTAATTAAATATTTTTTTGATCAAATAATTAATAAAACTTATTTGGTAACAAAATGTAAAATAGAAATTAACGAATATCTATTAATTTGTAATATTGATTTTATATTTATGTATTAACGTAATACTCCGTAACATAATACCATGTAAAAAAGACATATTAATGTATACTATATATAAAAGTAAAATCCTCATATTTCATTTTTTCGCTCAAATTTTTGTAGTCAATTAATTAAATATTTTATTGGTCAAATAATTAATAAAACTTATTTGGTAAGAAAATATAAAATGGAAATTAACTAATATCTATTAATTGATAATATTGTTTTTATATTTACGTATTAACGTAATAACATATTACCGTGTAGAAAAGACTTATCGATACTTTAGTCACATTTGAATTTCTTTAATGTTCTACTTTTTATTATTTTAATGTAGTATTAAATTGAAAAAATGTTGGCCATGCATTTATCGATAGTTTAGCCACACTTGAATATAAGATGTATAATAATAACTTGTCTACAAAAAGTGAAATTTCTCGCCCAAAGGCCCCACACCTCTACTAAATAGAATTGTGGAGGGGTAAATTATGATGCTTCAGTCGCTCATTAGGTGTACTTGGAAGTACCATTGCCTGATACCTACAAGGAGTCACCCCCACAAAAATAAAGGGAAAACTCCCAGAATGCAGCTGTTAATGTTCAATCTTGTGTTATTACCCACAATTTACCAATTAGGAACTAACTAAGCTACTGCTCGTGCATGCATGTATGATGATAAGAAAAGTTAGAGGTGAGTGATTCAATTCAAGTGATACTCGAATTTTAAGAGTTTTAAGTGACACTTTGAAACCCCAATATCCAAATTGAATATTAATTCAAATATGGAATTATTTTGGTTTCATTTTGAGTTTACTCGATATCCCTAAAAGAAAATTATTGATTTTAATTTTTTTAAAAAAGTATTTTATTATATGTGCATTAATATTCTTTGGTATATGTTATCATCCTACAAATAATACAAACAACTAACAAATTAGTTTAAGAGAAAGTATTAAATAGACCATTGTATTTTTACCGTTCGCGCAATTAGACCATCAAATAAAAAAGTTATGCAATTAAAGCACTTAACATAGAAAATGCGTGTAATCGACCTTATTTAAAGATTTTTATTCTAGGTAAAAACAAGTTTACTTGCTAAGTTGACATATAATGTGACATTTAAAAAAGTTGGCATTGACATAGACATTATGTGATATGTTAAAATTATTTTTTAATTATAAAAATAAAATTTTTAAAATTTTAGACTCCCATTTTTAAAAAATAAAAATAAAAATTTCAAACTTCATAAATTCTTTTGACCACAAGGGCTGCCAGAGCTAGACGGGACCGAAATGTAGAAAAATCGCCCACCGTGGGGCTCGAACCCACGACCACAAGGTTAAGAGCCTTGCGCTCTACCAACTGAGCTAGACGGGCTAGTTATTTTGGATACATTTAATTATTAATCTTAAATACCGAACGGTTTTTTTTTATCAATACTTTTCTAAAAGAAAATCGGTCTTTATTTTTCGTTATTATATAAAATATTAAATATTAAATATGTTCAATAATTTTTAAATTTATAATATGTAATTTAATATGTTTTCTTCATATTATAATATAAATGCCTATGGTAGGAAAACTAGCAATTTTCATTGATCAAAAAATAAGAGGCAAAGTTAAAAAAAAAATTAAATTTTCAGATCGACTAAAGTTGGAAGTGATGAAAAAGATGGTTGGAATTTAGAATTACAATTACTGATTGAAAGTGGTTAGAAACATTTTGGCTCCTAATTTTAATTTTGAAAATCTTTAGGTTTCTTTGTCATTACCAAAATATATAAGGTAGAGTTGTGGTTATACCTTGAAAAATGGAGATTTTTAGGGTGTGTTTGGAAACCCGGAAAATGATTTCTGGAAATCATTTTTCGGGTTTTTGGTGTTTGGCTAGGACATACGTAAAATAGCTTGCAGTCAACGTAAAATAGCCCCTCTTTTCTGTAAAATGACTTCCCTTTTAGAACCTGCACCGCCTAAGACCATCGCCACTGCCACTGTTGAAGGTTCATCCCGTCGCCGTCGTCGGTCTGCTTGTCGCTGTTACACGAACTACTTCGCCGGAAAATAGGAGACTGGACTGCTCGCCGAATCCACTGCTGCACTGTCAGAGAAGCGTCGAACGGGGGAGACGCCACTGTTGCTCGCCGCTGCAAAGAGTACGCTGGAGACGGAGGAATCGCCGGTAATGAAGACGGAGGAAGAAACCCAGAGACGGAGGACTCGCCGAAGACGGAGGACTCGCCGCTGCTTTGCCTAACCACTGCGTCTTATCACCGCCACCTACCACTGCGTCTGGTCGAGAAAAAAGAAAGAAGGAGACAAAGGTTGAGAGTCAGTGAGTCACCATCGCACGGTATGTCGATTTCTGCCATTGATGCAAAGGAACTTTTGGGGAAAATAAGGAAATTTTGGATAGGGATTTGGATTGAGTACACATTAATAATTAATAATAATAATAATAATAATAATAATAATAATAATAATAGTTGTTTTTATTTTGTCTCCCATTAGTTTTTATTCATTAGCCTCCCATTCTTTATATATTGTCTATTTGGCCCCATTGATTTTATGTATATTGTTTATTAGCCTCTTTATTTTTAGACCGCCATCTTAGGCTTTTGGGCCGGTATTTTTGGGTCTTGTATGCATTTTATTGGGCCTCATGCCCGAAATAATAATATTATTCTTCTTCTTCCTCGTTCGGTATCACGATACCCGATTTATGGTGGACCTGGTCTCAATAAAACCATCAATACACATAATAGATTCATTATAGCAATACAATAATAAATTATGTGTGTAATTTATTTATAGGCGCACAATTTATTAACTGAAGTCACATAATATGTTAATTGCATGCACATAATTTGGATATTGTTTTTTTTTTTTTGGAAACAATTTGGATATTGTTTTGAATCAAGGTTTACAATGTAAGATAAACAATGATCCATGGTATAATTTACCGAGCAAAATTAGAAGTATTTACTAGGAGATAAAAATCTAATTCAACATTAGAATGAAATTCAATGAGCTATATTAATCTTGAAGTTAGAGGAGCAAATTTGGAAGAAATGGGGGGATAATAGGAGGATACAAATGAAAAGACGGACTTGCCCTTGATTTTAACCCTAACTTAATCAAAACCCTAATGAAGGGCAGATTTGAGTAAAAATTTTATAGTGAAAAGACCAAATTAAGTTGCGGAAAAAGACGAGATCAAAACGCAAATCTAAAAATGACCATAGTCAAGGACCATTTTGGAAGTTAACTCAAAAATTATTTACACTTAAAAAAAAATAAGGATTAATATGAGGTTTTTTCTGAGGGTAAAATTGAATGATTTTAGTTTAAGGTTTATTTAGTCATTTTTTTTAATATATTACAAGAACCAGTAAATATAGATTCTGGTTCGAACGGAACCGGTGTATAAATATGATATATTATAAATAATTGCTACTTGGTTTTGCTTTTCGGCAAAACCCCAATTATTATTAATATTATTGCGTGAACCGTGGTCTACTGAGCTGCGTGGGTCATGATTCAAAAACACATAAAGTACGTTATTTTAACTAATAAAATACATTGTTCTAACACATAAAATACATTATTCTAACTCATAAAATACATTATCTTATCCCATAAATTTCATTATTCTTACACATAAAATACATTATACATTTTTTTTGAAAATAAAGAAGTTAATTCATTAATCATAGGCTGAACCGATTACAATAAAGATCGATAGAATGGTCAAACATTCCTTACCGTCAGACATAGAAACAACTTCCCTAGCATTAAAAAACTTGATTCGCAGACTGTTTCACAAATTTGAAACTGAATTCTTTGAAGGAACTTAAAGCTTCTGTAATGATTTGGTCAAACGTACCCAAGACCGGCACTGGTTGAATAGTCTTGCACACCACCTGAGTATCTATTTCAATTCTTCTATCCATTAACAATATATCAATCGCCATTCTTCTATTCATTGACAATATCTCCATCGGGCTGAACTGCATATCATAGTTCATAGGAATCTCTTTTTCATTGTCATGTTTGTCACTCAGGATGAGATTCAGTACGCTATGACTAGTTTTATCGTTTCACGCATTATGAAAAAAGAACTCGCCAAGTAAACGAGAGGAAGAAACTCGTCAAAACAATGAGAGGAAAAACACAGAAACTGCAAACAAAATTAAACCAATAAAACAAAGCAAAGGGAAATAATAGTGTGAAAATAAGAGAGTAACGACTAGTATCAGTGGAGAAAATAAGAGAGTAACGACAAGTAGCGGTGGAGATGGAGGAAAAAACCGTGAATGTAAAAAAGACAATGAAAGTGGATGCTGTCTGTGGTGGAGATGGCAGCAGGGGAAGAGGATCAGACACCGCCTCCGACCCGCTTGCTTCACGGAGGCGGCGGCCGTGAAGAAATACATTATACATTATTCTAACTCATAAAATATATTATTCTAACACATAAAGCATATTATTCTAATTCATAAAATGCATTATTTTACCTTAAAAAATTCATTATTCTAACCCATATAAAATATATAATCTAATTTATAAAATACATTATCTTTCCTCAGTATATTCATTATTCTAACCTGCGTGAATCAAATTTTTTTTCATCAAAACGACATTATTTTGAACAAGTTGATTACAACTTTGTGGGCCACTCCACGCAATAATTTGCCCTAAAACCCTGGTTTGTATACTGCACCTTTCACCGTAAAAACCTTGCTTTTCTGTATTCAAGTATTCATAGATATCCTCATTCGCATTTTCCTACTAAGAAATCCCGGCTCCAATGGCGGACGGAGCAGCTCAGTTTGACGATGGATTTCCGGCGGTTAAATTATTTAATCAAGGTTATTCTTATACCTATGACGATGTTATATTTCTTCCAGGATACATAGATTTTCCGGCCGACGCCGTCGACCTAACCACGAAGCTCAGCCGCAATGTTTCCCTGTCCATACCGTGCGTGGCTTCGCCGATGGATACAGTTACGGAGTCCTCAATGGCAGCCGCCATGGCAGCTCTTGGTGGGATTGGTATCGTCCATTCCAACACCACGCCTTCGCAACAAGCCTCTATTGTTCGCTCCGCCAAGTCTCACAAAATCCCGTTTACTGCCGACTTGGTGTTTGTATCCCCTGGCGATTCGATCCACTCCGCGGATGAGTTCGGCTCGGCTCCCTGCGTTTTTGTTACCGAATCGGGAACTCAGAGGTCGAAACTGCTGGGTGTGGTGTCGAGGTCTTCCTGGGAGTCTTTGAGTAACAAGGAAGCTAGAGTTTCAGATTACATGACGAAGTCGCCGACGTCGTTGCCCTCGAGCTACAGTTTTGAGGATGTAGCTGGGTATTTGGAGGCACAAAAGCTTCAATTTGTGCCATTGGTGAGCGAAGTGGATGGCGAAGTGGTTAATTTGGTGACCAGTGCTAATGTGGATACTATCAGGGGATTCCCTAAATTAGGTTTGCCTTCACTGGGGCCTGATGGGAAGTTCTTGGTTGGAGCAGCAATAGGGACGAGGGAATCAGATAAAGAGAGGCTAGAGCATTTGGTGAAAGCAGGGATTAATGCTGTGGTTATAGATAGCTCTCAAGGATTCTCTGAATACCAAATCAATATGATCAAGTTTGTGAAGAACACATATCCTGAGTTGGATGTAATTGGAGGGAATGTGGTAACAACATATCAAGCCAGGAGTTTGATTCAGGCTGGTGTTGATGGGTTAAGAGTTGGGATGGGATCTGGCTCCATCTGTACCACTCAAGAAGTTTGTGCTGTTGGGCGTGGTCAGGTAATCTTCTTTTTGTATCCTTTCCATAATATTAATTTCTTATGATTATTTAGTATGTGCAGTGTATTAGTTAGCTATCATTTTACATGTCAAAATGCAGTGCTAGAATAACTGTGTATGCTTGATTGTTTGGATTGTGAATCATTTAAACTCAATGATTTTCCCTATCAGCCTGATCCCAACAATTTTGATGGTTCTTGGAAGAAAAGGTTCACTTGCATTTCTTCACTTTAGCTGCTTCTCATGACTTGCATCACAAATTTCTGTAATATTTTAGTTGGTTCGAACTTCGAATGTCATGCAACTCCCTTTCACCATTTATGTTTTAAGCTGTTAGACAAGAAAGTACATCACTTGTGGTCTCAAATAATAGCAATGTCTGTCAATATTTTTCAGGCTACAGCTGTATACAAGGTGTCATCTGTTGCTGAGGGAAGTGGTATTCCCGTCATTGCTGATGGTGGAATTAAGAATTCTGGCCACTTTGCTAAAGCTTTAGCCCTAGGGGCATCGACTGTGATGATGGGAAGCTTCTTAGCTGGAAGCAGTGAAGCTCCTGGTACTTATGAATACACTAAGGTACAAGTACAACAATATCCTGTGAAATTTCTTCTATAGTTTCATACTGTTAAGAGTCCCACATTAAAAAAAAAAAGAAAAAAAAAAGAGAGAGCATATGGGTTTTTAAGGTCATGGGTTAAGACTAACTAATTGATTGGATTCAGTCTTTTGGTTTGGGCAATGTGAATTATAGCCCAGTTGGGTGACCGGGGTCCAATCCCAAGTCCGTGGTCAATTGGTTAGATTCAAAATGGCCTGGTTGTCTACTTGAGGGGATAGACTAGCTAATTGATTGGATTCAGTCTGGTTTATTTTGAGAGTCATGATGTTTTCAAATCACATTTATTTTCATAATGCTTACATGTTGTTCTTAATACCTTGCCAGTGCATGCTTTTAAAATATAAGTCATGTTTGGCTTTTCCTTTCTTTAAATAAAATCTTTTCCACATGTAGGATGGTCTACGAGTGAAACGATATCGAGGAATGGGATCATTAGATGCAATGACTAAAGGAAGTGATGCAAGATATTTGGGTGATAAAGCAAAGTGGCCAGAATTC
>CM008332.1:7931258-7941338 GCA_002525835.2 Ipomoea batatas
TGATACTGATTGCATGAGTTATTTTTTGGGGAAATGATGCAATCCAGATAAATAACCAAAGCAAAGGCATGCAAGACTCCTATGATTAACAAAAGTAATACTGTAAAAATGCGTGTGTGTGTGCATGTTTATACATAAACCTTCTCAGATAACCTCATAGATTAAATAAACCACTTAACCTCACTTATTAAGTTAACAACCACTCACCTATTGATGATATGTTCTTTACAAGAAGTCGACTTGCTACGGAATTGTCCGAAGCGCAGATGAAAAATACAAGGGGAACAAAAGAAAACCTGCCAAGTATCCCGTGTTATCACAATAATCTATATTTCACAAAGAAGCACCCTCAACGATATATACAAAAAATAGCTGATGAGATTCCATTAGTGTTATCATGCACTTCAGTTACCTGTACGTTGCAGTCCCAGTACCAAATGAAACCAGGTCCCCATCCTTGAGCATTGCTTCTTTATTTGGGCACTCATGAACCTTCTCCTTTGAAGTGAGGTTCTTGTTGATGAAGGTTCCATACTTTGAACAGTCTCTTATCCGTACTTTAGAGGCAACATCCGAACTCTTCTGAGGATGTTCCAAATATATCATCTCTTCAATCACAATTTCTGCATGGACCCTTGAAACTCCTTTATCTTTTTTCACAATCACATCACATCCTGCAGAACAAGCAATATGATAGACAAAACATTAAACACACTATTAGTGAACTAGTGAAGCTGAAATTTGACTGCTTTGTCTCCCGGAGTACCTTTTCGACCAACTTTATATGTTCCTTTATTGAAGAAATAGTATTTATCTTCACCTGTCACGCAAAAAAATAAAATTAAAAATAAAAAATTCAAGACTATTCGAATCATTGCTAATCGCGCAACGGCGCAAGTAATGCTATTAACAGTCAGCCCATTTCGGAAGCAAGATGTATGCATGATCAAAACACAGACACAGGAAAGAAAACATGCCGGTAAACTAATTAAACAAATTTCAGAAAATTTTAACCTGGGATTGGGTCGATAGGAAAGAGACCCCAAACCATACTATTGATATTTCTAGCTTCTTCTGAGAATCGATGACAATAACGATTGTAGGAAAGCCTGGAGAGTTCCCGTGTATGTGTATTCAATATTTCAAGAATCGAGTGGGTTTGGCGCCGGTGGGAAGACGGGCAAGGGATCACTGAATCGGTATTGTTAATTGCTGTCGATTTGGAGTTTCGAACCAAGCTCGGGTTCGTTTCGTTTTTTTGGGTTTGGGCCTTACAGGCTTTGTGCCTTTGTTGCAACTTGCAACCCAACCCAATGTGAATGGCAAATTATGCCGTGGACCCAGGTTCACCTTAAGGTGGATATGGGTCCAATACGACGTCGTTTCACTATTTTTTTAATTTTTTTTTTAATTACTAAATATATAGTCCTGAAATGTGTGAATGTGAAGGTTTCAAATTGTGAATATAGAGTATAGAATTTGTGAACGTAGAGTTATGAATGTATGAATCGGTAGTAAAGTTAACAGAATTATAGCAGTCCTGAAATGTGTGAATGTGGAGGTTTCAAATTGTGAATATGGAGTATAGAATTTGTGAATGTAAAGTTATGAATGTGTGAATCTATAGTAGAGTTAACAGAATTCTAACAACTTGTAGCCCTGTAATGTATTAATGTGGAGTTCTCAAGTTGTGAACATGGATTATAGGACCTGTGAATATAGAGTTTTGAATGTGTGAATGCATTACAGTGGTATTATATTTACTAAACATACAGTCCTATAATGTGTGAATGTGGAGTTTTCAAATTGTGAATATGGAGTATAGGGTCTGTGAATGTAGAGTTTGTGTTATGTTGCGATGAGGAGCCGTTAACGCCGTTAATTTTTTATTTTATTCAAAAAAAAAATTCTGAAACGGCGTCGTATTGGACCCAGGTCCACATTGCAAGGTGGACCTGGGTCCACGGCATAACAACTGAATGTGAATCCATTTAATTTAAATAGGAATAAAACAATACCAGTATTCAATATACAAAATTTGACTTCATAAGGTACAAATTTCATGTTTATAATATACATAATTATATAACTGAGCACACATAAACACTTAACATAATACACATACACATTATAAAATTGAATTGAAATTCATAACATACATAATTATATATAAATAAAAACAAATAAATTCATAACATAATACACATGTTCTCTACGTACTTATTTTAAAATATCGTGTTTACGAGATAAGTTAAATTGTGTTAATCCAATTAAAATACATGTCTGATCATGTTGGGTCAAACAATACAAAATTTGACCCAACCCCGCCCATGTTCCAAAACATTTAAATTTTTTCTCCAATTTTTTAAATTTAAACTTATTACAGATTCTAAAATATATATTGAGCTAGGTTTGACCAAACAATACAAATTTTCGCTCAGTTCACCAAAAAAAACAATAATAATATAAATATTTTATTCAATTTATTTAATTCATTTTTATTACATTTATCAATGCCTAATTAAACATGAGGCGAACAAAATTTAACCAAACAATAAAGTTCTTAGTATGACACATCCCACATCCTTAAAAAAATTGAAATCATAAATTCTATATTTATCAATTTATATACTTGTTTGTATTATAATAAGTTACTCCGTACAAGTTAACAATTATTTATTTACATATTTTTATTATACTTGTTATATATATATATATATATATATATATATATATATATATATAACACTTATAAATTTAAATTTTAATACGAATAACTTCATAATATATTTACGTTCATGTTTTCTTACAAATGAAGAGCCAAATAGAAAAATACAATTTTTGAACTTTCTACCAATAGAAAAATATTATTTTTTAACTTTCAACTAAACACCAAAAAATAAAAATGTCCTCGAAAAAATTATTCATTTTTTTAATCATTTTTCTAACAAGCATTTTACATATTTCCATACAAATCTTTAATGTGGACAAATTTATAGCAATTCAAACAATAGTTAGAATTGTTGATGAGAAATTTTGAATAGTCATTAAATAAATAAAGTGGTATGAATATAAAGTACATTATAAATTAATATACAATACTCATGATAAAATATGATATATTAACCCAAGGTCGATATTGGCCATGTCTTGTCAAGACAACGGCACAGGGTTCCCAATTTTTGGGGCCTATTTTTTTTTTTTAAATTGTCCGATATAATCTATTATTTTTTTATACTTGATAAATAATTTTTTTATAATTTATAGATTGGTCTTAATTGTAATTGAAAAAAAAAAGTAAAAGAAATGGGCATCAAAATTTTGGTGAATAATTTTGTGTTTAAATATGTATGAAAAATGACATCTTTAAATTAACTTTTGAATTGTATTATTTTCCTTGTTGAATTTGTATACATTATATTTGGACAAAAAAAAATATTACATTTTTTTCTTAGAATACAATAGCTTAAGTTCAAATGGATTTAGACTCAATTACCTCAGTTATAAAGATTTTATAGATCTTAAAGACTTATATCTTCATCATTTAGAGATCTTTTGGGATTACTATTCTTATTTTTGTAAATATAAATTTTCTATAATTATAGCGAAATTTAAATGTTAACAATATAGCTCTCTCCCTATGTTCATGTTATTGTCTCTCTATTATTATCTTTGTCTTTGGAGTTTGACTCTATTATGTTTAGATGGCATCTCGAAACTAAACCAAATTAAACTATTATATAGGGTCCATATTTCTAATGGAACTGACAATGTATTAACCATTTAAATTTTCTCATATTCTAAAATCATTGTAAGATTGTCTCATCCAAAATACAATCAAAAGTAAAATTTTCAACATATAACACTAAGTAATTATTTAACACACTTCATACCAATTAATAAATTTAAAAACTTATTACCATACAAGACACATTATACATCATGAATTAACCTACATTATAAATCTCATAATTTGATATAAATCATAAACTTGTTAGAAAATCTATCTATACATTAAAAGCAAGAACATTTGTTAAACAAAATGACACAAAAAAAAAAAACAAAAAACAAAAAAAAAAAAAAACGCATATATAAGTCGACGTTATTTTGACGGATACTCCAAAGTCAACATTGCTTGTGCGGGGAAGTCTTTGTATCTCCCTTGGTGGTTCAGTTTTTTTTTTTTTCACAAATAATTAGTATTTGTAGTTTTTTAATCATATTATACAATAGGCAATAGGAATCATAATTTCTTATGCACAAATATGGTGTACCTAAATTACTTGTTGGGAAAATCTTTGTTTTCCATTGATGGTTGATTTTTGTTTCAGAAAAAAGTTATTATTGTTATTATTATTTGGAATTTGTTTATTATATTATATTATATTATAGCATTATCTATTTCTCATGCAAAGATATAATGATATATAATTTTACAGTTAAACATGGTTTTCTTAAATCATTACTTTACATTAACCAATACAATCATTGAGCTATTCTATACATGTTGACATCTCAATATCAACTTTTGTGGGAAATCTATCTATAAATACACATACCTTGATAGCCTAATGTTCATAATGTCCAACTCTCATTACAAGCATATTAATTTTTGCATTTAATTTAATTTGGAATTTATTAATGGCTCATCAATTTATTCTTGCTAGCCAATTAAGTCATTTAAGCACCCAAAAGGCACTAAGGGTTCCATTGGTTATAACCTATAAAGTCAAAGAGATACGTGATATTAAACTATTAGACATGACCATTATTTTTAATGGAACAACATTATATTCAATTATAATGGAATGCATGTAATATGTTAATTGAAAGTATGTAATATTTTAATTGAAATTACATAATATATGTTATTTTTATTTACATAATTTGGACCATGATTTACGATATGCATGATTGACCGGCCTTGATCCACAAAATAAATTGTGGGGTCAAAGGCGACAATGGTGGGTAGAGATATAATAGGGATGTGTCAGGTGACGAGTGGTGGATGTAGTCATCTTTGACTCATTGCCACCCCTATTTTTTTATTTTTATTTTTTTGAGAAAATTGCCACCCCTATTAGGTAGGTGGTAAGTGTGATTGTGTGGGGGCAAATATATAAATAAAATATGTTGAAGTACGTATGTAGACATAAATAAGGTGATTATTATTGTTGAGATTATGTCTATTTTTTTTTATCATATTATGAAATCATAATACATCACTTATGACAAATTACGAGATATTACTCATTTATGTCGTAATCTTATATTATAAAATTATTGTAAGATTGCATAATTTGAAATACGATCAAAAGTAATTTTCAACATACAACACTAATTAATCATTTAACATATTTCATATCAATTAACCTACAATATAAATATATCAATCATAAACTAACACACATTATAAATTTATTAAATACATAATTCGTAATCACAATTATACAGTTAATCAAGTATGAATAAAATTACATATGTATATATATATATATATATATATATATATATATATATATATATATATATTAAGTGTATAGATCATATAGGAATTTGATTGTTGAAATTTTTATTTATTTTTGAATATTACCATGAGAGGAATTTAATTACGTACATTAACATAATATAGTAATATTTTTTTTGAATACTATAATATACATCATATAGTAATTTGATTGTTGAATTTTTTTTGATTATTATCATGAGAGGAATTTAATTACGTACATTATAATATAGTAATATTTTTTTAAATACTATAATATACATCACATAGTATTTTGATTGTTGGAATTTTTTTTGAATATTATCATGAGAAAATTTAATTACGTATATTAACATAATATAGTAATTTTTTGAATACTATAATATATATCATTTAGTAATTTGATTGTTAATATATGTACATAAATATGGAATCCATACAGGAACGGAAATGAATAAAATATTTCATTAATTTCCGTGTATAATTAGGAATGTAATCATATTTTGAATATTTTGTCAATTTTAGCAATAAATAATGAATGATAATGAATGCTATAATTTCTGATAAATAATTATTATATAATATTATGTTGATCGATTTCAAATTTTTTTGGATTAAAATGAGCGGGAAAGCTAGCACTTCTGTTTTAATATATATATATATATATATATATATATATATATATATATATATAGATATAGATATAGATTACGAGCATATTAAAAAAAAATTAAAAGATTTGGAGATGTATTTAAAAATAAAAAAGTTTGGAAAATACTAGTACTATTTTTTTAGAAAAAAATTTAATGGGAAATTTAAAAGATTTGGAGATGTGTTTAAAAATAAACAAGTTTGGAAAATACACAATACTAGTACTATTTTTTTAGAAAAAAATTTAATGCGGGGAGACCGACTATACCCCACGTATGAGACGCTACTTATTTATGTCGTTTTATTATATTATGTAATCATTATAATATTGCGTAATTTGAAATACAATACTTATGACAAATTACGCGTTAATTACACTTTTGATCCTGTGACTATTGGGGTCTGATTAATTTGAGTACGCGACTTTAAAAACTAACAATTTAATCCCGTAACTATGCAATTTTTAACACATTTAGTCCTCCGGCCAAATGTCGCCGGAAAAACATAAATCTTTTTAAATGATTTATTCATGGGGGTAAAAGGGTCATTTCATGATTTATTCATGGGGGTAAAAGGGTCATTTCATGCTCTCCTTCATTGGTCTCCTCCCTGCTTCTTCTCCTTTCTTGCAGCGACGGCCGGAAAGATAAAAGAAAAAAGGAGAAATTCCTTTTGCACATAACAAAAACCAACCAGAGGCGGAAGAAGTTGCTTACAGTTGCCTATGTCACTGACTTGGAGGACAACAACAATAATGATGACACTAAGTTCATGGCCGCCGCTGTCGTCACCGTCAAGGATTCATGGATAACAGCTGCCGTTGCCATCGATGGCCGCCCCTACCGTCGCCGTCAAGGATTCATGGACAACAGCTGCCGTCGCCGTCGATAACAGTTCATGCCCGAGGACACCAGATTCATGGACAACAATGCCCGACGACACAAGATTCATGGACAAGGAGCTCTCCACCTACGTCGCCGCCGATACCCGTCGCGCCTTCCTTAATCCAAGTTTATCGTCGTTGACCGGAGAGATGGAGAGAAATTTCAAGGTTATCGTTGTTGACCAGGAGTAAAATGATTGTTTTGCCCCCATGACTAAATAATTTAAATAGATTTACGTTTTTCCGGCGACATTTCACCGGTGATTTGGCCGGAGGACTAAATGTGTTAAAAATTGCATAGTTACGAGATTAAATTGTTAGTTTTTAAAGTCGCGTACTCAAATTAATCAGACTCCAATAGTCACAGGACCAAAAGTGTAATTAATTCTTACGCGATATTACTCATTTATTATTATTATTATTATTATTATTATTATTATTATTAATATTTTTGCCCGCACATTGCACGGGTATATTATTATTGTTATTATTAGATTATTAGATTATTAGAATATGAGTGGGGCCGAAGAAGAAAGCAATGTGCGTGTCTGCATTCCAGCGCATATATAACCTCCTCCCACCCGCCCACAGGCATAGAAGATGCACACCGTACTGTGCTCTCTGTTCGTTCTTCTATTTGCCTTATAAAGGTACTGCACTTTCTGAGGCGAGACACTTCACCGTTGTGATCGGACGCGTAGCAGAATGGGACGAGGAAACACTGGCGGGGGACGCTCCGCCGCTGGTGGTGGGAGGGACGAAACCCCGAGAGGCAAGGTGGCGCCGTGGGACAGTGATGAGATAATCAAAGAGTTGAAGATGGAGGTTCCGGACGAGCTTCGGTGCAGGAGGTCGGACGGCAGGAAATGGCGCTGCTCCGGCTTTAGGATAGCCGACAAAAACCTATGCCAAAAGCATTTTCTCCAGCCTTACATCCGCCGCTTAAACCTCGAGAGGGACAACAACACTGTTCTCTCTCCTCCAACCGCCGCAACCCCTCCTAGGGCTTCCAAAATCGGCTCTGCAAGTCGCCAAAGCTCTGGCTTGGCTGCTAGTAAGGTGCGGAGGTCGGTTCTGTCGGTCAAGCGGGCGAGAGGGAAGCGAGCCGAGGAGTCGGCGTCTGATGATGTGATACCGAAGAAGAAGCGGAGAATAAAGGGGAATGTAGAGGGCGAGACGGGAAAACCGGTGAGAAACAAGAAGAAAATCGAGAGTGACGGGGAAGAGGAAGCAAACTTTGATAAAATCCCGATGACCACAAAAGGGCAGAGAACGAAGAGGTATGGAGTAGGTGTAGAGAGGAAAGGGGAAGGCGATGAAAGAGTAGAAAATGCTGATGATGAAATGGAAGAATCAGAGGACGAGAAGGTTTGTAAATTTTACATGAACAGGAAAGAAACTCATAAGAAAAAATGGCAAGGCCAGAGAATTAAAATTGAAAGGAAGCAAAGTGATAACGAGGAATTGGAGGAAACTGAGGGTTCTGAGAGTAAGAGGGATAGTTCTGAGGAAGAAGAGGAAAATGAGGGTTCTGAGAGTAAGAGGGTTGATTCTGAAGAAGAGGAGGAAAATGAGGGTTCTAAGTGTGAGAGGGTTAGTTCTGAGGAAGAGGAGGAGAATGTGGGTTCCAAAACAGGTGAAAAATTGGAACAGGAAACGAAGGAAGATGATGGGGACACTGGTGAAAGTGACCCTGGCAATTTGAAGAGTGTTAAAACAGCAAGGAGAGGAAACAAGGATGGCAAGAAGGAGTTGAGGTTGGGTAAGGGGAAGGAAGGTAAAAACACTGTCACCTCTGGTAGCTCTGAGGATACTGAGAGTGATGAGTTGATAAAATCTGCCAAGAAAGGTGTCACGGCTGTGCCTTTAACAATAGGTAAGATGTTCCAGGAAAAGGAAGGGGTGAAAATGAATCTAGATGTGAAAGAAGAGAAGAAAGATGTTATTTACCAAAGGAAAAAGAAGAAGAATCTTTATGGGCTTGCCCATGAAAGTGATTCTGAGAAGGGGAAGGACAGTGCAGCAAAAATGGGGGATGCAAGTGGCAGTAAGAAATCACAGTTTCTAGATAAGGAGTTTCCAAAAGTAAATTTTGAAAATTCAAGGAAGGGCTTTGCTAGTTTGGAGAAATCTGCTAAAACGGGCTCTAGAAGTGAGTCACTGTTGAAGACAAAGGAAAAGAAACTGCAAGAGAATAAAGGGCTAAGGATAAAATCAGGAGAGGATAAGGGAGATGACTATGATGACAGGGATGGTTATGGAAATTTCTCCCTAAATGAGAAGCGTGCTAAGGTGGTTAAAAATGGAATTGGAAGTGGTAAATACAATTCACAGGGAAAGAAGGATGACTTTGCAAAAAGAAAACTGGTGAAACTGGAGAAAGAAGGTGGCTCTGATGCAAATTCTGATTCAGACAAACAGTTTGCTGCTAAAATTGTTAGACATGGTGCAAAGGGTGTCCCAAAGGATACTTTATTGAAAAGAAATAAGAAATTACAGGAGAAAACAAAATTTGAAGATGGGGAGGGATGGAAGGATGATGGTAATTACTCAGAGGATGAGGAGGGTCAAGGAAATGGTGCAGCTGGCAGGAAGAGGCCACGGTTAGAGGGGGTAAAGGAAATGGCACAGAATGGTGAGAATGCTGATTTTCTTGATGACTCAGGGAAGAAAGGTGGTGTTGGTTCAGTTAAATCTTCTGGAAAGAGTGTTGGAGCTGGATATATGGTGAACAGAAAAAATGAGAAGTTGCCAAAGAATAAACCTATCAAGGCAGAAAAGGCACAGAGTGGAAATGTAGCAAATTATAACAATGAAGAAGATTCTGGCTCTAGCTTTAGACCTGAGAAAAGAATGAAAGAAGATGGCAGGATAGACTTGTTCCAGAAAAGGAGGAATGACAGCAAGTCATCAACTTCAATGAGCGAAGGCCATAAGGAATGTGGTTTTCTTAATGAGTCAACAGGTAAAGGTAATCTTAAGAAAGAAAGGCTTGGTGGAGTAAAATCAAAAGTCGATCTGAGGAGGAAGCACTTTAGTAAAGATGTAAGTCCATTTATCT
>CM008332.1:8022356-8032969 GCA_002525835.2 Ipomoea batatas
TTTTTTGATACATCGGGGTAACCCCAACCAAGATGGCTAAGGATACAAACCTGTAACCACAAGATCACGAGTTTGAATTCCAGCCTTCTTGGTTTGAGCCTAGGCTGGTTTATCAAAACCTACTCGGGAGACCCGTAATCTCACCTTGTGACCTTAGTCAGTAAAGGACCACAAGGAGATAAACCAGCCTAGGCTGGTTTATCTCCTTGTGGTCCTTGGCTGGTTTATCTCCTTGTGGTCCTTTATCGGCTAGGGTCACAAGGCAGGGTTTACCCAGTGTACACCCTTATAACTATGAATATATGTCATTTATGGTTCTTTCAATGTTGTTTCTTGATGCAGCTAAGTTTTGTGGATCTCGCTGGATCTGAAAGAGTGAAAAAATCGGGCTCTTCTGGTAAACAGCTAAAGGAAGCTCAAAGCATTAACAAATCGCTCTCAGCACTTGGGGATGTCATTAGTGCGTTGTCTTCTGGGGTCCAACACATCCCTTACCGAAACCACAAGCTAACCATGTTGATGAGTGATTCACTTGGTGGAAACGCCAAAACGCTAATGTTTGTGAACATATCTCCCGCTGAATCAAACTTGGATGAGTCTCACAACTCCTTGACGTACGCTACCCTTCTCTGTACATTTATGGACTACTATAGATTCTTGATGTAATTTTATGTCACTAAGACATTCTACTTGTCATGCTATTCAGGTATGCATCAAGAGTGCGGTCTATAATCAACGATCCCAGCAAGAACGTTTCATCCAAGGAAGTGGAACGTTTGAAGAGATTAGTGGCATATTGGAAGGAGCAAGCTGGGCAGAAGGGGGAGGACGAAGATTTGGAGGAGATCCGAGAAGAGAGACCAACCAAGGATAAAACCGATGGCCGTGTTTCCATGTAAAACACACCACGTTTCTGGTTACCAACTGCTGGTTGGGAAGAACGCGATACACTGCACGTGAAGTGGATTAACCAAACCGGCATTTGTAAGGTAGCAGATGAACCAACCCCTTTGTCTGTATTAATTTCTTATGGGGCAGGTTGCTCTCCAGGGTTTTGTTGTTAGATAGATTAGAGAAGTGTAATGATATGTGTATATTTTTAATATTTTACACGATGATGACTCTCTCCACCTACCATGTTTGGGGTTAGTAAATGAGAAAATTGTCAATTCTTTCTTAGTTATTATACTGAATTTTGTTGTAACAGTGCAGAAATTTGCAGTTGCCTCAAACATTCAAGAATTTAAACTATACAAGGATGAAGAATTTCAGCTCTCGGGAGCAACCCTAACCAAGTTAGTCAGACTATTGACTTTGTAACCAAAAGATTACAAGTTCGACTTCGAAGAGCTGGTTAACTATAGACAACTTAGGCTGGTTTATCTTTTTGTGATCTTTTACTGACTAAGGTCACAAGGTGAGATTACGGGTCTCCCGAGTCATTTCAGCTACCTATAGACCTATATCACACCAAGAAAAACTAGTGCAAATCCTATGTATTCTGGCTACAACAAATATAACTATAGGGAAGAAAAGTGAATGGAAAAGGAAAAAGAATACACCATTGATGATAGTTGTTCATAAATTTAACTATACCAAGGAGTTTGTGTGCTCTGTATTGGTCTGGCTCCATCCTGAGTTGAAGGGGGAAATTGGGATAGATGTTGTTGTATAAGTTTGAGATGAATCTATATCAATGGGCAGTGCTGATGGCCACACAAATGCAGGCCTGAAAGGAGGGACATTTGGCACTGGAAATGAGCCTAGTATGATCTGAACAACCTCAGATGTTCTTGGCCTTTCATTAGCAATAGGATGAGAGCAAGCCAGTCCTAGCAGCAGAAGTCTTTTAGCTTCTTCGACGACGAAATCTTCCTTGAGCCTTTTGTCGACTGCCTCGACGATCCTCCCATCGCGATGCAGGAACCAAACCCAGTCCACGAGGGACTGGAAGCCGCCAATCTTGGTTCCAGGTCTCTGTCCACACACAACCTCCAGCAACACTGCCCCGAACGCATAGACATCGGACTGCTCAGTGGCCTTGCCCGTAAGGAGACACTCAGGTGCAATGTACCCAATTGTGCCCGCCACTCCCTCTCCCTCAGTATACGAGGTTCTCTCGTTGTCAAGCGCCCGTGCCAGGCCAAAGTCGCCTAGGCGGGCATTGAAACCGGAGTCGAGCATGATATTGCTGGCTTTGAGGTCACGATGCACCACCCTCTGCTCGAACTCGTTGTGGAGATACTGCAAGGCGTAGCCTACGCCCGACACAATTTTACACCGCAATTCCCAACTCAACGGATCCGTTTCACCCCCTATGAAGAGGTGCTGGTCCAAGCTTCCATGGGGCATATACTCATACACCAATAGTAGCTTCCCATGCCTATGACACCACCCTGTGAAAACACAATTAGGTAAGACAATCATGACAAAAACACAAATAACAAACCATAATTAGTCTGGTTTAAGCTGGGAAACTGGAAAGTAAAACACCATTAGGTAAGACAATCATGACAAAAACACCAATAACAAACCACAGTTAGTCTGGTTTAAGCTGGGAAACCGGAAAGTATACCTAGAAGCTTGACGAGATGATTATGACGGAGACGATTGATAATACTAAGCTCGGCCAAGAAATCACCCTGACCCTTGATGCTCTCCCTGGAGAACCACTTAACAGCAATCTCCAAACCCTCACCTGCCAACCACCCTTTGTAAACCACCCCATATCCTCCCTGTCCAAGCTTATTCTTCTCACCAAAATTCTCTGTAGCTTTCTTCAATTCCTTAAACTTAAACTCTCTTGGAGTTCCAGGCAGGCTCTTCAGTGCTCCCAAGATCAAAGATGGATTCCTTAGCTTCCTCTTCTTCTGCACTAAACACACAACCCAAACCACAGCAATCAACCCCAACACCACCACAGGCACCCCCACCCCAACCCCAATCTTCCACCAATCATTCTTTTCTGGGAAATAAGTAATGTTAAAGTTCCATCTCAGCACACAGTTGAGCTGATATCCCGCCCCATTCGAAGCCGAGAACCCGAAATATGATTCTTGATTCAAATAGTCTCTGATATCAAGTTCTAAGGATAGGATAGGGGAACCAGGCTTAGGTTTTGTCTGCCCAGATTTCTCCTCTTGCTTAGCAATGTAGACTTCCAAAACCTTTGCAGTCCCACTGTATTCTACCCAGACATCATAGAACACTGTGTCGTTAATTGGGGCCAAAATAATGCCCAGAGGTGTTAAAGATTGAAACTTTTCCGATCTAATACTGTTGATATCAATGCCGATATGATTATCATTGGGATCAGAATCCTGCATACTATTATCGAACTCAACGGCTATGATTTGGTTGGTGGAATTCCCATCGGTGGACGCATTCGTGAGCCCCAAGAACTTGCCGGAGCTGTTGGCCGGCGGCGAGTCCATGTTCGGCGCAATCAAGAACGCTAGCCCTCCTAACGTGTTGTTAGGGGGTGGCTCTCCGGCGGTGTCGTTCTGGGGTGCAACATTGATGCGAAAATACGACTCGAAAGATGCGACGCTGCTTGTGTTTTCTGATTTGTTGCCGTCCCAAAGTCGGAAAGGCTTGTCCAGAAACGCTCTGCCGGACTGGTTTATCACGTCGAAGACTTGGCGGTTGCCGGCGGTGTCCTTGGTGACTTGGATGGCGTTACTGTCGATTTCTGCGTTAAGGAAATGAAGATTGTCGGGTATATTGTTATCGTCGAAGTCTGAGAATTGGACGGTGTATGGTTTTTGGGCTTGTGAAAATATGAACTGGGAACAGCAAAGAACGAGGATGAAGATGATCTTGCCGGTTTTGGCACCAAAATATCCCATTTCTAGCTTTGTCTATAATCTTTTAAATTTTTTTATAATGAGTGCCATTGCCATCTTTTTATATTTATAAGATAAGGTTTGAATTGTATTGGCTAGGTAGAATGCTGCAGATATTTCTTGGAAATCAAATGTGAGGAAATAGAAGTTTCCATGAAATTGCCTTCATCAAATTGACTTGTATTTTGTTTTATTTTATTTTAGTTGCTCAATTATTTCGTGGTTATATGTTTGATCAACGGGACGACTAATATGGTTGGAGTTGCCCTCAAATAATATTCTTCTATCTACAACTAAGATGGAGAGTGATTTGTAGATTATGATTGTGAAGATATTGCAAAGGAAGTTTAATTATTGATTTGAGTAAGGATGGGAGGTACCAACTTCAGCAAATTTCGAAAACAAACAAAAACATTTTCATTAATTCAAATCCGAGACAAGAACATCAGAAAGAGAGGCCGGGGGCAAAGCAACCCTAGTCTTACCGTCAGTAATGGATACAGCTTTCCAAGCAATCAAATGGGCAGCCGTATTCGCATACCGTTTAACAAAAGAAACGCTAATGTTTTGGAATTCATTAGCAATTACACGAATATCTTCAAGAATTAAATCAAAATAGGAGTCTATTGAAGCATTGTTGAGTCGTTTGATAACAAGAAGAGCATCAGGCTCAACTTTATGTTTATATAATTATACATTTTCGTTATTTACAATTTAGACTTCACGAGTTTAATTGATACTCCTTCGGATGGAATTCAACCTCTAATAATCTCTCTTATCTGCTTAGTCGTATGAGTATATTGTGATGTCGTATTATGTATTTAGTTTTCTCTATTGTGGTAAAATAAATATTCCCATTTCATTTTTAGTATGTTTTAAAATTTCAAGCAATAGTGTTTTATAGGCAAAATAAGACAACATAAGCCTTTTTTTTTTTTCAACTTCAATTCCTTAAAGCGTGTCTGCGTGTGCAACAAATAATTATGTATAAGAAAGTCAACGTATTACATTTCATACAATATCAAATCTTCTTCTCTTCTAGATCTAGAGTCTAGACTAGAAGAAGGCTTGATTTATTAGAATAATTCAAGAAGTGTTATATTGTAAATTCAAACTTCTTACTTTATCAAACCCTATTGGAATTTCCCACTTTTTTCCCCTTAATTAGCTTCTTCAAAATTCTGACTTTTCTATGGACATTTGACATTTAATTAATTTAGCCAACCAAAAAAATAAATTGTTTTATAATTTTAATGATTAGTTGTCGTGTTAAGAACTAAGAAGTAACATGAAAAGAACTCTAATATAATAATATTGTTAATTAATATGGGTCGATATGTAACTCACCACTTGCTGGGATAGAACGTATAGACCAAGAAATCATCAACCCATTGTAAAATTTGAGTTGGGCAAACAAACTTGCCAAAATTTTGAAAAATAATAAAATAAAAATTGACGTTCTTAATTGCCATTTCTCCATGAGGCTAGATGACAAATGCTGGATGAAGCTAAGGCAAAGGCAATGAGCATATGGAAACTGCAATTTTACTATTTCAGAAGGACTAGGGTTTCTTGGGAAATTTTATATGGGTGTAGACAAAAACACAGGGACAAGAATCAAAACACTTCAGCATATTTTTTTTTATACAAATTTTTTGAAAAGATCAATTGGGCTACAACGAGATAATTCATCAAGAGAAAAAAAAAACAAGAAGAATTTGCATAATTTTCTTTTTAAATTTATGTTGCAAGTAAAGCTAAGAAAATAGATAATAATAGTGATATTTTATTCAGCCGTGTGGAAGTTATGTGAGGTTGCACAAAATTTTAAAACTTATATTACCAAATTTCTGTAAAAAAATGACAATTATATATATATATATATATATATATATATATATATATATATATCCCAAGGACCTTGTAGTCCAGTGGCATCAAACCCTTCCCTGTATAATACCATTCGAGTATGTTGGTTTTGTAACGTTTAGTCCTAAACTTTCAAATTGTTACCATCTGTGGTCTAAGTTAACAATTCATGGTCCTTTAACTTCCAAAATTTAACCATCCAAAATTTAACCAGTTGTGGTCCTCTTGAAAGGACAATGGATGGTTAATTTGAAACTCCTTGTCAATTTTTAGGACATCTTGTGGTCATTTTAAACTCGGGTTATTTTAAGAATTAAGATCACGAGTGATTATTTTTAAAAACTTTGTAGGACCATTGGAGGTCATTTAAAAGTCGAGGGACCACAACTGGTAAATAGCTAATACTCGGAGAGTCGGAGGACCATTGGAAGTATTAACTCATGATGCAAATTGTGAATCTTCAAAAAAAAAAATGATGTAAATTGTGATGAGTCCACGTTAGGTGTACCTGAGTTCACGGTATAACTATTGGTGTTGAGGTCTTATAGGCTTACTGGCGCGTACTAGACCTTAGTACTTAGGCCATGGGTGAGTTTCTAACTCCTTTAATTTTCT
The DNA here is from genome assembly GCA_002525835.2 of Ipomoea batatas. Classification (NCBI taxonomy): domain Eukaryota; kingdom Viridiplantae; phylum Streptophyta; class Magnoliopsida; order Solanales; family Convolvulaceae; genus Ipomoea; species Ipomoea batatas. Next base: position 8,028,686 of record CM008332.1, read on the forward strand.
TAGGCAATTGTCAATGGTACCTTTAAACTCTTTTAAAATATCTCTTTAATGCAATAGTCAAAGGTACCTTTAGCCTCTTTTAAAATATCTTTTAAACAATAAAATTCAATAAACTCTTGAAGATTAATTTTGTTTATAACAATAGCCCTTATTGAAAATGTTTGATTGATGATACGGTTCTATATCAACTTTTTTAAGTAATATTGACTTCAAATTTTATCATGTGATCTTTCTTGAAAAAGAACCACAAAAATACCAAGCAGAAGGTAAAATTTCTATGTCAATTTAACTACTATAGACTCATAAAAGTATGAGCACAGGTAAATTACAAGTAATCCGTAATAATCTAATACCAATAGAGTCAATCACTTCTTTGGTCCATATGAGATAAGAACTTCACTGTGAAATTCTATAGTCAAATATTCAAGTAACAAATAGTGAAGTAAATTAACTTCACTCTAACCTCTTTGGTCCATTAGTGAATTAAATCAATTTTTATGAGTTTTTAACTCCTTTAATTTTCTTGGGCAATTGTCAAAGTTACATTTAACCTTTTTAAAAATATCTTTTTAGATAGTAAAACTCAATAAACTCGGGAAGATTGATTTTCTTAATAACAAATCGGAACTAGAAGATTAACATTTTTGAAACAAACAGGCAAAGTCAAAAGGTTTTAAGTCTTCTTAAATCACACTAGAGAACTTGATCAATAAAATCTTACAAAACTTAAAATAATATCTACAACTTCACAATATTGTATTTAAATTCTTGGTAAGATGTCTAAAATTTTAAGCACAACATTACTACTGGACTTGCTGTTGCATATGTACGTGTTTATGGTTTGTGTTTAGTAATTTTGGTAATTAAGTCTTTCAGGATTTTTGTCTCTTCAAAAAGTCTTTCAGGATTTTTAAAAATTAAAAGTTATTTAAAAAAAAAAAAAAGTTAAAGAAGTTTTTCTTTTTTCCTGATAAGTATAGCAGGCCAATCTATGACCCACTTGGCCCATGACCCAAGGAGACAATCATTACATTGTGAACCATTGACATAATTTTTTTTAGGGAAAAGTGTCAAATTGGCCCCCTAAGTGGGGTGGATAGTGCAATTAGGCCCCCTAACTAAAAAAAGCTTCATTCAAGCCCCCTAAATCGGCAAAAAGCTCCATTCAAGCCCCCTAAACCGGCAAAAAAGTGCAATTAAGTCTTAAATGACTTGTTTATCAGGTCAAATTCAGTTAGGGGGCCAAATTGCACTATCCACCCAGTTTAANTAGAAGAATCAGGCACCGACTCAGGAGCAGAAGCCGGCACACGAACAACACCCCACGGAGGCAACAAACCCGAAGCAACAGGCTGCAAAACAGACTTAGAAGCAAAAGGAAACACCTGCTCATCAAAACGCACATGCCGACAAATAAAGACCTTACCAGTAGTTAGTTCCATACATCTATACCCCCGAAAAGAATCGGGATAACCAAGAAAAACACAACGAGTCGACCGGAAACTCATCTTATGACGATTATAAGGACGAATATGCGGATAGCACAGACAACCAAAAACCCGCAAGAAAGAATAGGAAGGAGGAGAGCGATGAAGCATGTAATGAGGACTACGATTACCTAAAACCGAGGTAGGCATCCGATTAATTAGATAAACCGCAGACTCAAAGGCATAATCCCAGAAACGAGTCGGAACTGACGCATGAGCAAGCAAGGTAAGACCAGTTTCAACAATGTGCCTGTGCTTACGCTCAACTCGGCCATTTTGCTCGTGAGTATAAGCACAGGACTGCCTATGACGAATGCCAAGCCGAAGAAACTCAGAATGTAGTTTCTTATACTCAGCACCAAGATCAGACTGAATAGACTTAATACGACAATTAAATGAACGTTCAACCAAAGCACGAAACCGATCAAAAATAGCATACAAATCAGACTTAAGACGCATAGGAAAGAACCAAGTATAACGGGTATAATCATCAACAAATATCACGAAATAACGAAATCCATTACTAGATAAAACAGGGGCAGGACCCCATATGTCTGTGTACACCAATTCCAAAACATGCGAAGTAGTAGACTGAACACTAGAAAGAGGAAAACGCGCAGATTTTCCCATCTGACACGCACTACAAACATTATCTAAACGACCAGACGAACTAAGTAATGAAGACTCTAAAATACGACTCTGAACCCGAGGATGCGGATGACCAAGACGCCCATGCCAGACAGACGATGACGCACGAGCCGAAAGAAAGGCAGACGAAGACGGAGAGGGCACCGGCAAAGAATAAAGTCCCCCAGAACTCTTACCCTGTAGGAGAACCGCTTTGGAGCGGATATCCTTCACAACAAAAGAAGAAGGATAAAACTCAAAGTAAACATTATTTTCAGATGCAAATTTCTGAACAGAGAGAAGAGAAGCAGATAACCCAGGAACATGTAAGACACGAGACATTCGAAAAGAACGATCAGGGGTATTAAAAGATGTATAACCAATACTGGAGATAGGTAAGGCCTTACCATTGCCAACACGAAGCGCATCCGAACCAGTGTAATCCTCGGAAGCAAGAAGAGTGCTATTGTCTGGAGTGGCGTGATCAGAAGCACCCGTGTCAGGATACCAAGTGTAAGAGGTCAAGGAGACACCCGGATCCTGATAAATCATATTAGCCTGTGAACCATCATTGTAACGACGATAGCACGTCAAAGCGGAGTGACCGGGAATGTTGCAGATTTGACACCGCAGCTGCGAACGACCTCCACGCGACGAACCGCCGCCGCGCCACTGCTGCTGCCCACGGCCTCTCCCCGACGGCTGCTGGCTCTGCTGCTGGAAACCAAACTGCCCAGCAGACTGCTGGAAACCGCGACCAGACTGCGGGAAAGAGCCGCCACGCCACTGCTGTCCACCACGGCGACCACCACGGCCAGACCCTCGGCGAGCGACGTGAACCACCGGCGAGCCACCTGCAACCATCTGCGAGAACTCCCGTGCATGGCCGAACTCCTGCGCACCCAGCAAATCAGCCAGCTGCTCCAGCGAAACGGGAGTAGGCCGCGACGCCAACGACGACGCAAACGCCTGAAATTCAGCCCGAAGCCCCCGGAACACATATATGTTCATCTCGTCGTCGGAGACCGGGCGACCGGCAAGCACCAGATCCTCCATCAACACCTTGATACGGCCAAGATAGTCCGCCACCGATGCATCGCCTTGCTGCAAGGATTGAAGTTGGCTGAGAAGATGCACCGACCGTGCTCGCGACGTCGACGCTAAGGCTAACTCAATCGCACACCATGCGTCGCGGGATGTTGCCTTGCCGAGAACGAGAGGCATAACCTCCTCTGTGAGAGACGCAATAAGCATAGACAGTATAGCTTGATCTTGCTGCTGCCATGAAGCGAACGCCGGATTCACCACCGCCATGGCTGGACGTGATGAAGCTTCGCCGGCTGTAACAGGTAAGGTGGCAGGCGGGGCGTGAACAGTGCCATCAATAAATCCCATTAAATTTTGGCCACGTAAAAACGGAACCATTTGAGCTCGCCAGAACAAAAAATTCCGATTAGTGAGTTTAATACTCACAAAGTGATGAGCCGATGACAAGGTATTCGGTACAGGAAGAGCAACCGAATCCGAAACGGTCCGCTCGGAAGAAACACCGGCAGAACCATCATTAGCGGCCATCAGAAAACAAAAAAAACCTAGCGAATGATACCAGATTAGGTTTTGTATATTGAATGTCTCAATCTGAATAAGATTACAAGAGAGAATATATACTATCTACAGAGTTTGAATAGAAGTAGAACTAGTCTAGAATAGGAGTCCTAACATTCACAAACAACTACAATACTTTTGATGTGACAAAAAAACCACATCACAAATATACAATAATTGTTGAAACATACAATTGTCATTTTAAGGAGTGACTATTTATGAATAATAATTGTATATGTGTGTAACATGGTCCGAATAATTTTTTTTTCTTACAAACAAATTCTATTAAAAATGTTATAATTTAATTATTTAATACATCTTTTTTAACAATAAGTTTTACTGGGTAGGTCCGGACGCATATGATATTTATTTATTTGCAAAAATCCTTATAAATCTTACCGAATTAGCTTATGGGTCCAATTTTTAAAAAATAAAGTTAAATACTGTTGTTGTTGTTGTTGTTGTTATAAGAGCAAGTTTAAAATTGCAGAGGTATATATAGAAAAGATATAGAGTGACTAATAGATAAATATGATAACATAACAATAAGGGGGCGTTTGGTTCA
>CM008332.1:8040935-8053815 GCA_002525835.2 Ipomoea batatas
TAACTTATTAAGATTTCTAACACCCTATTGGACCTAAATAACCTATTAGGAGGCAAGTGAATAAGATTCTAACCTTCCACTGTGCCAAGTAAACACAATGTGTGGTAGATTCTAACCTTTCACTGGCAGCTCAGTTAGTTCATGGGTGGTTAGATTGTGGGCAAGAACATAGGATTGAGCCTGGGTAGTCGTAGTGTGTGAGTTACACTCAATGTGTAGTGGTGGGCGGGGGCCTTGGGGCGAGGGAATTTCGACTTTTGTAGGCGAGAGTAAACACAATTTTCATTTCTCCTCAATTAATTAACCTTCCATATATATATGGATTCAAAATTTGGTCACATTTCAACTTTCACACACACATTACTTTATTGGATATTCTCAGTTTTTTTTTAATGGCTTAAATTCCTATACTATTGATTAACTTCTGGGTCCTAAAGGACTGTTTCACATGCTACATTATCCATTGTACAGGAAATGTGAGCTGCCATTGGGCTGGAGATGCTAACATGTTGGTTGAATTCAACCATTCTGCGAAAAAATCAGCTTCTTTTTTCAGATATGGCCCTGAACCTTCATATGCAAATTGTAGATATCTTCATGTTTTTTTTTTGGGTATAATCTTGTTTTATTTCTTTTTATTTATTTATTTATTTATGTATACCTGTATTCTTGCTTTGATGATCTTAAATGAGATGTACAATTGAGCTGAAGCAGTGACAATGAGGGCAAAGTATCTTGCATTTTAGTCCAATTTAAAATTTTAATGACTCAATGACTAGATGAGCCTGTGTCTGTGCCTTGTGGCTACATTTCTGTATTATGATTATTGAGTCAAATTATCAGATTTTTTTTAACTTGTATTTTTATTTAACAATAGTTGAGCTGGAATGTCATAAAATTTGGTGTACCTGATACATTTTTCCATATCCTGTACTTTACAGTTTGTTTCCAATTTGATTTGATATGATGCTTTTACATATTAGCAAATGTCCAATGAATCATGCCATCAGAGATTTTTTTTTTTAAATTTTTTGGTGAAATTTGAAGTCATTACGATGTGCACCGGTAAACTTAGTCTTGTAATCCTAACTAATATAGGATAGGTTGTTTATAGATGACTTGTAAGAGCAGATTAACTTGGCAATATATGATAGATTGTTTATAGATGACTTGTAACTTTGTAGTTATTAAATCAGTAGATTAACTTGGCTGGAATTGCTAGAAGAATCTCTTTGTAGAATGGAAACTTGTGTTTTTCAGATTGCCTAGCAGACACCATCGGTTGGTCTAGGTATTTTACATTACTTATGTCCTAGAATCCTATGTTTCCTTGTATAAAACAAAATTGGTAACTACTGTAGTAATAATCAAGCAATTTTTTTTTTCTTTTTTCTTTTTAAATCTAGATACTGAATATTCTGGAGTTGAGATGTATCCCATTTGAGATAAAGATTCTTAATACCTGTTGCTTAGTTCAATAGTGAAATGTTTAGGCATTTGATAAAGGGAAAATGGCGCTTTTATCTTTGAATTATATTTTTATAGCGTTTTTTCTTCTTATTATATTTTTATAGCGTTTTTTCTTCTTAAATTATTCATACATTTATAGTAGCACCTCAATTATTTTTTTTTGAAAGCGCTCAATTATTTTTAAAATGACAATTTTTTCTTTTATGTTAAAATTTAAATAGACATTTATATTTAATTTCATTTATTTTTCTTCTTCAACAAATTATTACTTATATATTGGAGTCAGAGTAAACGCGAAAAGAACATACACCATTTGCAAATATTATAATTATAATTTTAAGCTAATTCTCTTAACAAAATTTACGATTTAAACAAAAAAAACTCATTAATAATAATTAATTATAATTATAATATTAATGTACTAGTATTTACTTAAAATTATAATTATAATATTTATTCGAATTCAATTCTGAACTACCAGTTCAAGATTTCAATTCCAATTTGAATTGCTTGTTAATTTTAAAAAATATATATTCTATTTTAAAAATAGTTTAAATTCAACAATTAATTTATTATTATTATTTTTTTGGTCTGAAATCGAAACGGACAATTTCAGTTAGCTATTTTAATAAAGCGAAATCAAAATATTAAGTTTCAATTCTGAACCATAACTGAAATATTTCAATTCGGTTCGAACCAAACCCTAGTCTCAAAAATAATTTGTTGGAGAAGAAAAATAACTGAAATACTTATTTTAATGTTAAACATGTTCATTTAATAGAAAAGGAGAAAAACTATCAATTTCAAAATAATTGAAAAGAAAAAGGGCTATAAACATATAATTTAAAAGGAAAAAGTCCAATTTTCCCTGTGATAATGAAAAATGTATGCAGCAAAAGAAAGGAGAGGCAGAGTATTATTATGCAGCAAGGTATAAGCAGAACTGAGACGTAGCCACATGCTAACAATATTCCTGTCATAGTTCATAGGTCATACATAACCATATTCAAAACAGAGTTTAGTATTTGTGTACCTATGGAATATTGGGTACCATACCACCCCAATAAATCCAACTCAAACAATTGAATAAAACAACTTATGAAGCAGTCCAAGACTCGAAAGCCCAAGCTTATCGTGCATGCTTGATAGCATCATTTAAATGCACTATTTTGTGATATCTATGTACTTATTCTAGCGTCCTTGAACCGAGTCCTACTAAACTCGTCAAGTAAGTAGCCTCTGAGACAAAAACCGTATAAGAAATCTCGAACCAAGCAACCTTGGCGATATGGTTTTGTAACTTATTCGCTACATCTATCAAAATTCCCCATCCTTAATTCCATGGAGTAAACTTAGGCATTACCTACAAACATCAACAGCAGACCAGACATCATTTACATGACTCATCTCCTTCAATACCTCTGCTGACATGCCCACTTGTTGGCCTGCACAGTTTATAAACACGTTGAAATAAACCGACAATTTTTTTTTTTTCTAAAGGATAATTTATTAGAGGATGAAAACAGTTCTTACAATCCATTTAAAACTTTAATGGTATCATAGAACAGCCACTGCAAAGTGAGAGAGGGCCCGACCAGCATTATCCTTATAGGAAGACTTCTCGTAAATAAATTAAGAAGCCCGATATTTTTCACAGCCTGGCAGCGAGAACAGCAAAGTTTAGCTCGAAGAATACATGCCTCGATTTATTTAGATTTTGGCGGTCCAATGTGTACATATATATGACAAGACAAGAAAATAAGAGCAAAAAGTGTTACCAATTTCAGGCTCTTAGCCTTCTTGTTATAAAGGGAGGCAACGATGTTGTCAGCCGGATTGGAAACGATGCTACCAACAGATCCAGCAGCATATCCCGCTAAACATGTCACTCCAAGTTGTTGAGATCGTGAGCAGTCATCCTTCCTCTTCTGAATTATCTTTTGGTACAGAAAATCCACTGTGTGCTCGAAGGTTGAAAACATAACCATTGAAACTGCAAAAGGAATATATCGCATTAATAGAAATTACTAAATTAATAGATACGAATATATGCTCACTTTTTATGCCCATAGTAACTTGAAATTGGGGCAAGTGATGTTTCTCTTGTCATCTAAATTTGGGAAATATATAAAAAAATTTAAAAAATGATGCTCTATATGTGGAAATAATTAACTAAGCACAAACAGGACAGAGGAGATAGTTCCAAGCTTCAAATCTCAAGCTACCATATAAATTACAAAACATCATTACTATCTTCACTAAGTTAGCTTTGAGTAACAGCGCCAGTTCAGAAACGAAACGAATAGCAACTATGAAATGTAAAAAAACTTATAGTAATTAATTAGTTAATGAAATTTTGAGTGACGAGGGAAACCCACAGCCATATCCAAGGGTGTTCACCGGGTAAATCCCGCCTTGTGACCCTAGCCGACAAAGGACCACAATGAGGTAAACTAGCCTAGGTTACCCATAGCTGACTGGCTCAAACCAAGAAGGCCAATAGGCTGCTCCTGTTGTGAGTCGAACTTGTAACCTTGTGGTTACCAATTCAACAGTCCGACCAACTTGGCTGTGGTTGCCCCGGTTATTGAAAGTTTGAGATGATGCAAGCTTACATCTAATCACTAGTAATTCAGTTCACGTATAGCCATGGGTATATTTGCTCCATATTAGCACAACAACTACAACAGCTAACTTAAAAGCATATAAGTAGAATGCAAAAACTGAGAATTATATACGGTAGAATTTACTCTGTACATGGTAGGTTACGGCCCAACAGTGGTATAAGCCCTTTGTATAAGCTGGAATCAAAGAAAAAAAGGAAGTTTGTCAATAGCCAAGGAAATGGTAATGCATAGTGGGAAACAAAGTTGAAGTATGGAGTTTGTACCCGCGAACTCCTTCAGATGCATATAACTTGGGGAATCCATCAGCAAGGCCTTCCCCAAAGTGAGGCTGTGCTTGCACACGAACTTTGATGGCCTCAAACGGGCAGAGAGCGAGATTAGCAATCATTTCAGACGATGCACTGCTTAGAAAGAATACCAAACTCTTCTTTTGATCCACCAGCAAATTCGAGTACACCTTCTTGAAGTATTCATATAGACCAAACCTACAAGCACCCTGAGCACCATACCCGAAAAACTTCCCACCCCATCCTCTCCAAAAGACCGAGGGACCTTGTTCTCTTAGGAGAGTGCTAAAGCATGTTGGTATACTATTGTACTTGAGCGGGTGCACCTAAACATTCAAAATTCAACTTAACTATTTTGAACTCAAAAGTTCTGCTACCCAAGAATGAAGGAAAATCGCTTCATAGATCACAAAAATTCCACACTCTCATTTTTAAACATACAATTAGAATAGAATATTACTCCGTAATACATAGGATCAATCTCCATACTATTAGCACTAAACTTGACACCAAGAAAAACAAACTCTATACTGTTTTGGTTCTATTCTGCAACATATAAAATGTTTTTCCATTTCCCGGCTTTTGGTCTATATTTGTCAAAAGTCTAATTCAGAAAATTTCGCAATGAAGGAGCAAGTTTTCGGCTCCTTCTAAGTAGTACTACTAATTTCAATTGTATAGATGTTTCCTTTCACCACCTACTGTGGTTATGGACACTCCAAAATCCTTATAGGATATAGCTACAGATCCTTAAATTTTCACTCATACCATCAATAAATACTGAGATCATATTTACTGTGTACTTCAACTGAGTTATGCTAGAACCATTAACAATATTCAGCTAACTTTTGTGAATTACAATCACCAAATATTTACTTTCAATCAATCAGACAGTACAGGTATCAAGGATATGATTCTGGAAAATGCAAACACTTTTTAGCAAAAAAAACTTGACATCCAAACCAATGACTCTTTATAGTTTACATATACTCTAACTTATTATGATGAAGAAAAAGCAAACAACACAATTGCATCAATGAGCCTATTAGAAAGATGAAAATGTTAAGGATGTAAAGAGGGGAAATATGAACCTGCATATTGACTTTGAGAACATCAAGAGGGGTCATGGCGAGATGGGTAGTTCCAGCACTCAACATTCCTCCAATGGCGCACACTCCATAATACCCTAGCGAAAATTCTTCGCAGATTCTTCCTCCAACAACAGGGCTCGCCATTTTCTCTCTCATTTTTTTAAAAAAAAATTTTCCTTTTGATTCAGTAATTCTTCTTCTTCTTCTCCTTCTTCTTCAACCCATCATCCAAGACAGCAGAAAGATTCCAGCTTTGTGCAATCTCAGAGTTTTCGCTGTAAGAACCGAGCTCCAAAAAGTTAGGAGCGAATACTAAGAAAAAGCTCTCGTGGCTCCGCGAGGACCGCGACTGAAGGTTCAGTCTTCAACCTAAACGGCGCCGTGGCAAATTCCTACTTGGCTACTTGTCATCATATGATCCCTCTCTCAACAACTGTATTAACACAATTTCACAATTTCTCTTTACTGCTCCATTAGTTATTACTATTGAGCAAATACCAATTTTGGTCCCACGACTATTAGCAAAATGGCAATTTTGGTCCATATGTTTCATTTATACCAATTTTGGTCCCACGACTATTGTTTTAGTACCAATTTTCATCCACGACTATTGTTTTAGTGCCAAAATTTATCGCGCCGGTCACTCATCCGTCTAAAACGTGCAAAAATCTAAAATTGTTAAGCGTATTTTCATCATTTTCAACTTAATATCTTAATTTGAGTATGAATAAATGGATTTAAGTCCTAAAATTGATCAAAATTCGCATTTTTCCTCCTTATTTTACCTTAATTTGAGGAGGAGAATTGTGAATTGTGATCGATCTTAGGGCTCAAATCTCTTTATTCATGCTCAAATTGGGATATTGAGTTGAAAAGGACGAAAATACCTTCAAAAATTTTAGATTTCAGCACGTTTTAAACGGATGGGTGACTGGAGCGATGAATTTTGGCACTAAAACAATAGTTGGGGGACCAAAATTGGTACAAAACAATAGTTGTGGGACCAAAATTGGTAAAAATGAAACATGTGGACCAAAATTGTCATTTTGCTAATAGTCGTGGGATCAAAATTGGTATTTGCTCTATTACTATTTTATTTTAATATTTTTGCACTTACTTTTCATACTTTTATTTTTAAAAAAAAATATTTAAATTTTAGTTTAAGAATAGAGATACTTGAAATAAAATGTGAAGTAATAGAGATGGAGAGCAACTAAAGAAGAGAGTAAAGTTGGTGAAGAATATTATTATAATTTCAAGATATATGTGTCTTTATATAATCGTTATATAGTGGACCAGAGTCCATAGTGCATAATGCAGTGTTCTCTGTATTATGAACATAAATTATGTGTATTAAATTAAGTGTTTATGTGTTCCCATTACATAATACACAAAATTCATGTTCATAATGCACATAATCTGTGAACATTGATTCACGATATAATTTGTTGCTTTTATATAAGCTTACAAATAGGGATATCAATCTTAGCCCTAAACTAACGGGCTGACGCAATAAGTCCTGAAAATTATAGGATTAGGACCGGAAAAAAAAATTCAATAAAAAAATTGAGCTAAATGGCTTGGTCCTATAAGACTATCGGGTTGAGTTGGATAATTCGACGGGCTGTCAGGCCAAACCATTGGATTATATGTGTGTGTATATATATACACACATACACGGTAAAACAGTACTGTGTGGATTATAGCAAAAAGTACATTTTTAATATACTAAATGTACATAATATGTATACTGAATGTACATTATACAATATAATGTACATGCTGTATACAAATAATGTACATCCTTTGCATCCAATATACATTTTTAATATATTAAAAGTACATTATTTTTATACGGAATGTACATTATTTGATCGTATAGTCCACACAATAATGATTGCGCACACACACTATAGATACGGTATATACTATACACACTATGCATATTCTAAATATACCCCCCTCCCCCCCACACACACACATCAAAACTCATCCCGCTCCACCAAATGTGCATACTTGCTCTTATTTTTCAAAATTTATTTAGTGATTTAGCCCACTGAATTAGCCCAACAGCCCATAGTTTAGGGTTAGGACCAACCCAACTCAAAAAGAAAAAAAAAAAAACAAAAGACCATTTAGCCCAAGTTAATAAGCCCAATAGTCCTGCATGGCTAGTCCAAAATCTAGCGGGCTAACCCAATTGACATTCCTACTTATGAATGCAACTTTAATAGACACATCTAAGGAGTTGAAAAAAAACAAAGGGATCAAATAATGAATAACAATAAATAGATATTTATAATATAAATATTTATAACACCCACTTTTAAATATCTATTTGTTGTACTCAAAAAAAATCTATTTGTTAATGCCTCAGCTCGTTAAAAACCTTACCAAAAAAAATTAAATGGTTAAAGATATAGCCTCTTTATTACTTTATTACATACTCCGTATAACCTATATCTCCTAAGATTTGTTGTAATTATCGTCATTTTTGTCCCCTATTTTATTGGTCAAATATTCACATTTTAAGCATTATTTTTCTCTCTCTCTCTTTGGTTGCCAATAATATATTTTATTGAAAAAAGATATAGAGAATATCATACGCAAATAATTAATATTCTTTCATTTTAAAACCTTTTTAATTCTATTGGTTTCATAATCAAGTATGGGCACCAAATACCAAATTTTGGATCGGATAGATGTTTTAAAGGCAAATTATTCTCTGGATTCGATCCACCTTGTAAGTTAAATCCGAATCTAAAATACACAATCTATCTACTGAATGTTCACAATTTATATACTGAATGTTCATAGTTGAATGCTCACAATTTACATACTAAATATTCACAATTTGAATTGTGAACATTCAGTATGTAAATTGTGATGGATACACCTTGTAATGTGAACTCGCGTCCATTGTATAACTATTGATGTTTTAAAATTAAGCCCTAAGAGTACAATTGTGCAAATTTTCGCGTAGATCATAAAAAACACATTTTTAATATACTAAAATTATATTATATGTGTGCTGATGAATGTACATCATATGAAATAACATATTTTTAATACTCAAATACTGTAATTTTTCTTGAATATAATATACATTTTAATATACTAAAAATGCATTGTTTATGTATTGAATGCACATTATTTAATACTCCGTAGTATACAAAATAGTGTATTTTTAATACTCAAATAATGTATATTTTTAAATAATTTACTTTTATTTATGGTCCACAATAATGATTGGTATCATTATATTGTATACTATGCATGTTCCCATGGTATTCTATTGTATTGTTTGCATCACACTACCCATATTTATAGAATTGTATAATATATAAGTAACTCTCAAATAATTAGTTTGATAATTACAAGATCTCAAATAATTAGTTTGATAATTACAAAATTATAAAATTGATTTTTTTTTTGTGTGGGAATTATGCATTTACTCCTTTTCTTTTAGATCCGGTTTGCAATCTTCATGATTATGTTTTTTTTTTTCTTTTTCTTTTTAATTAATACAACATTCACTTACAAAATTGTTATCCCGAAAAGAGTTATTAAGTGGACGGAATATAAGCCAAAGACCTTGTGGTCAAGTGGCATTCGGTGTCCCGATTAATACTCTCACATGGATGATGGGAGTGGGTATGAGCCTCAGTGGCTTCAGTAGGTTGAGAAAGTAGTTCTATGAACAGATGTTACAAAAAAAAAATGGATGATGGGAGTGGGGGGAGTGGGTATGAGCCTCAGTGGCTTCAGTAGGTTGAGAAAGTAGTTCTATGAACAGATGCTACATTGTAACAGAATCAGTAGTACTCACAAGAAAAAAAAAAAAAAGTGGACGGAATATAGTAATAATTGTATTTTCTGAAATTTTATTTTCCCTAATTATTATCTGCTCTGTTCATCCAGGATTGTTCTAAATTACAAGTTGTGACAACCTGACGAGATCAAGATTCAGAGTTCCACCCACCGTACCCCCTTCTTTATGTATTTTTGTGCATACAGGATTAGATCCATCACTGTCAAGTGTATTGGCACTGAATTTTAAGCTAATTTTCTAATAACAGTATTAAATTTACGAATTAAATCTTCATTATTTAATCACCTAATTGAATTGACAACCTCTCTTATGATCTTATCAACCTCTCACGTGCATTCTGCAATCTTTAAGTGCCATAAATATACAAATTAAATCATAATTATTGAGTCTTCTGAATCCAATGGTTATAAGCATCAACGTTCTTAAACAAACTACTGTTTCCGAATGACTGCGAGTTCGATATCGAAGAGGTGAAACATGATTTTTATAGTGAAAATTACAAAATCATTGCATAGGGTTTGTGTAGTTTGCACATAGTGGCCGAGGCTAAAAAATTCAAACCTTTTTACTTTTTGACAAAACATTTAGAACTTGGTGAAGAAACTCAATTCTATACCAAGGTTTAAAGGTTTATATATAATTTTCACAACGTACAAAAGTTTGAATTTTTCTGCTAATAAAATTTTCAAGAGCTCATTTCCCATCAATGAGATTTAATGATATATAATTTAATATAAATTTTAATAAGTGGGAGTCATGTAGTTAAACGTAGTATTTTCAAATCTAAAATGTAAACGTTTTTGGGTTGGATATTTATTTGGTTGGCAATATTTTATAATCGGTGACTCGGATCGGTGTAATACACTCACAAAACACAAGACATTTCCGCACGTTTGGTGACTTGGTGTAATCTGTGATTTTAAGGAAATTAAAGACGTGAATTTATTTGATTTGCGTTAATTAATGATTGATGAGTCAGCCATTAGTCATAAGCAAAAAATTTGTGTGGGACCGCCTCACGAATTCTTATCCGTGATACAGGTCAGATCAAGATAAAATGTAATACTTATATTAGCAAATGTAATACTAAATCAGTAATAAAATGTTTATTATTTATATGAGAAAAATGTAATAATTTTGAAGAAAAATGTAAACTATTTTTCATCAAAAGTATTACATTTTTCTTTATAAGTGTAACATTACTTACAAGGAAAAATATAATACTTTTGATGAAAAAAGTAATACTTTTACATCAAAATATAAAAGTATTACATTTGTACTAAAAAATATTACGTTTTTCCTTATAAGCAACAAACATTTTATTTTTGATTTAGTATTACATATGCTAGTATAAGTATTACATTTGCATATTGACCCGATCCGCCTCACGGATCTTTTCACACGTACAAGTGTGACCCTTAACATATTATTATTCATCCTCCATATTATTATTATTCACTGATTTGGGCATATTTAACTAATTATTTGGAGCCATGGAGGCAAATTATCATGGTTAACTAACATTACAAGATGAATCACAGACAAATATTCATTTTTAGTATAAGTTTATTTTTAGGTAGGATATTAAAATCAAACTATAATAAATTAAAAATGTATATGCAATATACCAAAAGTAAACATGTTAGTTGCTACGTGGACTACGATTGAACTTAACCTGGTATTCATAAAATTCTTAATGATAAAGCAAACTAGATAAAGTCATCATGTGATTCATGTCAACTACTATTACATTATTGAGTGTAACGACATATTTGTTACCATTTAAAATAGGCGGTCGCATGATTGAACTTCGATGGTGACGATATTCCCAATTATACTATGGATTATGATCTAAAACAATGCCAGTTTCTTTTAATGAAAATAATTAAAAGAAATGGCTCCTGTCAGTACCGTTCGCGCCGTTATATGTAAAGTAATTCTATTTGTGTAACATATTCAGTATCATTTTATATACACTGCAGTTTTCTTTCAACACAACTACAATTTCATTACGATATAACTACAGTTTCATTCGACATTATTGATGCAATGTGAGCGGGAGTGTGAAAATGGGTGTAAAGTCGAACCACGAGAATTGGAGTTTATGGCACGCAAGGATTAATTACCTAGAATCTAGTCACTAAAGTCTTGAAACCCATAAGGATCCAAGCAACCATAAGAAAGATTAAATATTAACAACTAAGAGGTAATTTTGGAAATAAAGATATAAAGGAAAAACTAGATTAAACTATGATTGAAATCTATTGGAAAGAATGGGTTAGACTAGGTGTATTGCTCTATTGATGCATTAACACTTGAGTTGGGGGATGAACTATACCCTAGGTTCTTGATGCTAGCACAAAAGAATCCAAGTNTTCTGGACTTAGTCAGTACTCCAAAGCCACCGCAACTGAATCCACCAGTCAGTTCTCTTAATGCTATTAAAATCTCCCGAGTAGCTAGAAGTGATGCACTCTTTGAATATTTGCATTATACTAGGATTTGATTTTGTTGATGCGGAGCATATTAGCAAGAGCTCACCTTGTTTCCTTCAGAAATTGCTATTGAAGGTTGAAAATGAGGAGGATGTGTCAAGGGCGTTATCGAGGTTCCTTAGGTACCATCCCATTAATGTTCTTGACTGATAATCATTTGTACGTTGCTTGATAACTACCGTGTTCTTTCTAAAATAATGGGACAAGCTGGATCCGACCCGGTACACTTGGTCTAACTAATCAAAGCAGTGGAACAACTATCAGGAGCAAAGAACCAATAGAGCGGTTACAAGCACCCACGCATTAAGAGGCCGCTGCTATCATTATTGTAACCGTTACAGATTTATAGTATAAATGTTGACTCCATGTAGCAAGAGGGGGGACACACAACATTACTAAGACAAACACTATTGTACTCTTGATACATTGACATTAATAATACAAAATATACCGGTAACATTCTTATCGTCAGCATTTAAACCTTATTTAAAATTTCCAAATTGGTAACGTAACCTGAGTTCAACACATGGGGCTCTTGCTTGGTTGTAGGCTGATTGCATTCAATCCTTCCTTCCAATTCACACTAATTAAGAATTCATTATTATCTCTTTCTCCACGTACTATTGGCGTAACAAACCTGATGAATTTAGGATGGTTTTTAAATTCTCAACTATTTTTTACCACAACGACTAAGGATGTGTTGGCATGAAAGGCCTAAATAGTCTTGATTTTTTTAACATGCATGTACTAAGGCTAAAGCAACAATTAAGCAATTAAATTTATATATATAAAAGAATAAAAAATCCATATAACACCTAAACAATCCATATAACAATGACAATAGAATTTCACACACAATGCAATAGCCGGAAAACTTGCTCACTTCTTTCTTTATCTTTAAACGGAATTAAGTTGGCGGCGCGCCACTCTCTCTTTCTTCATTTTCAAATCATAGCATACAATGGATAAACGTGTTTCTAATGATAGGAAAAAAGGGAGAATTGAGGGAATATTCTCTGAAGAGTGCAGGATATTGAGTGGAGAACAACAGTGCAGAGCACTCCACTACCTCTTTTCC
>CM008332.1:8069951-8085915 GCA_002525835.2 Ipomoea batatas
CTGCTCATAATTGAACAACTTATTCTCTACTTTTCATTCATGTGTGGATTTCCCGTGCTGTATGTTTTATTCAACAACATATTATCTACTTTTCTCCCCAAGTTGTAGATCTTCATTTTTGTGCGTTCTGCAAACAACAATGGCACTTTTCTGTTCATGTCAATAATGTGATTGGAAACAATTTAAAACGAATTGGCCAGTTGATAAGGATGAAATTCGGGAACTGTGTTACTTGTGTAACAGTCTGTAGGTTTACATAATTACATTCGTAATGTTTTTCTTCCTGATTCATACTGTTCTTCTGTGTGAATTGTGAAATAATTTGCACTGTTGGCTATAACACGCTTACTCCGTATTATTCTTCTTGCAATTTCTCTTCGAATTGTGATTCTTTATTCAATTAAATAGAGATATCTTTTTCAGAAAACTACAACAATCTTTAGAATTAGGAATGCCCGAAGTATGCAAACTTTGTTGAACAGTATGAATGCCCAATAATTTGCACTTACTGTTGGCTATAACACGTTTACTCCGTATTATTATACTTGAACTATGCTTCACGTTGCTTTGTGTTTGAACATACAGCTAAGTATTTCTCGTTTTTGCTCGACAGGATGTACAGGCAAAGTTAATGTCATTTTCTCAGAATACCTCGCAAGCCATCTGCATTCTGTCAGCAAACGGTGCCATATCTAATGTAACACTTCGCCAAGCAGCAACGTCTGGTGGGACTGTGACCTATGAGGTTTGTATTTATCTTGTATTCGTGCCTCTTTTTTCCACAACTTCCTCATATCTCAGATTTTTTTTCCCCGACAATATAATATTAATAAAAACCTCTCCCCTTACTGGATAGTTAGATTCCAACAACTCATAAAACAAAAATTTTAATTGCCTTCATTAAAGAACTTCATATGCCTTCATTAAACGTGTTTACGTTTTGGTCTGTACTAAGGTCTTAAGGGAATAGAGGTTGATTAGGACGCTATTACATTTAATTTTTCGTGTTCAATAAATCACTACAGACATATCCTCTCGTGGTTCAAGGGCATTGGGTTATTGCATTGCACAAGGAGGTTCATTATTTTGATGGTTGTACAGGGACGATTTGAGATCCTGTCTCTATCGGGATCCTTTCTACTCTCGGAACTGGGCGGTCAGCGCAGCAGAACGGGTGGTTTGAGCGTGTCTCTAGCCGGACCAGATGGTCATGTTTTAGGCGGTTGCGTTGCAGGTCTTCTAACTGCTGCATCTCCTGTTCAGGTCTTTGTACACAACTCAATTCTCTATGCTTACGTTAAAAACGTCGATTGCATGCTGACTAGTAGCGCCTCTGCTGCCAAGACCTTGTGGTCTAGTGGCATCCGGTTGCACTCCCATATGGAAGGGGGTGGGTTCGAGTCTCAGTGGAGGCGGTATTGATTCTTTGTGCATCATAGGTTGCAGATACTACATTGTAACAGAGTCAGTAGTACTACAACAACTATAAAATTTTCTCGAGTTTTTCTTTGACATCTTATCTATTGCAGGTTATTGTTGGAAGTTTCAGCATTGAAGTTCATCAACAGCAAGCAGGCAATTGTGAAGGGCTGGGCAGTCCACCAGGCATGCTGATTTCAGGAGCATCAGCAGCAGCCAAAAGCCCGCCTTCGCTCGGAACCCTAAGCGCATCCAGTGGTGGCGGCCCCGTCAGCCCTCATAACCACCACCTCGAAACTTCAAATAGCAGCCCGCCTGGAATCGCGGGCATCCAGTGGAGGTAGAAAAACTCAAAAATGTAACTCGGGATCGCCCCCCTCCCCCCTCCTAACTCTGTTGTTCTAGGAAAACCTGTCATGATAATTCTCTAGGAACCTTAGCAATGTAGTCTATGTAGTATGTAGGATTCAGCTTGTGTGTGTACTGTGTAATGCCATGGCCTGGATTCTCAAGTGTGCAATTTAGGTTAAGTGACAGTTCCCATCCTGTGTGATTTGCATTTTACAATGTGAAACCACTCATATGTTGTTATGTTATTTTTGTTTCTTTACAACAACTCTTGGTATTTTAATACTCATATTTCACTTACATACCAAGTGAAACTATTTATCCCTCCCCTTAGTTCACATAATCATTATATCGTCACCCATGGTATATCTTGTAAAGTAAACCACTGAAATACATGTTTATTTTTAGTATATTGAAGATTCATTTTTAATATATTAAATATTCATTTTTTTGAAGATTCAATTTTAGTATACTGTATATTATTTTTTGTATAAATTTTAATACATTAAAAATAGATATAAAAAAAACTCAATGGGGTAGCTCTCTTACTACTAACTCTGTTACAATGTAGTATCTGTTCATAACTACTTTCTCAATCCATATGGGAGTGTAAACTAGAACACCGAGTGTCACTAGACTACAAGGTCTGTGGCGAGTTTCTTTCAATTTAATTAAAAAAGTTAAAATTTGTTCTACCTGACATGACAAGAAGAAAGTTACCGTTATCTTATATAAGTTAAAATGAAGGAGTGTTGGGGGCCTATGATTTGAAAACCAGCTGGTTAGTAATGGGCTAGAAGAAAAATGGGCCTATCAGTTAAGGGCCCAAGGGTAGGGACGGGATGCAGCATATTATTAGAATAGTTGTCATTACCTCTCTCAATCACCTCAGACAGCTCAAAGCACTGGCATGTGAGCCAGCCTATTTCCAAAAACTCCCCATAACCAACTATTTCCACTTTTACCCTTTTTATCCCTCTCCTCACATGTCAATATGTCATAATTTTATTTAAAAAAGTCACTTCAATTTAAAAATATATTCGGTCCAAATTAAAAGTCTAAGTTAATAGCGACATTGAATATAAATAAGTCGGTTCAAGTGAAAATTATCTTTGTGTAAAAATTATAGACATGCATCGCACAAAATTATAAAAGTGCATCTTATGATATGTAAGAGTTTACTAATATAAGTGTATTTTTATATATCATCAGATGTACTTTGTAATTTTATGCATCACATTTAGCATTTAAAAGTTTATAATATTTATCAAATTGTCGCGCATTTTCTCCTCACATTAGAGTCACTAATTATCCTTACATTACTCCATAGTTTCAGACTTTCGGTCACATTAGTCTAGAGTAAATGTAGACATGTAGTATTCACAGTTGGATTTTATTATTATTTGGTTGTGTTAAATTTGAAACGATGCATAAATTACCTTTCTAGTTATACAGTTTTTTTAATGAATATAGCTGCTTAAAAATACAATTATAGTATAATATTTTATGATATTATACAAACTAGTAGTTGCACCCGTGCGATGCACGGCAATATATATATATGTAATATATGGAATATGGTTTAAGAAATTTGTACAAAATATTTGATTAAAATAATGAAAAGAATTTGTTTACGGAAAAAAAAGCTGGTCTTTATTTAGACATTATTAAAAATTTCTTTATACACAACATTTATAGTTCTATTATGGAATGGTACATCTTCACCATTAACCAAAATTTTTAATCCTCTTGGACTGCTGAGTCTGGAGACTGCTACGTACATTTGACCATGGTTGAACACCGACTTCTTCAATAACAAACCCACGTTTCTAAGTGTTTGTCCTTGACTCTTATTGATTGTCATGGCATAAGATAGCATCAACGGGAATTGTTTCCTTTGAAATTTAAACGGCAATCTGATATCTGAAGGTGTTAACGACATCCTGGGAATTAAAACCTTTGTTCCAGCATTCGTTCCACACATGATCTGTCCTTCCAACACATGATCTGCCAATCTTGTAAGAATAAGTCTCGTGCCATTACACAATCCTAAACTGTGCTCAATATTTCTCAAAAGCATAACTGGTGACCCAACTTTTAAAGTAAGGGAATGGTTTGGTACTCCAGAACAACGCAGACCATTTAAAAACTCAGGAGTGTGCAAATCTGATAACATATCCCCGTTAGAGTTTGACTTGCATACAGAGTCACAGCTTAGATAAGTCTTACCTTCACCGCAATTATGATCATTCATGTATTGATTGATGCTATCCACAACGTCAAGAGTTGGAGCCAAAATAGCACTATGCTGTAGATCTGTAATATCATTGTGACCACTTCGAAATCTAGGGAAAGTACTTTCAACAATTGTAGCTATTGGGTCACCATTACTTTTGAGTAAAAACTGATCTGGAATCGTGATTTCAAAGTCTCCGTCTCTGGAATTACCAAGAACTCCATCACCAATTTCAGCTGTCCATTTTGCAAATTCTTCAACCTGTTGAGCTTCAAAATCTGACTGTATTTGTCTGAGGCGTAGGTTTTGAGTTAGCGTAAACACTTTACATGATCTCCATAGATATGAAGAATTTATACTTGCAGCAACAATGTCTTGCCTTGTTCCCTTTGGTATTACTGGTAATATTTGTCTGAAATCTCCCCCCAAAACAACAGTTTTCCCACCAAATGTCATCTCTAAACTATTTGGATTCTTGCACCTTAATAAATCTCTCATAGTTCTATCTAAAGCTTCAAAACAATGTTTGTGCATCATAGGTGCTTCATCCCATATGATCAATTTGCAACGAATAATTAACTCTGCTAAAGGAGTACCTTGACTTATGTTGCAGGTTGAATCTTCATGAATCGAAATAGGTATAGCAAACCTTGAATGTGCAGTTCGCCCACCTGGTAATAAAAGAGATGCTATGCCGCTTGAAGCAACATTTAATACAATCTCACCCTTAGACCTTAAACCAGAAGACAATGCATTCCACAAAAAAGTCTTTCCAGTGCCACCATAACCATAAACAAAGAACAACCCTCCACTGCTATTCTCGATATCATCAATAATCCCATCATATATCTCCCTTTGCTCTGTAGTCAATTGTTTAACCAGCAACTGGTTCTCAAACTTCAGACTATCGCAATCATATGCCAATTCCTCTTGTATCAAACGATTTGTTGCCATTGAGTACATGTCAATATTTGGTGTTGGCATAGGAGGAAAGTCACTCAAACTCTTACCCATAGTAGTTAAGATCTTCTCAATCTCCATCAAGGCAAAATTTTGTTTGTCCCTATCGTCTAGCACCAAATCTGCGAAAATGTAGTTTTATTAGTAAAAATTGTTTCATTCATTATGTTTTGTGAACTTCGGTATTGAAAATGATATAAAATAAGTGATTACAATACCTGGTTTCTGCAACGTCTTTCTTAAATAGTATTTGGCATCTTCAGACAAATGCTGCCAAATTGTTTCCCAAACAATATCTGGTTTTCCAATTGAGTTAGTCATTAACAATGTCACAAACAATCTCCTTAGATTAGATGCTGATGCCCATTGACTTGCTTCTTCAATTGCATCTACATATTCTTTATCATCATCAACTAAGCCTCGAGCATAACATGCATCTCGAAAATTCATGAACTCTACTCCATCAACGGTCCTTATATTGCAAAACAGGTTGGACCTCGAACTTGATTCAACAAACATCTCAAGTAGAAAATTTCTCCCGTACCAGGTGGTACATAGAAAATACGACCTATTGCAAAACCTCTTTGCCTTGGTTGCCATTTCCTAACATCTTTCTTCCAAACAAATTTTGTTGGCATTTCAGCATAAGTCAACTTCCTTGCATGTACAAAATTCTTATTAGCTTCAAACCACTCCATAAACATGCTTTGTGCAATGGTTGGTCGATTTACTATATTATCAACAGCATCATCATCTTCAAATATAACAGTTTGTTGATTGGGTAGATGGAAACTTAGGCGCTCAACAGAAGGAGACCTTAACTGTATATCAAAGCTAAACAGTCTCCAAGAAGCTTCACATGGGGATATGTATCTACAATCGTAGAACATATTAATTTCATCAATAACCTTTGTACTTTCTTCTTCGTCACTTGTTTTGTAGAATTCAGCTGTCACACGATCATGGCCCTTGTTGACATATTTGAACAGGTACTTGATTGATCGGGATTGATTGCACCATTCTACATTGATATGAGCTTTGTACTTCAACAATAAATGTCTATTGTGCGGTACCACATACCTGTTGTCTAATGTAATCCCGTTTTTCATAATGGTCCTACCATTATCTCTCCTTGTATAGATAGGGTAGCCATCCTCATCAAATGTTGAAGAATTAACAAATTTCTTGGGGAAATGTTTAGAACAACTGCCATTAACCATACAGGGAGAAGACTTTCTTGATGCTCCACATGGGCCATGGATCATAAATTCCTCAACTGCATTAAAATAGGATGGATCGCTACTTCTGTCAGGTATTTCTGCTGAAATTATAGAATCTAGCGATCGAAGTCGTTCTTCATACTGAAACTTGTCTAGGAATAGTAAAATGTGTGCATGAGGGAGACCTCTCTTCTGAAACTCAATGGTATATATGACTGTTACATGACATAAATGAATTATAAATTATTATACACATAAAAAAATAAAGAGTGTAACAATTAAAAAGTAATAAGAATTACCTCCAACAACTTCTCCGAATAATTTGTTTTTCCGACAGTCGGTGATCAAAGCATCCAACTTGATCTTGAAGATTCTGCATATCACGTCAGGGCGGTCAGCAGGTTTCAAGTTACTGTTCTTTAGGAACCTCTGAACCTCTGGCCATTTAGGGTTGCAAGTGAATGTAATAAAAAGATTTGGATAACCAATCCATCTACATATGGCCATAGCATCTTGATAATTCTGTATCATATACCTCGCCCCGCCAGTAAAACTTGAAGGTAAGATAATTCTTCTACCTTGTGTTGAAGGATCAACCTCCCCACGTGTCAAAGCATCAGTTAAACTACCATAACTTTGACATCGTAAGCTTTTTTGGTGTGTTCTAATATAAATGAGGCGGCCTGCTTCAACCATTGTATAGCCATCCACAAGAAATTGTTGGAATAAGCGCTTTGCATGCAATAAGGTAGAGAGCTCTAAACATCTAGAATGAATCCGATAACAAAAGAACTCTCTTGGGCTAATCCTTTGTCTTCCACCAGTTGTTGCCGTTTTCTTTATGGTGAATCCAATATCTTCCCGGTAGCCATCTTCACCATAAGGAAAGAGTAATGGGTACTGCAGTGGTAAATAAGATGGATTCAATTCACTAATCCTTTGCAATTGACCACTATGAGTTTCTACTAAAATGTCACGCTCCCCCATGTTTGTATCAACATCTCCAACAATTAATGCGGCCACTTCAGACACTTCAGGTAAATTGTAACACTTTGCATCTTGTTTACGCTTTCCAAGCAATTTAATCCTAACCTCTACACGTGGATTCCTTTCAATTTCTGTTTTCGCAATGCGAAAAGACTTGACTAAAACATTGTGCTTATCCAACTCCTCTTTAATGACCTTGACTATATCAACATGAATGTCAGTTTGCTCACCACATCCCCTACAACAAATAGAAAACAACATTAGAAGCGTTTTAAATAAGTGTCAAAACGATTATAGATGAAAATGTAACGATGTTTAATAAAATAGAAATATTAAGTACCTGACTGCATTTATACGATTTTGTAGCTCATTAGCAGTATCATAAATGTACAATTGTGCAAAGTGTGGTGCGACGCCTTCTTTGGGAAGTAGGCTGCCCATCAAATGATAGTTTTGCCCATTCAAACGGAAAATAGGAGGTCCACCACCCTTGTTAACGTTGTTGTCAATCCTTCCACCCATAGACGTGAAGCAGAACATATTGTTGTAAGTCCTAATATTATGTAAGAACTGTTTTGACATCTCACCGTTGGAGAAAAATAGTTCTTGAATTGGTTGTGGAGGCAACTTGATTCGCGGCAATGTGATTTTGCCACTATTACAACAGACAGAGTACTTCGGGCGACCTTTTGAGACGGTTTTGTTTTGTCGCTCCTCAAACCAAAAAAGGGCGCCACAATGTTCACATTCATGAATGCAATCTCCATGATCAAAATAATCATCTATAAAGAAAAAGACCCATTACATAAAAAAACGGCCGATTACAAAGAATAAACTTTTAAAAAGGAAAGAAATTAATTATATTTAAAAATCGCAGAGCACATATAGACTCAATATGAAATGATTACCAGTTGGAGAGGCACTGGATGGTTGGGAATCTAAGTTTTTCGATTGTTCTTCAAATGAAGGTAGCAAGTTTCTTGTGCCAAGAACAAATGAGTTGTCGTAATCCACATGCCTTTTGCACTTTTTCTTATTGCATTGTATTGTACCTAAAAGAAGAAAACTTATTACTTAAAAATCAATAACTTGTGGTTATAAGGTATATAGTTGCATGTACTAAATTAACTACTAAAAAAAGCTAACTTACTTATGAGACTGTCGTTGTGGCTCGTAGTTGCATTGTTTGTTACATTACTTGAATTTGAATGAAGAGTATCTTGAAGAACTGAAAAAAAAAAAGTGAACATTAAACAAAAGTAATATATATGTGTATATATATATGCGCAAAAAAACAGTATGTAGATTAGTTTACCATTTGTAATATTACTGAGCGGTGTATTAATTTCTGTGGAGTTGTTAAACACCGAGTATCTCGTTGCAATGTTATAAGTACCAATAAAACTGTTAGAAGTTCGCAAACCTGATAATGAACAATTTTCTTTGTTTCCTGGAAAAAACATCAAATATGAAATTAGAATCATGATTACAAAATACCTTAATTATAATAAAAGTTAAAAGATTATAATACTTGAAAAAATATAAACAAACAAAAATAATGATACATAGTTAAATAATCTCTTACCATTAGTAACAGAGAAATTGTTTGAAGACCCAATATGTGATAATGAAGAGTTTTCTTCATTCACTATTAAAATATAAAAAAAAGTCATTAATTTCCCAACAAAATTTTAAAAGTATTCAAATATAGTAAATCGTAAATCAAAATTTAAAGCGTATAAGATACATTATTATCCTTATTTATTGTATATAGAACAAAACAAAATTAATTAGTGTACATTATATCAAATAATGTATATAAAGAAAATTTTGGGCTCTACAATCTGGTTGAATAAAACTATTGGGCAGCAGAAAATAATATTAACATAGCACTGTTTTATGGCCTGCTCTAATTATAAACCCAGCCCAATAAGGGTTAGTATTTAAACCAATCTAACCCTACTTCTTATGCCCAGCTGACGGTTCATATTCTATTTCGTTGGTGTTCTCTCTCTCTAGCCGAAACCCTCTATCGGCTTTGGATACAGTGTGTAGATCTCATCTTCTTGCGATAGTGTTTTACGCACCTTCGTGTGTTATTCCTAGATTTTGTATTGACAATATGTTCAGAAGTGAGCAAAGATCGAAAAAATACATCTATCAGTCCCAATTTCTTATGAAATCTGAACACCATCGGTTCAATTTAAGGTATTCATCCGAAGAAAGCACTAAACCTTCGGAAATGAAGGCCTTTTGTACAGACCTGTAGCTTAAGTTGAACGCATGCAATCTTAAAGACGAAAATAGCCTGAACTATAGCGAAGGAGACTTACGTTCGACTGCATATAAGGTAAAATAGTACTGTTGTTGTTCAAAATTCATTGATATTTATCTTTCTTACACACAGTCTATACTATTTGTATACTTTGTTAGGTCAGCATTTACAAAAAATTGGATTAGATATAGAGAGATTGAAGTTTTACGCTGTATTAGGATGTTAAATGACATACAAATTTTTGACTACTGATAGTTAGAAAATTTTCTGATGCACACAGGTACATTACAGGGATTTCACAATTAGATGATGCTAAAAAACGTGGTATGCACATAATACAATCTAATTAGATGCAAAGCAGTGAGGTAACCTACAGTTTACATGAAATTATAAATGAATTAAAATACCTGTACTCTGAGATATGTGCTTTCTTTTACTGCTTATAGTTGTTGAAGTAAATATTTGCCTCATCTCTTGTATGACTACCAGCAGTTTGGTTAGATTGTGTAAGCTCTGTACTTGTAATACTAAATGAGTGATTTACATTTCTATTTAGTTAATAATGATGAGGCCTGGTTTTAAAAAAAAAAAAATAATGATGAGGTCTCAAAAGTAATGCCATTAGTAGACCCAGGAAATGACTATTCATTTCTCATTGCATTTAAAAAAAAATATCATTACTTGTTCTTAATTTATTATGCTTCGAAATCATTATTTGTTCTTAATTTATTATGCTTGCCAAGGTGTTGACATGTGATAAGTTGATAACTGGGAATAAACTAACAAATCTCTTTCAAGTTGATGGCAAATGATGATTCATCAGTATCTGATGCCATTTGCAGATACAGAATGTATATATTGGTCGTGAATCAGTTCATATTGTCCTATTCAGCTGATGTAGTTGTAGTTATCATTTCTTTCACCTGTCTATTATATTCTTAAAACATGGAAATATACTTACTTATTAGTTCTGTACTGGTATATTACAGTGACTATAGTGTTTGTTATGAATTATTTACATAATGGGTGTAAGGTTTTATAAACTTATGTTGTATTGAAGAACATTAGTTTGCATTACCATCTTTATTATAAAAAATTGCCTACTTTTGATAGCCATATCAAGATCAAGATTTTTTTATAGCCATATTTAGAAAAAAAATTATGTATTTTGTGTGCACATTATATAAACTGAAGCACCAAATGCCATTAAAAAGGTATGATTAGCTAAAGTAATTACACCTACTTTGATTGCAATCTATTTTTAATCATGAATACAGGTCTGCTCTATAACGTGTAGTCTATAAAGTATAATAGTCAGACTATACAAACCCAATATATAAAACGGAAATAATCCAGCTCAAACCCAACCCACAACTCCTAATCTCCTGTCATCCTCATCGGAGCTGTGCACTAACGCCTTAGGACATCCATGTAAATAAATGGAAACCAAGCCAAAACCATACACCTAAAGCCTATGTATCTCTAACCTAAAACCATAACTCCTCCTACTCGTCTACAAATTCAACATTTTGAATAGGAAAAATCAAATACTAAAAAGTTGACAAAGGTTGTGTGTATAACTTCTTTTATTTCCAGTTATCACATACAAAGTCGTTGTAGAAAAGTTTATATACCGTTAAGTTTAGGTTTAATTTATTAGACACAGACCTAATATGAGTATTTAATATTCAGCTTTAACTAATTACGATCATGAAAATACTAACTGAATATGGGCCTGCATAACAATCTTGAAGGTAATTGCCAACAAATTTAAAAGGAAAGGAAGGTCATAGAAAGATAAGTACTCCATTTACTTTAAAATGTTTATATGTAGCTAAATTTATAATTTCTTAGTGTGTATGTGTTTTTAAAATTAAAGTTAACATCGCCGCTGTTTTGAGTTAGGTGTTGGTCGACAGTAATTTCGTTTCAAGGAGGAAATAAAATGGGCAGTAGGTGGACCTACAATCGTTCGCAATGATACAGAATTGCATTCTAACACAAGCCATAGGTAATATAGAGTTTTCCGTTGTTTTTTTTTTCCAAACAAACAGAAATGTATATATAGCCAAGAATTGTGTTTTTTGTGTGCATATATAACATGTACATTACATATTGCTTACATTATCGGATCTATGCTTAAATGTGTATGACACATACAAATTTTGTATTTGATTTTCTGTGCATTTATACTGTGAAGTAAGAAATTATTTTAATGTTACTAATTTTGTACTCAATCAGTATCGTAACTTGAATGTAACAATGCCAAAAAAAATGAAAACCTGTTTTTTGCAAAACAGTTTATAATTGATTCATATGTTTATACAGTGTCTGATTAACTAATATGTTGAAAAACAACATTTAAAGGTGGAAATGTTCACATTATTGTATAAGAAAAAATTAATATGGTGAGTGTGTTAGAGTTTATCTGTTATTGATGATACAAAGTGATCTCATGAGGCTGTTGTTGTGCAAGACTAACTTGTCCATTTAATTATTTTTGCAAGCACTCAAGTTATTACGTATTGGATTAAGAGACAGTATCATTGCATTCTCAAAGTATGCGAAGGGGACAACAATTTAAGACAACCTGGACATGAGGTAAGAACTAAATGTATTTCAGTTAAGGTTTTTAACTGATATTGTAAAGTTGAGAAACTAATATTTTATTCAACTATGTAATTGCCAATAAGTAAACATAATTACAAAAAATGTATAACGGCAAAATCCTTACTTACGCATTGTAAGCAAGGAATTTTTTTTCTACTAACTATGTATAGAAGTGTGGATGTGACTTAATTGCCTACTGTGACTGTGACTTCCTTGTCAATCAGTTTTTTGATTTCCTTCAAAATTCTTCAAATGAACCTGCATCAACTTCCTTGCCTATTGTGACTGTTTTTGCACCTACAAAATAGTATTTAAGCAGTAGATATAATAGTTAAAAAAAATTAGGATTAGATAGACTGTTCCATACAGTCAAGAACAATTTCCTTGCATTAGGAATCTGTTTTTCCACCTGCAAAAGAGTATATAAGCAGTACATCTAATTCTTTGCAAAAAAAAATATTAGATAATCTGTTTCATACAGTCGAGAAATTCAAAACCGTAAGCAAAATAAGATGCCACATAAAGTACTGCAATAGTCTAGAATTACAGCTTTCAACAAAAATATTGGTCCAAATCTAAGATAAAAGTTGTCCAGAATTAAACATGTGCCCAGAAGAATTTGCAAATTATTCTTTCATATCTTCTCCTGCTTCACAGTCACTTCTTTCATCTTTTTAGTACTCTTGGATGTGGAAAATTGGTCCATAAGACACTTCTTAACAGACTCAGAATCTTCCTCTTCAATCATTCTTCTCTTCCCTGTATCAATGGGTAACGGACTCTGGACCTCATCATCTTGAGAAGTTTCCTGAAACAGCAGTATAAAAGGGATTAATTTTCATGTAGGTAAGAAGTAAGAAATTTAAATAACTATTAAGGAGTCAAACGTTGAGGTACAAACCTCTTCAGATTCTGATTCTTCATCTTGATCCTCTTCTATCATTTTTGACATCAAGTCTTTATCTTGATGGTCCCTTAAGTTGCTGCAGTAGGTGTCAAGTAACAATTGATCCCTTAATACTCTTAAGACATTATAAGCAGAATTAGGTCCCCTCATAGTGCCCTTCTTGAAACCAATCTTAAATATCATAGACATTCCACTCAGAATCTCCAATTCTGGGGGAATCCGAACACCGACCTGAATAAAAAACTGATTACTACACCATTAAGCAAAAAGAGAAGCAAAATTAGATTATATATCAAGTTACTGTTACCTTAGAGTATTTTTGATACAGCAATGATGCCGGAACACCTACCAGTTCAGCAACCTCCCTATCCCACAGCTGGAAGGGAGCATCACCTGTCCTATCCACGACCCTAACCAAAAGTTTGTACCTAACAGTTCCTTCCACAAATTGTCCTTTACACTTTCCACATTTCAAAAAGCCATCATCAGCATTTGATAGCATCTTGTTACAACCTGATTTCATGCAAGATATGTAAAACCATTTTCCAGAACCTTCAATACCCAGTATTTCAGCAGGAACATAGAAGTCCATATCCTGAACATGTTAAAAAGAGTTTAACATATAAACATAAGTTTCATAGTTGGAGAGGAAAAAATTAGGAATGCAGTACCTCTTCAGCCTCAAAAACATCAGACAATGTACTAACAATTACTGCACCACTCTGAAATTCAGTTGGACCAGTTGACTGGGACAACACAGTGGTAGTACTAATACTTCTCACTGGAGAAGTGTTAGCAGCTAACCTATAGGAATGAGAAAAGAAGTGAAATATAAGACTCGAGAGAATCCATTAAATATACAGTTTGACAGTATTTCAGTACTTACTTTGATCTGAAATCAACAAACTCAGCAAAACTTTGATTAAACCAAAGCTGTGTGGCATCATATGATGAGGTAATCCTAACTTCACCTATTAAAAGAATAATGTTACAGATATTATGTAGTTGAGGTCAATTAGTATTGTGCACTGAGTTTTGTTTCCAATACTTACCATTCACTACTTTTGCCCTGCAGAGCTGCATTACTACAATGAGTGGCTCAGCGAAATTAGCATTGTAGTAAGGAAGAATGGCAGAGACATGGTCATCCCATACTGTGCACTTCAAGGTATTATCCCTAATCAAACCATGTATTATTAATTCATGCTTACAGTGATTAACTATAAGAAAAGTAAGATTTGAAACTTACTGTGTATCAGCAATTAGAAAATCAATAAGTCTGGATGGCTTTCCAGCAATTATTTTGTCCAGTGGTGAATATATTTCAACAACTCTGCCTATTACATCTGAATAATTACACAAAGAAGAAAGAAATATTAGTTGTGCAGATTAAAAGCAATACAAAAGGAATACAGTGTAAAAAATGTACCAAACAGCTCCTTCTCATCAACTTGATCTGGCTTTTTCAAAGATTCATATGGCTTTAAACGAAACATACAAACAGGAAATCCCTTTGACTTAATCTGTTTTACTTCTGTTTCGTAGGTGAATTTGATGAGGAAGGGATGCTGTGTTGTCTTGTACAGGTAGTAGTTCTTGACTACCAAGAAGTTTTTGATGGAGTAAACCTTGCCCTGTTTAAAAATCTGTCTATATTTGGGAACATCATCTTTTGTGGTATTTGCATTTATAAAATCTCCCTAGTTAGCACAAAGATGCAGTATTAATATTCACATACAGAGTTAATATTTGTAAAAAAAAAAAAAAAAAGCTCTATGAATTAGATTTTTTACCTCAGCATCATGGAACAAAAGTTCCAAACTCTTACTGGTTTGAGCCCCCCTTACTTCTGGTACTTCATAAATCCTTATTACTCGTACTCTGATTGATCTCTTCCTATGAAAAAGGACTAATATCTTTTACATGTACATATTGTGAAGGCATTTTCGAATACAACAAAGGCAGTAGTGAAAGGAAATTTGGTGAGTGGTTTGGCCGGGCATATCCCTAATCAATGAAGGTATATATATAGTGTTTTTGCTATTAATGCTGACAATTGATAAATGTGAATATCAGGTTTTGTATTGGAAAGCTGAAGAGTCATCAGCTCAAAAGACTTGAGCAATAAATGTTTGTAATCATTTTGATTTTGAAATATGTTTCTGATATGCAAAATATGTAGTGTAAAATTTAAAGTTCTGTAATC
Source organism: Ipomoea batatas (assembly GCA_002525835.2). NCBI lineage: Eukaryota > Viridiplantae > Streptophyta > Magnoliopsida > Solanales > Convolvulaceae > Ipomoea > Ipomoea batatas. Next base: position 8,085,120 of record CM008332.1, read on the forward strand.
TTCATTTCATGGTTTGTAATAATTTTAAATTTTGTTGGGTTATTTCATTTACAAATATGAATTTATATGTACATACATATATAACAAAGTATATTTACACATCCAGGTACATATACATATATAACAAAGTATATGTACACATCCAGGTACATATACATGTATGTATGTATGTATATACACGTAATAATTAACATAATGTGATTACATGGTTAATATATATATATATATATTACATGGTTTATATATATATATATATATATATATATATATATATATATATATATATATATCATAAATACATAGTCTGGGAATCTGGAAAACACAATCAATTACCCGACTATTAGTTTCTTATGTACGTTGGAAATAGGGAATAACAATTATCACATTCCAGTTCAAGTAATAAGATCAGTATGAACAACATTAAATAAGTGGCCAAATCGGATGGCAATAAAACGCAGTCGTTTTCTCTGGGCGGGAAAACACAGCAGGAAGTTGTTGTTTTATTATAGAGTTAGATTTTAACTTCTGCATTAATTTTTATAACAGTGGAGAGATTATTTTTTAAATGAATAAATATTCCTAGTAACAAATACTCCCTCCGTCTCATTTTATATGTCTGATTTGGTTAACAAGGCTTGATTGAAATTATTTTTAATCAAATTTTTACATAATATTAAATTTAGTATTATTATACAAAATATATATATATTTTAAAATTACACTAAAAGTACGATTAAATATAAAAAAAATTAAAAATAAGTAAAAAATATTTTTAAAAAATAAACAAAAAAGAAAG
>CM008332.1:8096753-8107731 GCA_002525835.2 Ipomoea batatas
ATGACCAAACAAAGTACTATGTTTCTGTTAATAAGTTTAATTCATGCTGTCATTCACCATTGCTCAGTTTTCTGGAATAAACGGAGTTCTGTATTACACTCCTCAAATTCTTCAACAAGCCGGTGTTTCACTTCTGCTTGCGAATTTGGGTTTGAGCTCAGACTCGGCATCTATCCTCATTAGTGCTGCCACAACGCTATTGATGCTTCCCGCCATAGGTGTTGCAATGAAACTGATGGACCTTGCAGGCAGGAGGTAATATTGATGAATTTTATTTTAATAATAACCAAATATGTTCTTGACAGAAGATTAATTTCCATTTGCTTTAAATTCAATTAAAACTTATATTATGCCTTTCATGACAAACCAAACACACATTGGACATTGGTGAAATTGAATCAGAAGAAGCGCTAATCTGTTACACTGTTAGTTAATAAGTCCATTGGTTTGCGCTCTCGTGCAGGTGGCTTTTGCTCACTACTTTGCCAGTGTTGTTACTCTCACTTGTCACGCTAGTCGTGGGCACTGCCATCGATATGGGGCAAGTGATGAATGCGGTTATATCCACGACTAGCGTCATCTTCTACTTATGCTGTTTTGTCATGGGGTATGGCCCGATCCCTAACATCCTGTGCGCTGAGATCTTCCCCACTCGTGTTCGTGGCAAATGCATTGCGATATGCGCTCTCACATTTTGGATTTGTGATATCATTGTCACGTACTCGCTCCCTCTATTGCTCTCTTACTTTGGTCTACGTGGAGTCTTCGGCATGTACACGGTTGTGTGCGCGGTGTCTTGGGTTTTCGTGTTCTTGAAGGTCCCAGAAACAAAGGGCATGCCCCTTGAAGTCATCACAGAGTTCTTTGCTGTTGGTGCAAAGCAAAAAAGTGATTAAATGCACCAACTGTTCTATATATAACTTGTTCTGTGAATTGAAAAACCAGAGGGCATCTAGGATTGAAAATATTGAAGATTTTGTGATAAAAAGAAGAAAGATGATGATCAAAGAGGAGAACAGAGAACTCAATTTTTTGTTTTTGTTTTTGTTTGTTTTTCTGGCTTCTTATTTATTTTCTAAACCTTGTTTTTTCCCACAAATCCTTCAGTTGGGCTTGCTAAGAATGTAATCCAAATGTGGACAGAAAATTTCTTGTGTTGATTTCTTGAAGTTTTGATGAATACAGCAATTGCATTTGTTAAATGATCATTTGTTTTCTTGCCTTTTACTCCCAGCATCCTTAGTGGTTAACTTCATTAATTTCTGGAAACCTTATCATTCTGGGCAGGTCAAATCTTTGGCCTTCTGTACCCGCACCCACTAATTACCTTTATGCACTCCAAAAACCAACCAAAGTGTCCATTCTTTAGACACAAAATTGACAGTTGGCCTATTAAATGGAACAATCACTTTTTATCTGCAATCTGTAGCCGTAAATCCTGACCTTCATGGTCAAGAAAATGAATTAATAACCCATATAGTGTGGACAAGATGACGTAAATCTCTTTCACCTTGATCAAAAGTTTCAAGTCAGCTTAATCAGACATCTCGAGTTGTCTTGATCAAAAGTTTCAAGTTAGCTTAATCAGGCGTTTCGAGTTTGAGCCCTGAAAATACAATTCTACTTCGACACATACAAGATTATTTTTAGTGTGCGGGATTTTAGTGTATTCTGTTGAGGAAACATGTGATCGACAATAATAAAAAAAGAAAAAGAAAAAAATGAATACTAAGTTGTTTTGTGTTTTTGATGCTGTCACACACTCACCCTGCAATTAGATGGAGATTAGTTTGGCACTGTTAGGCAAATAATTACTCCATTAATCAAGATGATTTGATTATTTTATAGAGTTGGGTATGAGAGTTGGGACTTGGAAGTGGGTTTAATAATAATAACTTATTATATAAAAGTGAAAAGTATCTTGTATATATTTACTTTCTTCTTTAACAAGTAAGATATTTTCAACCTTTTTGCTTGGATGGATAACCTTGGCTTTGTCAATTGTCATGGATCCTTTTCACACTGTGCTTTGCTTCCAACTTGAGATATAGATACACTCATGATATTATATAGTCTGCCAATTTGTCACTAAATCAAGTTGTTATTAACATAGTTGCTGTTATAGATCAGACAGGCAGTTTGTCACTAAAACAAGTTGTAATTAACATAGTTGCTGTTATAGATCAGATAGACAGTTTGTCACTAAAACAAGTTGTAATTAACATGGGTGGAAGTTAGGTTTGTAATTACAGACTGTCAATTTTGTCACTAAAACAAGGTGTAATTGTCATGACAGTGGATGCAGGTCACATTACAAGGCCACGCAGATCTTTTCACCCACTTTTTTTTGTTTTTGGCTTCTTTACATCTTCTCTAACTTTAACAAAGTTACATACAGAAAAGCTGGCACAGCACTGCCCACATTACAGATTGATTGTGGACATGGTCATAGGTTTGAGTTTCGGCAAACACAGTGGTGCTGAGTCACTGTGATTTATCGCTTTACAATTTTATTGGTCATAGGTAACTCAATTCGTTCTTGAGTAGTAGATTTCAGACAAGGTCATATGTCTGGCCCTGGTAGATGCAGTGTGATTTATCGCTTTACAGGTTTATTGGTCATAGGTAACCCAATTCGTTCTTGAGTAGTAGATTTCAGACAAGGTATGGGCCCTGGTAGATGCAGTGCTGTTGAGTCACTGTGATTTACCTTTTTACAATTTTATTGGGTCTGGTTCTTGAGTAGTTGATTTCAGACAGGGTCATAGGTTTGGGTCCTGGTAGACGCAGTGCTGTTGAGTCACTGTGATTTACTTTTTTACGATTTTATTGGGTCAGGGTGTGGGGCACTGGGAGCGACGACTTTGTGTTTCGTGGGTAATGAATATGGTGGCTAATCAAGGCAAGAAAAGCAGGGTTTTAGATGCCTAGGATGTTGGGCGGGCATTCATGTAAAGCTAAAAAGAGTGGTTGCAGTTTGGAGTTGGAGCTAGCAATCTGGTTGAAGACATTAATATTGTTTGGCAGAAATGTAAAGGTGGTTTGAGGTTTGATGGTATCTTTTTGGTTAAAAAACATTAGCGTATTTTATGAGCAAGATCTAATGAGTGTCTGGGTGGATTGGGAATCCGAATACCAATTATTATAAAATGCCAAAAGGAACGGAAAGTAAAGGAAAGGCATCACCCATTTTCTTCAGGCTTTCACGTCTTAAATAATATATATGAAGTGAAATCTTGATGCCTTCCCAATTATTCCTTTATTTTTAAAAAAGGATATTGTTTTCGTTACTGTGTCTAGAAGTGCTTGAAAAATTCAGTCAACAGAGAACAGAAAAATATGGCTCCATCTCACTCACAATAAAATTTCCGGCAAATAATAACTTTCCCATAGAAACAAGGTCTGGTTTCAACATAGAGTTATAACATGCAACATTGTAATCTGCAGCATTGTAAATTTTTAATGGCCTTATAGACTAAAAACCTCGTATTGTAGTCTTTTAGGAGAGAATATTGTAAATTAGTTAAATTAAGAAGCATTAATCTATGTAAATCTAGAGTAATGCATCCATTAATACACGCTAATAAAATCCTCTTTCAGCTACAATATTAGGTGAATTATGACCAAACTCATTAATTAAAAAAAAAAATGTACCTTGAACTTAACGGAAATTACCAAACATGTTAAGTTTGTAATAATTTGTATGTACATGAATAAGAACTACAAGAAGTTAAGATGTACCTAGTACTAGGAGTAACTAATCCGTGATAACATCCGGAAAACTGTCCTGTCCTTGCCCCGACCCGGAAGTCACATGGCCGTGCCGGAAATCACGGGTTACAGGCGTGGGTTGTTGGGTCCCACAAGTCAACTGAATTGTCCCGATACAGTTTTTACGGTTACGGCTTTACAGTGGGGGTTCGGTTCGGGTCGGGGCCAAGCTAGCTATACCAGAAAATTACCTCCGACGCCGCCGCCGCCGTGGAGCCGAGTTTCATCTCCGGCGCCGGTGATATGCGGGAACTCTCCTCCGCCGCACTTCCGGCAGCGAGCTACGATGAGGATCTGTCGGCACGAGGGGCAGGAGGAGTGGGACCCCAGCCACGTGTCGATACACTGCACGTGGAACCCGTGGCCGCACTGCGGGAGCATTCGGATCTCCTCGCCTTCAACGTACTCCGCCAGGCAAATCGCACAGTCCGCCGCGAACTGCTTTCCGCCATTCTCGGCGACAAAAGCGGGGCCGTAAACGAACTTAGGCAGCGATTGGAGCACCTTCTTCTTCAAGCCTTTATTCGCCGCCGGATGTCCTCTCGGCCGCCCGTTCTCCCCGGCGCCGCCTCTCCTCAGCCACGCACACCGAGCAACCGCAATAAGCCCTACCACACAAATCAACGCACACAGCAGCGCCGCCAGTATAACCACAAAATCAGACTCCACAGTCACCTCCGACGGCGGATCCGCCACAGCCGCCTTCGCCACAGACGGCGGAGCTGTTGCCGAATTATTGGTTGATAGAAATCTCCGTGCAATCGCCATCTATCATATCAATCAACTGTTAATCTTTACTTCACTTTCTGAGAGTTTAATTTCTTCTCCAATATACACACAAACAGATATATATATATATATATAGGTAAGAGTGCGAGGCATAATTTTGTCCATTAATGAGGGTACTTAAGCTGGTGAACATGTGGTAGGATGAGGTTGCTGTTGAGGTGGTATGTTTCCACCCTACTCGCGAGAGTATTAGAAAAATCTTGTACTCTCTTTGAGTTGATGCCACGTTTACGCTTGAAATTGTAATTAAATCTGAGTTTTGAGACATAATATAACCTTAATTAATCATTGTGGGGTTAATCATGTGTCAAATTGTCAAAAGAGAGTCTGTGTGGAAGTGGAAGACTCTTATATGGCGGCTTCTTCCATTCACATCCACCGCTAAAAAGTGTATATAATATTCCTCTTTCTGATTATTTGATCGATAAAAATAATTTTATGAAATACATATGGAGTACATCTTTAGGAGTCTTTTAAAGATTTTAAAAGACTTGTAGGGACGTTTGGTTCAAGTTATATAAAATAACTAATGTTATATTTGTTTGTCTGAGAATATAAGATTCACATGTTTGATTCAAGCTGTGTAAGATTCACTAAACATACAATTACATAAAATTATGTTCATTATATAAAAAAAAATTTGTGAATTTAAATATATTATAATTCTACTAGTCGCAGTAAAAATCGCAGAAGATTTCTGCTGCGAACAACAACATGCATCATGCAAATTTGCTGCGAACAGCACCAAGAATTTCTTGTTGTTCGCAGCAAAAAATTTGCATAACTAATATAAGAGAAAATTATAAAGTATGAATATTTATGAAAGATTTGAAACGTACCGTAAAATTTGATAGAAAATGATGAAAATTTTGTCTAGTTTATATAGAGGAAAAAATTTTGTAGAGAAAATTGAAAAGTTTGGTTTGGAGGGTTGAATTTCATATATTTATATTAATGAAGGAAGAGTCTACAAAAATCCTATTCTGACAAGGTCTATGAAAGTTGATAAGTTTTTTAATACCAGTCTGAATCGAATAGGTAAACTTTTAAAAAGTCCTTGGTGTTCATGTTAGAAGTCAGGACCGTGACCACCAAGCTAGGATGCATGGTAAGAACAAAGCTAAGAGATAATATCTTAAGAGGAAATAAGGGTGTGTAGATGCTCTTATAGATGCTCGACAAATGTACGACTCTAGTTTGCTTTCATTTTTTATCATATATGTGTTCTCACTACTTGGGTGTCACCGATCTTCACAGGATAAATAGAGCATCCTACCTTCTAGTACATGATATGTTGAGTGACTTGGATGGTTGTTGTTTGTGTTGCTATGTAGGAGGTCATGAGTTCAAACATTTGTCAATACTTTGCTTCCTAGCTTTCACACCCCTTTCAACTTCTCGAACCATCATTCTTTTCTACTAACCACCTCCCCTCGATTATTGCCATCAATTTTATAACTAAAAACCAAAAATTTTTAAAGAACTTGATTATTGTCGACTTTTTTTTTCTTTTTTTTTTTTTGCAAACGCCTAGGTATCAGTCAAAATCATATCGTATCATATAATTGGGATATGAAATACTTGAAATGGATGTTTGATATAAAAAGTCATAAATCTGATATGGAAGGATATACGTAAAATGGTGAGATGAATGCTGGGAGCTGACGGGGGCGGCGCCCAGTGGTCTGGAAAACCACCTTGGGACTTGGCACATTCAAAGTGGAGTTGAAACTCGAAACTGGAATATGTGAACGGTCCAAAAGCAAATTAAAGTAGACAAAATGGTATGGGAACCATTGTGACAACCAAACACGTACCACATTCATTCCCTTGCCTTATTTTATTGACTTTCGAGTTTTACTTATGATTGGATTTCGATTGTGTTAGTTGTTATCATTCCATTATATTCCACAACAGTGATTTCTACAAGTCTCTCTTAACATTAATCGGCTAAAATAGTAACGATTTCGCTTATGTTGGAAAAATAGCACTAAAATGGCATTTTTAGTGGCCATTTTGTGGTATAAATATATGTAGGGTCCACATCCGATTTGGGTCGGGTCAAAGTGGATTCGGATTCTTCGTAGTGAGACGAAGAGATCGATATATTATACACTCAAAATGGATAATGGGTGAATGAGAAATTGGCTCTCAAAGTATACCCATTGGAGATGGAATTTTAAGTGAGGAAAAGCTTATTAGCTTTGTCCCACACTGGTTGGGAATGAAGATTTGCCCCACTATAAATACAAGAGTTTTTTAAGGCTAATTAACTTGTATAGCATAGATGCTCTCTCTCGCGCGCAAGGGGGGTGCAAATCAAATCCCAAAATGAGTTCGAAAGGCTTGAACTTGTGTGCACCTGCGGGCACGAATGTCGTCCGGAAAAGTGGCTGGCCTTGCGGGCTACATTATGCCAAAATTCCGAACGAGTTTTCCATCTCAGACCACATGAGATCAAACTGATCTCTCGATCGAGACATCAAACGAGCTGACCTCGAGAGGTAGTTCGATGTCTCGAACTTCAGCGGAGTCGACCTCTCGAAGGTTGTTCGCGTGCGAGTGCGATGTCTCGCGGACCAGTGCGGAGTCTCGCTGCCGGCATGATGTCTCGAAGCATGCACTTCTCGACGTCTCGCGGCACGGCGATGTTTCGATGGTTCACAGACTGGACCATGTCTCGCACTGCGACTCCGGTAACCCCTCGAACGCGACGTTTCACCTACTGTGTCCGTTCAGAAATGACTCTTGATATTACAGAGTTAATTTGATTAATTCCAATCTTTATTCTCAGAGTTATTTCATGAATAATGGGACTTGTTAGTGGGTATAAATGTTGGTTAGTGGCAGAATTAAATTTCTGCTAGTGGGAGGAGGTTACTAAGGGATGATCAATGCCATAATTAATGCTATGATCCATTCTCCTCTACTATATATTCGTTGTGAGCAGCAGGTTTGGAAAAACACGAACAACACCAAGAACACACGGCAAACACTGTTTTCCTCCTCAAAACTCTGCTCACATTTCCTTCTAGCCACCTGCGTTGAACCCACGTTCCTAGTTCACCGGATCCAAGTTCGTGTGCTCGAACGATTGGATCGTAGTACGTTTTATCCTGGGAAACCTAGACCGCAACGCTCCAGCACCCCGGGAGGCGGTAAATAAGGTTTTAAGGAGAGTGGCAACACGACTCGTGCTTCCAACTACCTGAGCTCGTCCGGATTTCATCCTCAACCGTAGTTCAGGTTTTCAACCTTTTGTAGGTTGTTTTAATTTCCTGTAATATTATCCTTCGTGGATATCTTCTGTTGTATTTCCATTATTTTCTTGTATTTTCGAGATCAACTTTTGTAACAGCTTATACTTATTTTCATTTTTATTTCTCAATTATATTCTTTATATGTTCGAACTCTGATTATGAAAACTTAGAGGAGTCAAGTTATTGACTCAAATTGAAGGGGAATTTTATGGTGTTAGTGTTTGAAGCGGTGTAATGTTTCCAAATGTGGTAGAAGACAAGATAGTTTTAAAGTTGGTACAATTGAAGTTATATTGGAATAGGTAATTAAACAATAAAAAGTTTTGTAAGGGGAAGAGAAAGAATAATAAAAAAATTGTAGTGAGAAAAGATACGTTGCGGGCGAAAAATATATAGTTGAGATATGAGAGGAATCTTTCTTTATAATGAATGGGGACGATATGTGATGTGATGGGAGCGATTTAAAAATTTAAAAAAAAAAAATCAAAGAGAAAATGAAGAATTGCGTGTATAAGAAAGATTGGGTTTGATATTGTGATAGACAGTCTCATAATCCTATCTTATTAGCCTGATGTGATAAAACCAATGCCTGCCCAAGCTGGAACCATGTGAAATACCATCGGCGGTTAGGCCCACGCCACATCTTCTTCTTCTCCTTTTTGTTTTTGTTTTTGTTTTTTGTTTGTTTTTTTTTTTAAATAATTAATATGAAAATTTTTAGATAAAATTTTTTATGATATCGATGACTATTATACTTGATTGAAATGTATATTTTTAATAAGGAAAATATGTTAAATAAATCACTAAACTTATTGATATTGTGTATCGAAATAAAAAAAATGTGTAATTGAATCATCAAACAAGTAAAATATGTGTAATTAAGACATTTTTTAAATTTCTTTAATGTAATTTGAGTTAAAAACATTTTAATCTTTACTCGCAACTAGTATCATAAAGGGAAAGACAACTCTTAGTACATACGGAGTACAAGGTAAGTAATATGATATGATGGATTCTACTGGAAAAAATTGAAAAAATGACTCAATTGTACATATTTTTCTTGTTTGATGATAATTCGATTATACAATTTTTAAGTTCGGTGACCCAATTGCTCATATGCAATAAGTTTAGTGGTTTATTTGATTATTTTTATTCTAATAATACAAAATATTAAGAATGACAACGTGATGTATGTGGCGAGGAGAGGAGAGGAAACAGATCATGGAGTATACTCCCCATCTTCAAAACCATGCGACATTTCCTTTTCTTGTCTCTTTTTAACCCTAATCAAATTAGTACAATTTTTATAAAATATTGTTAATTACTAAGTTTTTAAACTTAGAATATGTAAATCTTTATCAAAATCTTATTGACAAATGACAACTTAAATACCAAATAAAAATTGAAAATAATCTTTATGAAAACAAGACCTACAAATTGACAACACATAAAATATCTAAATACAATACAAATAATATAATCTTAATAGTAATAAAACAAAAAATGGGGTTGGGGCACCGGGCAAGACCGTAGAAGAGTATTCCCATCCCTGTCTGGGAAAATTTCTATCCCTACGGACCCTACCTAATGCTACCACATATGATATACAAGATTGTATGTATCACAAAATATCAGATTATCAGTACCTTAAAATTTGCCAGGACACTTAAATATTCAATACTCAAATTAAATTGACATACTGTAAAAAAAATGATTTGAAAGTGAATTTTGAATAAAATTGACATACTGTAAAAAAATCAAAACCTTCAAATTATGTCAGTGTACAATCAAATCCCATCTAAAAAGTTTTGTCGACATATATTACATAGTTCAAAGCATTTAATTTTTTTTTTTGAAAATAACCGAAAATGATATATTAAATAGTAGCTAGGAAACAAGTATTGAATACAAGCAGGAATGGTAAAATGCAATGAAAAGATATATATCGCATGTTGTGAATCTACTGCCCAAACCAAAATGTGGGCCAATACATTCGTTGATCTGCGTATAAAATGGTAGGACACTGCTTCAAAGTGTCCAGCCTGTTAACAGTATTCTATTTGTGATCTAGTTTTTAACTTGACTTAACTGTATAGCTTATGTTTAGGGATTAGTTAGGCTACTCATCTATAGTGTAATCTGTATCGTTGTTGGATCATTTGAATCACAGAGTACATTGATTCGTTCATTTGGTATCAGAGCCATGCAAAAGATCATGAGTTCGAATCTCCACGTCACCCAAAAAGAGACTTCCACGTGTTGCTTGGTTGGAATCCACCACCGCACACGTTGGGGGCGTGTGAGCATAAATATAATATGTGCAGGTCCAACTATCAGCTTAGGCTTTTAGTTGGATGGAACACATGATTCAATTGAACCTACTACATATATACAACTATTAACACTATTGCAAAAATCGGCAGCTTAAGCGTTAGGCGCCCCTACACCGAGGTGAATTGCTCCCTAAGCGTCCGCCTAGATGACCGAACGCCTAGCGCCTAACTCGGCCGACTTGGCCGAGTTAACTCGCCCAACTCGACAGAGTTAGCCGAGTTAACTCAGGCGAGTCGGGCCTTGTTAAATTTTTATTATATTTATATATATTTAAATTTATTTATTTATATAAATAACAGAAGTAAGAGATATAAATATAATATAATATATAACATACACACACCCACATGTACTATTTTTTCGTTTTTATAAATCGCCGCCTAGACCGTTCATGCGCTAGGCGCTAGTCTCGCCTATGCAACCATGACTATCAATGACACAACCAGCGTAAAAGAGATACTTCTATATCAAATCACGAGTCGGTGATACTTCACCCTTACCTTCTTTCTCTTTTTACTTGTCTAATCAACTGCACCTAATTTCGTCAGTGATATCATATCTGTATGCATGTATGCAATGGATTTTGTTTTTATCGTCATGTTTTCATTATCTTTGGCGTGAAAGAAGTGGTCCAATTTCATGCAACAGTTTGATGGAAATTTTAATTTGTTCATGAATTTTTCGAGTGCGTGAACTCATGTGGACCATTTACTTCAAATCGCCATTATTGATTGAAGCAATAGCTCTTTGGAATTATTAACTTTAAAAAAAAAACGAAATTCAACAAATTAATAAATGAAGGCAAGCAAACAACGTAAAAAGAG
>CM008332.1:8274489-8302179 GCA_002525835.2 Ipomoea batatas
TTTCAATTGGTGAGTATTAATATGTAACCATCTAATGCATCATGCATTATAATAAAAATATCGAGACAAAAAAAAAGTAGCTTTGAAATACGGTGAACGACAATTATAATAATGAGAATGGAAGATCTAGAGAAAATCAAGATTTCCTTTAGTGTGGTACGAATAAATTGAAGCATTCACAAAGGGACAAGGCGTGAAGGATATAGAAGTGGTGATGGAGACCAATTGTTATACTATGAACTAAGGTTTACACTATGGACTGAGGTTTACCTAGCCTTGTGGTGATGGAGTACGTCAACTGAACTCTATAGCTTAGCAAGTAATAGTTGTTCATCAGTTTGTGATTGGCTCGGTACTTGGGTGCCTTAGGCCAGATTTATCTCGTTTGTTTATTCGATACATTTGTATCCCACTTACATTGTTTTAGAGGTCTTAGGCCCTAAATCTAATATCCTTTCCTATCCGTTACCTTATATTAATCTAGTATAATGATGGGTCCGTTACATTAAAAATAGTTTTAAAAAAATTACGTAATATGATTTAGGATAAATAATTAATGTTGGACAGTATTAAAACCAATCAATCAAATAAAGAAATCTATTTTTCCTTACGTGCAAAGGCCTAATTAGGTATTGCGAATTTAAGATGGAGGGCACCATTTTCTCGATCCCATCCAAATTAATTTGAGTTCACATCAAATTTTCTATTTTAAATTACCTTTTAAAGTGGTGGTATATTCAAGTCCGATTTTAGAATAACCTTTCAATTCAACATTTACGTACCGTATTTTTTTCACATGGTTTCCAACAATTGGTATGCTATTACATACATATAAGTGTTGATAAACAATATTCACATAATCTCGAGATGTAATAAACATTATTTGCTAATGTAGTCAATACTTAGCTTGGATTAATACGGAGTAAAATATTATCAAACTCATAGGTTCACTACATTATCAAGGTATATTTAAATTTAAGTATCAAAATCATTAATATTATAAAAAATTCCACCATACTAAAATTACCTACTACGGAGTACGGAGTATTATAAATTTTAAAAAAATAGTGACTATCTTATAACTAAAATAATAATTATTTACAAAAAAAAAAATCATCGTTTCTTTTTATTAATAGTAATACACAAATTGCCTTTTTGGGTGCATATAAATTTTCCAAATATTATAAAAGCTTGAATATATGGAACTTAATTAATAGAGTTAATTCTATTTTTGACTGTAGATTTTTAGCAGCTTACTTTTAATCTTCTTTTTTTTTTTTTATCAGAACATCATCATTCGGTCCTAATATTATTGTGACATGATCATTTTTTTCTTCCATCAACAAATTCGTTGAAATGTCATTAAATACAAGAAAATTTTGATTTTTTTTATACAAAGTAAGTTGACCCACTATATTTTTTTTTTATGTTTTTTTAAATTCATAATTGAAGACCAAAATGTCATTGTATTTATCAAAATTTAAACTATTTTATTGATATAGGACCAAAGTTGGTCATGTCACAATAATACTACGACTAAATGTGAATATTCTAAAAAAAAAATATTAAAAATGAACTGGCACGTATAAATTTTAGACTAAAAATGGAATTAACTCTAATTAATATTAAATTTATAACACATTATTATTCAAGACTGGTCTGGTTTAATGCAAGTGGGGACCACACAAAAAATTGCATCTAAATTTCCCATATCGGCCCCTATATTTTGGCGTTACGATGAATGTTGTAAATGAGGAGAACCCCCGCCAACCTCGGAGTTTGTCCAAACCCCAGGACAGATCTTCTCAAACATAAACCACTCACAAATCTGGGGCTCTACGACCTGGAATTTTCCTCTGATTCTCAAGAACCCGGAGCCCGGAGGTCGCCATCCTCGCCCCCCCTAAACCCCTCAGCATGTCTCCTTCAAAATCAAGGTACCCAACTCTATATGTTTTCCCGGTCAAATTTTGTTCAAATCCTTGTCGGGACTCTTTTCTGAGTTTCTGGGTTGTTCTGGTTTCATGCATGTTTGTATGATCGTGGAATTGACGGGATTTGTGTGATCTTTTGGGGGGTTTGCAGATCTGGGAAGAAATGGCACCCATCAATCCTTTCTAAAACCAAGCTCTGCAGAGGGGATTCTTCCGCCATTGATTCCGACGCCCTCGTCTCTCTCGAACGGAAGGCTTCCAAGTCCCACAATTCTCCCCAGGTATTTTTGCAACATTCTCAGCTCATACTTTGATCAAGTTGATGAAATTTTAGTTTAATGGTAATATGGGGAAATTAAATTATGCTTTCTGTTTTGATAGTTGTACTGCACGTTCGAATTCATGACTTTTTTGCATTGGGGTGGCTCTGATATAAAATTGAAATAGTTGGACCGCATTGTTGAGCAGAATATATAAACATAAATATGCAATTCAACTATCAGTTTAGACTTTTAATTGAAATGGAGCACATTCTAAGTTGGTATCAGAGCCAAAGGTAATCGTTCGAATCTCCGCGATGACTTGATACTAAATTGAAATATATGTTGTATGTGCTCTTTCTCAACTAAAAAACTAAGATAGTAGTTGGACGGCACATTTATGCTCAAAAGGGGCTCATGTAAACATTTAAGCTGGTAGTTGGACTACACATTTATGCTCAAAAGAGGCTCATGTAAACATTTAAGCTGGTAGTTGGACTGCACATTTATGCTCAAAAGGGGCTCATGTAAGCATTTTCTTCTCATCATGGCTATGTTTGATTGGNGTTCGTGTTCGTTTGTTAAGCGTTCGTTAGTGTTCATTAACGTTCGCGAACATGTTCACGAACGTGCTCATTAACGTTAACGAACACGTTCACGAACGTGTTCACAAACGTTAACAAACACGTTCACAAACCTGTTCATTTGCGTTCATGAACACTTAATAACCAAACACCGCAAATGTTCATGAACACAATTTGTTCGTGAACAATAAACAATCTACGTTCACGTCTTCACGAACAATTATATATATATATATATAACATGTTCACGAACATTATTAAATGAACACTAAACGAGCTTGTTCACGAACACTTAGCAAACGAGTTTACCACTGTTCAGACTTTGTTCGTTTATTAACCGAGCTCTAAATTTTGTTTGTTAATGTTCGTTTATCTTAATAAATGAACATAAACGAACGCTTAACGAGCTCAAACACGAGTATTTTGTCGAAAGCTCTGTTCGCTAACAGCCCTACCGCCCACCCCGTGCCACTAGACCACAAGGTCTCGGCTCTTACTCCATAATTCTGATTACCAAAAATTCAAATTTATTTATTTTGTTTGATTGTTTGTAGCAAATGCCACCTAAGTTAAAAAGAAAGATGAACGGACAAACCAAGTTTTATATATTTAAGTAAAGATCCAAGTGCAGGCTTTAGTATGAATAATATCCTCTCTTTTTTCTAGCTAACAACTAGCATTCGGCCACCCATTTGAATCATTTGATCTTTTTCTCAAACAGTATTCCAGTTGTGTGCATTTGGTTGAATCGGAAAAAATTGGAATATTTTGACATGACACAAAGCCTGCGACGTACGTGAACAGATATCATAAACAAAACAGACTATCCGACACTTTGGAGATGGGCAAATTGTTGTCATTATAAGTTGAGCAATTTGAAGATTTGAAGCCACCGGATATGGATACCAACTAGGATCGTCCCAACGATAATAAATAATTGGAGTATAGATACCGGATGCGAAAGTCACTATCACGCCGAATCGTTCAATGCAACTATGATCTGTACGCACGTCCTTTGTAACTATCACCATTCACTCTGTTTTATCCACGCCAACTTTGGTGTTCATATTTTTTAAACTAATGCTTAGGCTTAGTTTTGAGGACAACTAATACTAAGGTCGGTCGAATAATTTACTATCAAACGAAGCTTCCAACACAACTGCCGACAAAATAGCTGTAATAATATTAAAAAATGAATAATTTTTTTTTTAAAACGGCCTTCTAGCTTCTAATTTAAGTTGAATTTCCCTTGGTTTTTTTAATAATAATATTAAAAAAATAAATCAATGCTGATAAAGCAACTAAAACCGATAGCTATTAGGCAGCTAACGCCTGATATAGTGATATTTTAACAACACATGAAGCCTAGCCTTGCCTTTGTTGCAAATTATACATAAGCATGACACCTAGTGTCGTAGAAATAATCTTCAAAAAAAAAAAGTGTCGTAGAAATAAAGGATATCACTGTATCCAATCACCACACCACAAGATCAGACCAGCCAATTTGAAAAAGTTGTACCCCTTAACTAACACCAAAAAGTGCTTCTTATTATTACTATCAACCCAACTGTAAAGTTAAGAAAAGGGTAACAAAAAAGTGCTTATTGCCTGCCTGCCTTCTAACTTTATTTGGTCAAGAAGAATGCATTTATTGTACCGAGTTAAAATAACAGGTGGTCTGGTCTTCCTCCTGTTTAACCTTTTCCAGTCAAAGATCATTTGTTGATGTCGGAAAAGGGGGAAACACCAAATACCCAGTACTAATTTGAATAAAGCAATAGTCAAATTCAATGATATAGAACATTTAACCTGTTCAAAGTTCAAATTTCAAACTAAGGCAAGATTATGAAATACAGCCAGGACAATGAAGTAGAGGGCTCACCCCCTTAAACATTGAGGTGGGGTGGGGGGAGAAACTTCCAACTTTATGAGAAAAGTAAATAGTCAACTCTCAACACCTACCAAAGAAGTTTTAATACGCAATGTGGTCTCACCAAACTAATGGGATAGATACTAATTTCAATCTATGTGTAATTCAGATTGTTAGAACATGATGTGATATGCAATTAATTCAAGAGGTAATTGGCGAAATTAAGGCAAGATATAATAACATCTTAATGCATCATTCCTTTGAGGAAAAGGAAAGCATCCAAATGACGAAACCAAAGTAAAAAAAATACAAGGAACCAAGGCCCAGAAACATCAAATAACAAGAAACAGTGTTCCTTCAAATATTGCAAATCATTGGGAAACCTAGCACTAGAAAGGAGGATGTCAACCTGGCAGCAAGCTATAACAAGGCACTTCGAATCCTCCCTAGGTTAGGAACTTCACTGATTTTACTCATTGTCTGGCTTTGATGCTTCTTTGATCTCATCAGCTCCATCATCCTGACCATGAAGACGGCAGATATATACAATTAAACAAAATACACTCGGCAAGGCATAGATAAATTGTATTAGTAATAAGGAATGAATGCACTACCTGCATGTCTGATGTCCACAAAGTGAGGTTATCACGAAGAAGCTGCATAATCAGAGTGCTATCCTTGTAGGATTCCTCTCCCAGAGTATCCAGCTCGGCAATTGCCTCATCAAAGGCCTGTACATAATATGAAAGCAACAAATGAAAAGAATTCGAAACACTGCCATAGGTGAACAGAAAGAGACATATTACAATGCACTCAAGCTTGAGACTACAGATTTTTTTTTTCCTTTGAGCTTTGCATATAAACAATCGATTAAAGGAAGAAAGNCAGACTCAACTTGCAGGATTTTGATTTTCCTGCCTTGACTCCTCGAGCTCCATTTTAGAGAGAGATGCGAGCGAAATGGAATTTGGGCTTTAGGCCCATTCCCAGATGTGAGGCTAGGAACAGGCACTTGGGCCGGGCTTCCATTAATTTTTTACGACATTTAAATTTAAATCTATTACTTGTAAATATATGATTTATCATCAAATTTCATTTCAAAATATATTTTTTTAAAAGAAAAACGCCCATGATCGTGGACCAGGGTTGCACTGTGGACCCTAGTCCGAAACGCCGTCGTTTCAAATGTTATTGGTGGTTGACGCGAATGACTTCAAGGAATACACAGAATAACTTGAGGAAATACACAGAATATTGACACAACTACACATAAATCATTCTCCTAACATTCAAGTACACAAAACACGTCACAACCTATGTTTAAGTACCCCTAACATGAATACACAGAATCGTAGTGTATAATACACAAAATGTCTTCAAAGAATACACAGAATATTAACACAATTACACAAACCGACCAAAACGTGAAACGTGATTTCTAAAAAAACAAACCGTTAATTAAAATGACCAAAACGATGTCGTTTTGGTACGGGGTGCACAATGCACCCTGTCCACGATATAAATTGCCACCAAATCATCACAAAGCTGCAAAATAAATATAGGAGTAGGAGCAATAGTTACCATGAACTTGGGTCCACCTTGCAAGGTGCACCCGTGTCCATTTACATATTGAATATTCACGATTTGAATTGTGAATATTCAGTTGTGAACATTATATTCAGTATATAAATTGTGAACATTCACTATATAAATTGTATGTTTTAGACTCGGGTCCACCTTGCAAGGTAGACCCATATCCACAAATTAATTTGCCGAGTAGAGAGTATCCACTAACTCAAGCTAAATGACTAATGATACAAACTTGTAGTCACAAGATCATGAATTTGAATTTCAAACTAATAAATGGGCAACATAATTTACTAATTTTTTTTTAATATCATCAATATTCAACTCATCTCAAAATCCTTAAAAATTTAACTATAATGATATAAAATATGAGGATCCTAAGCATTATATGACAAATACATGAGATTTTTTTTTGTACTTTAAAGATTATAATTGTTGTGTATTTATTAGCTTAATGATTTAATTTTATTGTTATATTGGGAAAAAATAATAATAAATGTGAGATTAGAGTCTAAAGTATTATGAGCCAAGAAATAATGGATATATGGTGTGTAGAGTAAGGAAATGCAATGGCAAGTACTGTTGTGGTCCAAATTCTTTAGCATCTATTCTCAACTCTCCTCCCAAACCCATTAATCCATTATCTTTACAATGGGGTCTGAGAATGAAATCCTCATTCTGCTTTTTTGCACCATTAATCAAATCCATCATAGTTTGGTAAAAAGTTTAATTATAATTTTTCTTTAGAACATAATCCACACACTGTCGCTGCCAAGCTTTGAACATTGATCTCTTTTCTAAATATTGTCTACTGAACCAATAAACTAAGTCTGTGCAAACACACAAGTATGTTAAACGTACCGAGGTTGTACTATACGTACACAATCAATTGTCAAACAGCTTTGCAAAAGCTCTTCAAACCAAATTAGTGGAATAAAAGCATTTGAAACCCTATACATTATCGAGCATTTGAAACCCTATACATTATCGAGTGCTACACTTGACTTTAGATCATGGAAGCCATGTTTCTTCTCAACCTACTGAAGCACAAAGAGTCAACAGTTGACTCTACTGAGGCTCGAACCCACTCCCATCATCCGTGTAGGAATATTAATCGGGACACCGAGTGCCACTAGACCATAAGGTCTTTGGCTACTATACGTTGATGTTAACAAGCTAGCAATAATATTGTTGTTACAGTTGCTGCGTGGGAGGTGTTTAAATATGTATGTGTACAAGAGCCTGAAATTTTGCACGTGACTAAATTGAAAGTTAAATATTAAGTATAGGTAGATTTATTACAAAGCACCCTGCAAGTATTATGCATTGTTAGGCATGCATGATGCATCCATTAAAAAAAATCGATCATTTTACACGTTTTGAAGAATGTTACGCAATATTTTAAGATTAGAACATTTTTCAAAAGGGTAAAAAAATTTACAAAATTTGAAGAATGAAAATTATCTCTATATAAATAGGAAGGTGATAAGTATAATGATTGTTTTCGAGTTAATTTCATTTTTGGTCCTAGATTTATAGGTGTCATTCCACTTTTAGTCTTTTTTTATTTTAGAGAATCCATTTGGTCCTAGTATTATTGTGGCACAATCATTTTTGGTCTTTTATCAACAAAATTGTTTAAATTCTTTTAAATACAATGACATTTCAATCTTCAAATACTTTTTTTTCCAAAAAAAAAAAAAAAAAATATAGTAGGTCAACCCACTTTGTAAAAAAAAAAAAAAGAATCAAAATGTCTTTGTATTTAATATCATTTGAACGATTTAGTTGACGGATGATCAAAAATGGTCATGCCACAAAAATACTAGGACGAAATGTAAATGCTCTAATTTTATTTTTTTATTAAAAAAAGACTAAAAGTGGACACCCACTTATAAATCTAGAACAAAAATGAAATTAATTCATACATTTCTAGAAAAAAAAAAAAAAGAAGTTAACATTTATGTCAAACTAAAAATAAATGAAAATTTCAGTCTACTTTATTTACCTATAGAATTTTCCTTCTAAATTTATGTCAAAAATGAAACTTGACAGAAAGTGACCATAAATAAGAACCATTGTCTCTCCTTTAGACATCATGATTTATTTATTACATCCTAATTAACTTAGTGGTGTTTTGTCCTAACTTTTTAGTTTTTACACAAAGATCATAGTTTGATCCCAATTTCCAAGTAGCTATAATATTATTTCCAGTTAACTATTTGATTTTAGTATTTGTTATTTATTTAGGGCATGTTTAGTTGGGAGGAAAAACATTTCCAAGGAAAATGTTTTCCTCCAAATCATGGAAAATGCTTATTTCTTACGTTTGGTTCATGGAATTAATTTGCTATTGAAAAATGAATTCCTTAAATTTGAGGAAAACAAAATCCCTTGTTGGACCAAGGATTTTGTTTTCCATAGAAGATGGAAAGAAAAAGTGATGTGGATGGACTATTTTACCATTTGTGTTATTTCTTAATTATTATTAATTTTCTTAATTTGTATGGGCATATAGGTCTTTATACTCGTTATTCCTTACAATTCTAAATCCAACCAAACAACAAAATTAGTATTAACAGTAATTTTTTTTTCAACTAACCAAACAATAAATTCATCTTCCTAGTAATTACTTTTCCATAGAATTTCATTTCTATTTCCTTTCAAATATTTTCTGCAACTCAAACGGACCATTATTCTTTGGCCTACCAGTTTGGACTAGATAATATCTTGAACTATTGTATATACTTTTTTGGATCTGCGCCCCGAACACTAACGTTACTATTTTCCTACCCCATTCTATTACATCTATACTCCAATTTATGGTGGTCCCGAGGATTAGGATAATAGTATTTAGACATAAACCTATTTTTCTTCAGCAAAACAAGGCAGTAGGCAGGCAGGCTGCCGTCCACTTCTTGGTGGACAAAAATAGGAGTTTTCCAACACTGCTACGCGCTCCACTATGCTTAAATTCTCTATCTTTATTTTTGGTGGAATTTTGGTTTAGGTTACTGTTTCTGTCTCAATTAACTGTAAAAGCATAACAACATCATTATTTGAGATTCTAAATATGTTTGGTGTTTTTTTTTTTATTATTATAAGTTGATGAGACGACAAAANAGATAGTTGTGAGTGTTTAAGATGAAGTTAGGTGAGCCTTTAGCTAAATAAATAATCAGTTCTTGAAAGTGGAAACCCAATTGGGAAGGCAAAATTTTCTTCATCTGGGAAAGAAGACAAGTTGCTTTAATCAAATGGAGATATCGTGACACACCAAAGATTCGTATTAAGAGCTGGACCACATTGATTAGAAAGGACGGGAATAGTTTACTGAGTATGTTAGTAACTGAAGGCATCATTATCAATTTAATAATTGAACTCGAGGAGATGGGAGATTGAGAAATGATTTTTAGGAATATCTTTGGTAGGGCCTGTATATCTCATATAAGCATAAGAAACATGGTGTAAACTCATAGGGCCTGTTTAATAATGCATTATTGGTGCAGCACTTATCCTAATTCTTGAAATTCTCGAGCACATAAAATATCTATGGAGTTTTATAGTACTTGTTTTCCTGCTGGGGACCAGGCACATAACATTTCTGTGTGGTAGAGGAGGGCTCTATGCACTTGGTGCAGTTGCAGCCAACTACTGTGGGGACCAGCAGAAGCGAGACTTTTATTTGGACTGTTTTTTTGAGGTACTGACTATGCTATTTCTATGCAAGTGCCCTGAACATCTCTCCATCTCTTAATTGACCCAATTTTTTTTTTGTGATATTGTTTTGAAGTAATTGATGTGTTATGGTACCAAGAACATGTTATGAAATGGGGACTTCAATTTTTGCAGTAGATCTAACCAACCTTTTACCTGAAGTCCTAAACACTACAAATAACAACTTCCAGTGGTTTCTTATTTCTCATTTCTCATTTTTGGATAAGTAGTTAATGCCAAGTGTTTATTTAATTTTGTATGGTGGCCCATAATACATCTAGCAATTTCTACTTCCAACTTTTTTTTTCTTTTTTCTTTTTGTTATAGAGTTTGTTAAGATCCATGCGTGTTTCATGTTCTTGCTGCACAAAGTTAGAAGTTTAGAGCTTAGATCTGTGGATCACCTAAACCAATACAAGCAACTTAATACAAGTGGGAGAACTTATGCAGGATGTTGTCTGTCTATATATGAAATACTGAAATTTGGCAAATAAGTACTTGTATGTTTAGTGGACCTGGCTATTCTTTCATC
Organism: Ipomoea batatas; assembly: GCA_002525835.2. Taxonomy (NCBI): domain Eukaryota; kingdom Viridiplantae; phylum Streptophyta; class Magnoliopsida; order Solanales; family Convolvulaceae; genus Ipomoea; species Ipomoea batatas. Next base: position 8,284,974 of record CM008332.1, read on the forward strand.
ATCTAGCAGAATACTGAAGAACGCAATTGTCAGAAAAAGGAACAATTTGACACGTTGTAGACCATAAGAAGATTTTTTTGGTGGTCAATAAGTGTAACAAACTAAAAGTGGTTTTTTCTCACTCTTCCACAGCCATTATTGGCCTGAGGGTGGAGCTAGGTAACATGCATATCATTGATGACCACAAGGAGCTAAACCAATAACAACTTAACTAGCTCTCAAACTAAGAAGGCCAATAGGTAACATGCTAAAAGTGGTTTTCTCTCACTCTTCCACAGCCATTATTGGCCTGACCACAAGGAGCTAAGCCAATAACAACCTAACTGGCTCTCAAACTAAGAAGGTCAATAGGCTGTTCCTGTTGGGAGTTGAACTTGTAACCTTGTGGTTTCCAAGTCAACAGCCTGACCAATTTGGCTGGGGTTGTCCCATGACGAAGTTGATGTATGACAATCTTCTTGCTTGATCTAGTAGCCTGCATTATTTCAGGAAATCTATGTTATCTACTTTTATTTGGAAAAAGGTATATTAAACCTCCTGAATTGGCTAGCTTAGGTGAACCTACATTCAAGACTACTGTAACAACTAAGTAGCAAATGTTAATTGGAATCTGTGAGAAAGCACAAATTTGGGAAGCAACTTTTATGGTTCAATGTATAGGTAAAAGTTGTTGTAATTTGCAGGTGGCACAGGAAAAGGCCCTGCCTGTTGGTCCTGAGGAAGGGGGATTTGGAATGTCATATGATCTCCTTTATGGAAGAGCAGGTTTTCTGTGGGCTGCTCTTTTCATAAAGCAGCACCTGGGATCCGAGGCAGTGCCAAACGAAATTCTCATGCCAGTTGTTGAAGCTATACTAGAAGGAGGCCGAGCTGGGTCATCTGATAATTCAATCTGCCCACTGATGTACAGATGGCACGGCACAAGGTATTGGGGTGCAGCACACGGGCTTGCTGGCATATTGAACGTGCTACTGCATTTCCCACTATCTGAAGATGGCATGGAGGACGTGAAGGGGACGTTGAGGTACATGACGAACAACAGGTTTCCACACAGCGGTAATTACCCAGTGAGCGAGGGAAACCCGAGGGACAAGCTGGTGCAATGGTGTCACGGTGCAACTGGCATTGGCATCACTCTCTGCAAAGCATCCCAGGTTTTTTTTTTTTTTTTTTTTAGTACTACCGACTCTATTACAATGTAGTATCTGTTCATAACTACTTTCTCAACCTACTGAAACACATAGAGTCAATATCGCCTCTACTAAGGGCTCGAACCCATCCCCTTCCAGGTTTAGTAAATAAGTTTTGATGATCAAATGTAGGGGTGTTTGGTGCATATATGGTTTAATTCTTGTCCTCTGGTGACAGGTATTTCCAAACGATAGGGAATTTCGCGATGCTGCAATAGAAGCGGGGGAAGTCGTGTGGAAGAGTGGGCTGGTGAAGAAGGTGGGACTGGCGGATGGCACTGCTGGGAACGCTTATGCATCCCTCTCCCTGTATCGGCTTACAGGGGAGAGCATATACGAGGAAAGAGCAAGAGCGTTCGGGAGCTTCCTGTACCATAATGCCGGGGACATCATGGGTGGCTCACAAGGCGATGGAGCAGAAGCAGATCATGCCTACTCCCTGTTCCAAGGACTAGCCGGCGTGGCTTGCTTGTGGTTCGATTTGATCGCCCCACACAACTCCAGGTTTCCCGGCTACGAAATTTAACCTCAAAAGCCAAAACATAATCCTCTCACCAGCTTATAGTTATCAGTTATGGTTATGTCTGTCTGTAAAACTAAAATTTATGACTCAGAAATTAAAAACGCCATCACTTCACTTGTATATATTGTCTGCTTTTAATGATTAATAATAAGTGTTGGGAATTTTTTGCACTTTTAGTCCCNGGGACTAAAAGTGCAAAAAATTCTAAGTGTTGGTTTTATGACTATTGGGCTAGTTAACGGTAACGGTAAGTCAACACGATCCTAACTTTTATTAAACATACCAAATACAAGACAATACTGATTTTGTAAAGATTACACAAAGAAAATGTTTCTTGAAAAAGAGTCATGAATGTATTATTTTAATATCAGGTCTTAACTAGATCTTAAAACATGCATAATCACTCTACCAAGATTAAAAGTCAATATATATTTTTTTGAGTACTGTTACATATATTCATATATATTTTTTCAACTTATTGAAGTCTAACGAATCAATATCGCTTTTATTGAGATTTGAACGCATGACTTTTTATTTGGAAGAGTCACTTTATAGCGCTAACCGCAATTAAGAAAGAAAGTAGTAATAATATAGAGATAAAATTTTACATGAAAAATTTTAATATAATCACGAGCAAAGTTAAAAGTGTTTCACTATAAGAAAAGTATTACAACTTTTTTTTATATAGTAAAGAGGAAATAATAGAGAATTTCTCTCTCTTGTTAGGAAGGGAAAGAGCAACTATAAAAGGGGAAGATTTGTGTGATTTTGAGATGATGAAAATGTCAAATGATTAAGGTATTTATAGGTGGAGTTTTGAGATGATGAAAATGTCAAATGATTAAGGTATTTATAGGTGGAGTTTTGAGATGATGAAAATGTCAAATGATTAAGATATTTATAGGTGGAGTTTAGAGTTTAATCTTGTAAATAATATACAATTTGAGATATAAAATGTAATTTTTTCACCAATAATTTGAAATATAGAATATAATACTCCGTATATCTTGATTGGTTTGTCATCACTTTGTTTACTTTGTCTTTCACTTGCATAATAATTTGTCTTCAAGTTGATATATAATATATTATAACATATTAGTGAGAAAAATGAGATATCATTGCCTTCTATGTCATTTTTAAACTGTCATGACATTGTATATGGCTCTGTAGTCTTTATAAAGATCATAACCCTTTGAATTATCTTTTCGCCCGTTCAAGAATCTCTCAATTTACATACTCTTACAATGTAATATGACCAAAATACAAACATGTGCCAAATTAGAAGGTAAATGCAATTCTATGTTATCTTGCTCCGATTTATCCTTTCATAATTAATCTGTGCAACTTTGATTGGCTTACTATATAGACTAGGCTGTTGTATGTATTTTGGGCCTTCACCGAGCCTGTAGTTGGATTAGACTGATAAATCACTCTGAACCAATTGACTAAGCCCAAGTATCTTATCCAACAATAATGATTACTCCAGCTACTCCCCAAATTTAGGCCAGGTTGTGTTTGGTTTGCTCTGTTATTATCCTCAACAGAGTCTTAACTCTCGGTTCTAGGGGTGTAAACGAGTCGAGCCGAGCTCGAACTTAGGGTGGCTTGAGCTCGAGCTCATTAAGGAAGGCTCGGCTCGAGTTCGAGCTCGAGCTCGATTGAGCTTGAAAATTGATGCTCGAGCTCGAGCTCGGCAATTTTCGAGCTGCTCGAGTTCGGCTCGAGCAGCTCGATTGTTCGAGCTCGAGTTCGAGCTTGATCTTGAGCTCGAGTTCGAGCTTGAATTTGAGCTCGAATTCATGCTCAAACTCAAGTTTGAGTTCGATTTTGAACTTGAATTTAACCTGTTTGATTTTAAATTCATGTTTCAATTAAAATAAACTATAATATTATATGTATACATATAATATATATATATATATATATATATATATATATATATATATATATATATATATGTATGTATATATATACATATCGCTCGCGAGCGGCTCATCGAGCCATGAGCCTAAGACATTAGAGCTTGAGCTCGGCTCGATTATTAAACGAGCCGCTCGAGCTCGGCTCGAACTCGAATTTGACCGAGCTCGAGCCGAACTTTGACCGAGCGGCTCGTGAGCAGCTCGCGAACCGCTCGGCTCATTTACACCCCTACTCGGTTCTATCCAACGGGGCTTTAAGCCATTACTCCATGAGAAAATGGGAAGGTTGAGACAAAATAAATAAAAAAATAAAGCAAGGTACAGTATGCTACTGGCGTTGGATTACGACGCATCAGTTTGCCTGCAAAGCGTGGCACCTGTTTTCATAATTTCCTTTGCCGAATATGCTTCCCATAATTACAACAAACTGTTTTCAGATCACCAATTTTATTTATTTATTTTTTGTTTAAATTTTTAATTTTGCCATAGTTTTTCAATCAAAATTGCATGCGTGTGACCCACGCCACGCTAAGATGCTTCAAAGCAACTGGGATTCATACGTGCTTTCTGCAACGCAAATATTAACTCAAACACTTTTCATATTTGTGCCTGCTCCTTTTGAAAGACTGAAAACCAAAATGGTAAATAATAATTTATGTAATTGAATTAAAATTTATATGTTCCTTTCTTAATGTTTACATGACTATCATCTTAGTAAAATTTATTATTTTTTAAAATAAAGTAAAATCAAATATTGCAATTTGCAAATACAATTATGATTTCAATTTCAATATTTAAACTAAACATTCAAAATAGTTTAATAAATGTATGGTAAAAGTCGTCTAAAAATCAATATTTCTCATAGGTCATAAATGATGGGAGTGGTGATTTATTGCACGTATTGAAATTTGATTACATCAACTTGTTATCATTATTAATGCACAGTCCAAAGTTTACAAAGAGAAATTGCATACGTACCATGCAACGATTCCTAAATGAGTGCGCAAGTGGAATCTCTGACGAACGTCGCATTAATGAATAAGCACCCCTGGCCTCTCACCAATTCCCTGTTTGGGACGACGTTTCTTTCAGATTTTGAGAATTTTGAGGTTGTGGTGGCATGGCTTTTGTCCTTCCACCCCATTATAGAATTTTGTTCCAACTTGCTTTAATTTTCCCCATCTTCATCTCCATCTTCCCTGTCCAGCTGTCCTATTCCATTTTCATCCTTCCATTCATTATAACTAATTTGAACTCAAGCTGATGGATCTCAGCGCGCTGCACTATGCTTACTTTTTTGTGGGTCACCAATTCTGTAACTGTTGTAAGTCAAACGCTTTAACCACATAGTTCTTTGACTATTTGGTTATCATATCATACTTAAAACTAATTGGTAATAAATAGGAGGACATTAACAATTTAATCACATTCATCCTTGATAAGTCACAACGTCACGTCTTGAATCGAGTAAGGACTGAACTCGGTCTTCCTGGTCGATATCAAACACAAACTATAGTGTTTTTTTTTTATAAAGACTTTTTGAAAACGTTTTGTTTCCTTTCATCAAGTAGGATTAAAAAACTTTATCTTAACAAGAACTAAGCTTCTCTTTTACTTTGTTTATAGATTGATGTTGGGTGAAATACTATTTTAATTACCTGACCACGAACGAAATCTCCAAGAAAACAAGTTTGTCGCCAACAAACAATTAACAAAAGACGCAAATGGATACAACAGGGTGACCACCTTGTTATTTTTTTTCTTTTTCCTTTAAAAAAACAAAACAAAGAATTATACATTAAGTCTCCCAACTTATGTTAATGTTAGACTAATATTAAGCTCTCAGACCCGGCCTAAGTGTAAAGGAGATAAATTGCGAGTGGACTTGATAGTCTCCAACTTTTTACCCTTTACCTGCACACTTTATACATAAGGGGTCTTCATTACTTCTGATTGATTAAGCCATATTGGCATGGTCCACCAATTAGTTAGCCAAGTTTTTTTTTTTTTTTTTTTTTTTCTTGTTTTGTACAATTAAATGAACGTACTGTTGGTGCATCAACTTGCTTCGATATGCGGAAAATTCTAACCAGTAACTAAACGCCACGTGTCCAGCTGCTTTCCTTTTTTTTTTTTTTTTTTTTGAAACAAAAATCTCATACTAGTTGGTTCTTTAAATTCTCCTAAAATCTCTACTCTGCATATTTGTTGATGTGTGTGCAATTGTGCATCTTCCCTGCTTGCAAGATTTAGACCGTCAGCTCTTTCTTTCATGGCTGTTTGAGATTTCCCACACACAAAACAAAAAAAGATTAAGATAATATTCCACCTCGATATACGCTACAAATTAATGAATATATATATAGGTGTTTGTGTGTGTAAATATATATATATATAATCTGTTCTAAGTGGCATGCATGTATTGAAGAAGGAAGGTGATCACAAGAAGAATGGAAAGGTTTGAGATTCTTAAGGACATTGGTTCTGGGAATTTTGGTGTGGCTAAGCTGGTGAAGGATAAATGGAGTGGTGAGCTTTTTGCTGTCAAGTATATTGAGAGAGGCCAGAAGGTATGTATGCATATTTTTCTTTGCTTCAAATCCCTCTTTCTTGGGTTTTCAGCCATTTTCTTTATCTTCTGTTTTGGTTCTGCAGATTGATGAACATGTTCAGAGGGAAATCATGAACCATAGATCCTTAAAGCACCCAAACATCATTAGATTCAAAGAGGTAATAATGCAGGTGTTGTTTTCTTGCTCAAATTCTCCACTCAACTATGCCTTAATCGAAGATCAATTCATCTGAGCAAGAATTGAAGATGAATAGCATAACCCTGCTGCTTTCTTTGTTCATATATAGTTATTAGAATTGAAACCAAACATTCATTTTTTCTTGGCCTCAGATAGTCAAGAAATATATATAATGTTTCCTATCCCAAAATTGGTCTTTTTTTTTGCTTTTCTTAAGGTTTTCTGGGGAATTGATGGAATAATTAAGGTAGCAGTTGAGGTTGGAAACCAGACAAGTTTCTTAGATTACAGTCCTGTATTGCTGGATGTGGTTATAGCTTGATTGAATCTTGGTTTTTGAAGATCATTTATGTTACTTACTGTGCAGGTGTTTCTGACACCAACTCATCTGGCCATAGTTATGGAGTATGCCTCGGGCGGGGAGCTTTTCGAACGAATTTGCAATGCTGGTAGATTCAGTGAAGATGAGGTGCCCACCACAACTCTATGGAAGCGAATAATCGAAAACTGAGAATTATCTTAACAAGGGGTTATTCGTTTCTGTAGTGCTTGTTAATTATCCTAACACTTTCATCAGATGCTCTTCTTTGTTTAACTGCTGTTCTCTGTATTCTTGCTGGCTTGTGCAGGCAAGATTCTTCTTTCAACAGCTGATATCAGGAGTCAGTTACTGCCATTCCATGGTACTAATTAAATTAAAGTTTTTCCCATTTTAACAAAGCTTTGTTCATAGACTGTTCTTGTGATCATGATTTGGGAAATTTCTTGAGTGCAGCAAATTTGCCATAGAGATCTCAAGCTGGAAAACACACTTTTGGATGGAAGCTCGACGCCCCGTCTCAAAATCTGCGATTTCGGCTATTCCAAGGCAATGAGCACCCACTTGTTAGGATCAGACGCTTACTATTAGGCCAAAAGTTATAGCTTATAGTGAAGGCGTAACTTTATTTTCTAATATCGTCACATTTTTTAAAGGCAGAGTGCTGGACACTTTTTAGGCCTCTATCAGCTAAATATTCTCCTAGTCATCTGGTGTTGGACTTGGCCCTTTACTGGCCTCTGTCCAACCAGAGTAAATTCGAGTTGTGTTTCAATTTTAGTTACTGACTTACTGCAGTTTCCATTCATTCTTCAGTCTGCAGTTTTGCATTCCCAGCCTAAATCCACAGTTGGAACGCCAGCATACATTGCGCCAGAAGTCTTCTCAAGAAAAGAGTATGATGGCAAGGTATGATGACTAGACTAGCTTTGAATCATTGGTTAATTAGTTGATATATATAATTTGATATGGTTAAACAAATACGGAGTAGTTAATTGCCCAGAATTGAATTCATGGCCTGATCTCTATGTTTTTTTATTGAAAAGGTTGCAGATGTTTGGTCTTGTGGGGTTACACTATATGTGATGCTGGTTGGTGCTTATCCGTTCGAAGATCCTGACGATCCAAGAAATTTCAAGAAAACAATTACTGTATGTGCTGTGCTGGTCCAAACTTATCTTCTTTGCTTGAATTAATTATTGTTGTTGTTTTTTCTAATGGATTGAAATTTTTTTTTTGTTGCAGAGGATTCTCAGCGTCCAGTATTCTATCCCATACTACGTCCGAATCTCCAAGGAGTGCAAGCATCTTTTATCCCAGATTTTCGTGGCAGACCCTGACAAGGTAATTGATAACAACTAAATCTAAGAATATAGTAAAAATCTCAAGTAACTAAATTGTGATATGCAATGGCTGTACAGAGAATAAGCATCGAGGAGATTAAGAAGCACCCGTGGTTTCTGAAGAACTTGTCGGAGGAATTCAAGGAGGCGGAGGGGGACGGCGGCGAACCAAACGACGGGAATGAAGCGTGGCAGAGTGTTGAAGAAGTGGTGGCCATAGTACAAGAGGCTCGGAAGGGTGGTGGTGGTGTGGCGGGGAACGGCGGCGTATTGGGTGATGGGAGCATGGATGATCTTGATGATTTAGACAGCGAAGCTGAAGAAGATTATGATGTAGAGACAAGTGGGGACTTTGTATGTGCATTATGAACTGTTCTACTTTCTGTGGAAGACACAATCTGTTTGGTGACATTGTTTGTATGTTCCTTAAGGATTTGACAGTGTTTTCTTTATGTGAACTGTAAATACAGAGTTTATGTTAAGAGGAATCATATTGTGATTGATCATAATTGATCAGATTTGGAGAAATTTAAAAAAAAAAAAGAAATAAAAAAAAAAAAGGAATTGCAGCCAAAAACATTATTAGTAGATCAGAAGAACTTTGACTGTCTCTCTCCTCTCACCTTTTTCATTGGCATGTGTAAAAACCTGACAAAAAATTCTAAACTTTTTTTTTTTAATTGGCTGCTCTAAAATAAAATGCCACCAATAAAATATATGCAGTGTGAAATGCATAAAGAAGTATTCTTGGAAAACATCCAATTGTTGACACCTTTGTTGGCAAGATCTGATTTCTTAGGCTTCTGTGTTGATAGATGCTGATACTCTATAATATAGCACAAGTCACATCTTTGCCATGGTAAGTATGTGTAGTTGGTGAAACAATATTATAATAGTTGTTTACAATATTGTTTTATATATATATAAACTTTATTGGAGTTAATAAGACATGAACTTGCTTAGGATACACAATTAATAATTAATCAAGACAAGGTCTAAAGGTTCAACTCCAACTTGTTGCCATTGAGGCCCAAGTTTTATATCAACTGTGAATAGTCATATTTATCTGTAGAAGCAGAACATGTCGAGAATCATATGTCTTCAATAATACACTTCAAATTGCGGTCTTGGTCCTGATAAATATAGTAAGTGAATAGGTAAGACGTTCAATACAATGAAATATTCAATAGTCATGTTTATCTGGCGTCCATTGCTTGTTAGATGCTAAACTCTCTTTGGTTTAGAGTTTAGATCATGTGACGAATTAAGTATAAATAAAGGATTCAATATAATGAAATACTCAATATCTATAATATATTTTTCTATTTTTGTTTCAACGAAAAACACATAAAAAAGTTGTAATCAATTTGTTCATTAATATAAAGAAAGTGACTTTTTTCATCGTATTATTAAAGATTTCAGAAACAAACAATATTTTTACAAATAATAATGTTTGTATGATTGCATTATAGATTTTCTCCTATATATTTATTTAGCTCATTTAGTATGATAGTGAAGATTGATAAGGATTGCAAGAGATAATGGTCCGTTGACCTCAACCTCACCATGCCCAGTGATGTAGACTTTAACCATTATGTATCCAGTAAACAAAAATAAAGAAATCCATCACCATAAACTTATATATCCTCATTAATGAAAAAAATAATATATATTGATTTTTAAAAAAAAAAATATATGTGCTGATGCATTCAGACACAGTGGTCATCGTCCTCATTGAATAGACAAAAATAATAAGATTTTTTTTTACTAAGAAAAAGAAAATGAGTAAGAGACATGTCATGACTCAAGCATAGTTCTGGGAGCTCCAATAGTAAGATGTTTAGCTACAGAAAAGTGCATTATTAATTATTATTATTATTTTTCAATTTAGGTTAATACTTACATTTATTTATTTATTTTTGAACAAAAGAAGTGGAAGACCCAAAACTAACAACTTGTAGTTTTTTGCATCCACAACGTATAGTAACACTAACCACATCTTCATTAAGCAAATGGTGAATAAAATAGATAAAGAGGGCACTTTAGCACTCGAAAGTCCCAAGCATGCATACATAATATACTATTTTGCAAGGACATCTACCACCTTATTATGTTCATTATATTGTAAATGTGGTTAATCTTGATTTTTAATGGTCACTCTATCATAAGTTCATAACTTTGCATCTCTCAATTCAAGCATATTCAATATAAGCCGTCTCATAGACATCTCACTTTTTACTGGTCAATTTATCACTATCTCTTGGCCAAAGCTAGTTGAATCCCCTCTAAGTAATGCTCAAGCTTTTGCTTCCTTTTCCGAACGTTTGGTTAGAATGAAGGAATTATGGGAGAAAAAACTGTAATTCGGTAGGAAAAGAATAATGTGCAGATAAAGTAGGAATTCAAATTACATTGTTTGCTCTAAATCAAGCAAAGAAAACATCAGAAAACATAATCAATCCAACCAATTTTATCAATTGCGCTATATAATATTCGATGTTAATTATAATTTATATAATTGTATATCGATCCAAATATTCTTAAAATATTATAACAAATTCATTTCGTGCAACGCATGAGCGAAAATACTAGTAATAAATTAATAATAATAATCATCATCATCATCTAGAGCAAAAGGGTCATTTCTTTAATTACAATTCCTATAGATCATTGGTTTTACATGAAGTCTTAGGATGCATGATAACATATCATTTGGTTCTTATGGATGATTAGTTTTATTTTTAATACCAAAGGCATAAAGCCTGTAAAGCCCAATGCTTAACCTACACTTCAAAACCCGTTTTAATCATTAACCCAACCCATACACCAAAGCTCAGAAATCCTTCGGGTACATATACTAATACAGTAATCTATATGGGCATATATACCGTGCACCACGTACGTAAACGACGTCGTTTTGGGCATTATAAATTAACCATCCGTGTTTTGGAAATCACGTTTTTCGGTTCGGCCGGTGTCTGTATTTATGTTAATATTCTGTGTATTCCAGGCAATCATTTTGTGTATTCTAAGCAACCGTTCTGCGTATTCTAGGTAACTGTTCTGTGTATTCATGTTAGTAACACATGTTGTGATGTGTTTGTGCATTCGAATGTTTAGGAGGATGAATTCTGTGTATTTTGTGTCAATATTCTGTGTATTCATGTTATTAACACAGGTTGTGATATGTTTGTGCATTCGAATGTTATGAGGATGAATTCTGTGTATTTTGTGTCAATATTCTGTGTATTCTAGGCAAACATTTTGTGTATTCTAGGCAAACGTTCTGTGTATTCTAGATAATGATTATGTGTATTATAGATAATGAATTCCCTGAAGTCATTCGCGTCCGCGTTCACTAACATCTGTGTATTTTGTGTCAATATTCTGTGTATTCTGGACAAACATTCTGTATATTCTAGGCAAACGTTCTGTGTATTATAGATAATGATTATGTGTATTATAGATAATGAATTCCTTGGAGTCATTTGCGTCCGCGTCCACTAACATCGAAACGACGTCGGTTTACGTTTATGGTGCACATTGCTATGTGCACCGTGGTGCAGGGTATAACGATTGATCTATATGTCTTCCCCTTTTTTACTCTATATGATGTGACATGTTTTAATTACTTAATATAAGAGAGTCATGATTTTTATGACACATTTTAGTGTGTGCCATAGTTTCTGTTTACTTAAAATTTGCCACTCCATATGATGTGGCAATTTTAAAAATAATATTTATAATTTTAATAAATAAATAAATTCATTTAAAAAATAAAAAAAAAGTGTCAATATCACAAAGATTTAACCTGCTAAACAAGTCAAATTAGATATAACTAAGCGATTTAACGGATTTAGAAGACTTGAATGAATTTCTTTTTTACTTAAGGATCTAATTACATTACCCAATTGACTTAGGGACTAATTTGCCCTTTTTTCCTTTAAATTTTAAGTGATTCTTCTCGGCTCCCATTAATGTAAAATGGGCTTGGGCCTAAATGTTTAAAGCTTGGGAGCCCGGCGTCCGCCATTAACTGAACCCGCCGGATCTCACTCCCTCCTTTCTGTTTCTGAAGAGCGAAGGCAGTTAAGCAAGCAGCAACCTCAAGAGCGAAGAGGAAGAATGGGAGGCGGAGGTCGATCTCGCACGCAGAGAAAACACTTCCGGCAGCATAGAGAAAACGTCTGGAAACGGCGAAAATTCGATTCTCAGCAACCGCCGGCGGCGGACAACTCTACCTCTGCGCATGATGATGCTAACGGCAACTCCAACAATAGCAATTCCACCTGGGAGCCTTTCGACTCCCGTAATCTTTCGTTTGACGAATATTACAAGGTAAATTGATACTCTGTCTGTGTACTCTTCTCTCTATAAGTGTGCATATACATGAGCTCAAGTTGGAATGTTATGTGTAGGAGCAAGGAATAGTGCCACCGGAAGAGTGGGACACTTTCATTGAGTATCTCCGGACTCCGCTCCCTGCTGCTTTCAGAATCAATTCCAGGTCTCTCTCTCAGAATCAATCAGTGCATTATGCATTGTAGGATAATACACTCCGCACTTATATCTGAATTTTTGTAGTGCTGAAATGTCGCTATATTGGATATTTGCAAATTTTTTTGAACTATTTGCTCATTTTCTCTTATTTCTGGCATAATATCATGAGAGATGAAGTATTCTAATTCTAGCACACATTATAACATATTCACATAGGATAATAAACCGGTTGTCATAAGTTATCCAGGTGATAAAAGAATAATAATAATTAAAAAAAGAAAAAAAGGAGATCAATTTTTTCTACCTGTGAAGCTTGCACAAGGATACAAGGTTTAGGCTTTTTGAGCTTGTGGCTTATAGATCTTCAACATTCTTGAATATCTAAAAACTGATACAAATTTTTAATTTAAAGTATGATGTTTTGAAAGTCGAGTTAATTTCTGAAAATTAAGTTGCTATTTTTAATTGTATATTTGCTTTTCTGTTCATGTGACTTTGCAGTAGCCAGTGCTACATGGATATTCGTTCAAAGTTGGAGGGTGATTTCATGAATTCTCTTCAGGCAGAGGTTTGTTATCCTCCCCTGAAATCACACATATATGAATCACATAATGTTCTGCATCAAATTTGAGGCTAATAGATCATAGTCCATATGTATATATATAGCTATAAACTCAACCCAATCATTTCCCAGAGTGCAGATGGGAGTGAAGTAGAGGCAATCAAACCACTGCCCTGGTACCCTGAGAACCTTGCTTGGCATTCCAATTTTTCTCGGAACCAGTTGAGAAAGAACCAGACACTTGAGAGGTAAATGATGCTTTTATTTTTGTGTATAGTAAAGAAGAGGAAGATTTCCCCCCAAGCTACAGCCCCTGAATAAGCCTTATAGAAACACACACAAGGGACTGACACAAACAAAAGAAACAATACAAGGGCTGTGATCCTATATTTTATTTTGCCCTGCTCTTCCAAAAAAGAACCATTTTCATGAGCTACCTCATAGTTACCGCAGAAAGCATATTCAAGATTAAATTATCTATATGTGTAATCTTCTTTGGTAACTTGCTTATATTATTATATAATTATAACTGGCTTTCCAATCTAAACCTTTTCAGTGTTAAGTAATGGTATAATCCCTTGAAACAACCTTTCTGAAAAGTGGAGGTCAAGGCCATGCAAAAACCTCGTGTATTAGGTTTGACATGTGTATGTAAATATATAATTCAAGTGTAAATAGATTAACTAATCACTTATTCACGGTTTTGATTAACAAAAATTTCAGGTTCCACGAGTTCTTGAAACTACAAAATGAAATTGGCAACATTACAAGACAGGAAGCTGTTAGCATGGTTGGCCAACTTTACTTTCCTGTCTATTTTGGAGTGTGCTCTTTACATTTAGTTGGAATATAGTCATGCCTTTTCTTTGCCATTTGAACTCACTTTAAAATTGAGGTTTACTAACTACTTGACTATCCATTAATGTACCGGAGCTGACTTTTTTTTTTTTATTTTTTTATTTTTTTTTATTTTTATTTTTTTATTTTTTATAATTTCTTTGCTTCAGGTGCCTCCACTGTTCCTTGATGTACGCCCAGATCATTTTGTTCTTGATAGTAAGCTTCTTTCTATAAGTTTACCTTTGAGAAAGAGAAGTCCTTACTATAAGTGTTAAGGATATATGCCTAACATACATGTTCACTCTTTAGTCTACCAGGTGGACAACAATTATGAAAATATCTATTCTCCTATCGAGTTTGTTCCTGATAAAATAGAAGCATTTCACCCTGAATGGATCCCTCTGATTGATTTTGACTATTTCTTTACTAATGCAGTGTGTGCAGCTCCAGGTTCTAAAACATTTCAGTTACTTGAGATGATATACCACTCAGCAGAACAGGGTTTATTACCTAGTGGACTGGTACTCTCCTGTTCTCTCACTCTCTTCCTCTAGTTTCTGGGTCCTTATATACCAAAATATATTATCATTTTGGCTACTCTGCAACTTTCTTTGTATTAGTGATATCCTAATCTTCTTTTTCTTGGATTGTAAGAATATTCTATCATTTGCAAATCTCTGTTATATATCTTAATACTCCTTATAGGTGATAGCAAATGATGTTGATGTGCCAAGGTGCAACCTTCTTATCCATCAGACAAAGAGAATGTGCACTGCCAACTTAATAGTCACAAATCATGAAGCACAGCACTTCCCCAGTTGTCATTTGAATAGACACCATCCAAAAAGTTCTGAGATGGGGAATTCAGAGGATCCCCAAATCACTCAGCTACTATTTGATCGTGTTTTATGTGACGTTCCATGCAGTGGGGATGGGACTTTACGCAAGGCACCTGATATTTGGAGGAAATGGTAGTTATCTATTTATTATTGTAGCCTTTCTTGATCTTGTACTATATATATCTCATCATTTGCATATTCCTTTGTAGGAATGGGGGGATGGCCAATGGTCTGTATGGTCTACAAGTTCAGATTGCGATGCGAGGTTTTTTCTACTGCTATTTTTTGGTTTTGTAGTTGATATGTCTTGTACTGTTTTAACTCACATATACCAATCATCTCAGAGCTATTTGTTGCGACTTCTAAGAATGAATCAATTAACTTCCTTAAAAGAATAAAGTATATTTATTTGCTCAAATTTTAACAACTCTATTTTCTTGTGCCCTTCCCATGATGTTATCCCTTAAAGCCTTTAAGGGAAAAGCTAGGTGAACAGATTGTTTCTGCTGGAATGCATTATATAGAATGCAGTTTCACAGGCAAACCATAATGGCATGGTTTGACTGCTGCAAAGCCTTATTGATTAATTCCTTTAGTTATATAAGAAGAGAACCTAAGCTGTTTTAGATGATGGTGGTAGGGAGATCCTGAGGATCAATAGAAGGTGCAAGTGATTTGAAAATGGCGTAAAGCCTGTGGTTGATAGCTGTGTAGATTAAAAATGCTTTTCTTGCTACTTTCCTTTCTTTCCTATACCTTAATTAATTTTATAGATGTTCATCCATGTATTTCAGGTTTGTCTTTGCTTAAAGTTGGTGGGCGGATGGTTTATTCAACCTGCTCAATGAATCCTGTTGAGAATGAGGCTGTGGTTGCTGAGGTAATGTGGTTTAATAGGAAATGTTTCCACTTTACATTCTTAAAAATGTTATTCACAGGCAATCCTTGATACATTAGTGGGATTTAGATGGAAGAGGAAAGGGAATGATCAGGAAGATATATGTGTTGATTTGAACTCGTCCATCTCTTACTCTGTAATGCATAGTTGTCTAACTTGTCTTCCTGGTCTCTTTGATTTGTGAGCAATTGTTATATGAAACAGAATCTGTGTCAATGGTATCTGAGAAAACTTTCTATAATGATGAGATACTGACCTCTCTCTGTTTTTGGTTCCGCCTTCAATTTTCTTTTTAAACTTAGGTCATCGATTTTAATTGTAAGGATGGCATACTGACCCGTCTGTTTTTAGTTCAACAAGATAACCATCACAACTCTTGATTAAATTTATGCCATCAATTTTCTTTTTTTTAATCATATATGGAGTAATTTATATCATTAAATTTTGTCTAGCTTTCATCATATTTAAGTTGCTTTTGTTTACCTATCCTTTAACAGGTATTTCACTATCGTGACAATTATTACAATCCAACTCAGCTTCACAACCAATCACAATTGTCTTCTTTCTCCAGGTTCTGCGTAGGTGCGGGCAGTCTGTTGAACTTCTTGATGTCTCCAATGAGCTTCCTCATCTTATTCGCCGGCCAGGTCTTAAAAAATGGAAGGTGTATGGCAAGCTTTTCTTGTGCCTATTAACACATAATCTTTGGCTTACTTTTCTTTCTTTTGTTCTTCTTCTGGGATCATTTGAGGCCTTTAACAAATTTTGCTCTAAGTTCTGTAACTGTAAGTTTTTTTAAGGCATTTGGTTTATGAGTTCTGTATCCCACATCGGATATCAGATTTGATTCTGATTATTTCATTTGTTTGTGTGCTCTTGCTACTCCACCATTGGATTTAAATCCTTTACTCTTTAGTAATGATAAAAGCCATTGCCCTTCCCCTCTCCTACTTTTGGACTTTGGAATAAAAAATAGAGAAGAAAAAGTATGTATATATATATATATATATATATATAAACATCTTCCATGCCTTTGTTGTGGAATTTGAATATATTAGTGTGCATATTTATTTATTTGGAATCCTACTCTTGTTTACTACCAAAAAAGATATTTTTACAAAAATCCATTCTAAATACTAAGTACTTGATTCCGATATTTAAACCAAATACCACCATAAATGTGTTCATACATAGTTTTCCATTTTGGGTTGTGTAGGATGGCTTCTAGAACCTTTCTGTAGAAAATTTTCCCCATGACAGAGGATCATGGGCTCTGCTACTATCATGCCCTAGTGAATCTGAGAAACAGAAGGGTTACAGAAGGGTTAGGCGTCAAATGTGATTACAAAGAAGTACTGCATGAATTGAAAAAAACTAATAGCTTGCAGATTCAAAGCCCAAGAGAGGAGAATAATAGGCATGCCATAACTAATATACGTGTATATATTATATATAAAGAATGATGCACATGTTTTCTATGTATGGATTATACACACACACATGTAATATGTTGGATAAAG
>CM008332.1:8302804-8313001 GCA_002525835.2 Ipomoea batatas
CAAGCTTTCCCAATTGCCAGGCAAGTAAAATTTGTTTTGATCAGTTTTGATTATAGAATATTTAGAGCGTTTTCTGGGTTTGATGTTACATGGTGCCTTGGTGTTTGTCAGCTGCTGTATATGTATGTCAAAGCTACTGTAGAGACTGTACCCAAAAAAGCCACTGCTTGCATTTTGAGTATAAAATTTCATTTGGTATAAGTATAGTGATTCTTTACTGCTTGGAGAGTTCTTTCAAAATAAACAAATAAATAGTGTGTCAACTTACTACATGCCTTCTGGATATAGGTTAATTCAGTAAATAGTGTATCATTACTTTTATTTTTCCTGATCCTCAGCAACGAAGGATTGAGGGCTTGCTTGTAGTTTAGTCATTGCTATTAAGTGCATGGCAACTTATGCTCGAAACTGGGATGTTTTTCCTCCAATTTCAGTGCTGGTTTCTAATCTCATTTGCATCACCATTAAATTGTTTACTTTCTCTTTATCCAAGCAGATAATCATAAAGAACTTGCTAGTCAGCCGGAGAAATTGAACTCCAGTGACTATATTCAAATAGAGAAGTCAACAGCTGAGATCAAAGAGGCTTCAAAAGGGTTGGAAGCAAAGTCAGCAAATACTGAAAGTGTTCAAATTCCTGAAGGGACAAAAGACACAGATATACTTGATAATGAAATAGATGACCCTACTTTTAATAATAAGTCTGGTAAAACATCTCAAGGAAATGAAGCTGATGATGTCCAACCTTCTACTTATACTAGTGCTAGTCCAGAGGCAGAGATGGTAGGAAGAAAACGGAAATTACAAATTCAGGGCAAGTGGAGAGGGGTTGACCCTGTTATTTTTTTCAGGGAAGATGAAGTTATAAATAAGATCAAGAATTTCTATGGTATTAAAGAATCTTTACCCTTTGATGGGCATCTCATTACAAGAAATAGTGATATTAACCATGTGAAGCGAATCTACTATATATCTAAGTCCGTGAAGAAGGTTCTTGAACTCAATTTTATAACTGGACAGCAGCTTAAGATAGCTTCGGTTGGTCTGAAGATTTCTGTAAGTTCTCCTTATATTTAACTTGCAGCAGTGTTTCTTCCCAGCTAATACTAGATTTCTTTTTTTTATTTCCACTCAGTAGTCAGTACTCTGGTCATTTAATGTCTCATGTTTTCTGGCAGGAAGGGGCATTATTTGAATTTTTGTTTTAGGAAAAAAAATTGTATACTAGGCACGCCACTTTTACACCACTTTTCCTCACCCCACATTGGGGAGAAAAGAAAAGATATATGAGACAAATTTGAACTTGTGTTGTGTGTGTGAGAGAGATGCAACTTGTTTTTATCCTCATATCTATTTTACATCCAATGCATTTTGTGATAAGTTTAGTTTACTTTTGTTCAGGAACGTCACACATCTAAAGACAGTGTTTCTGCACCATGTGCATATCGCATAACATCCGAAGGGTTGCCATTGCTACTGCCACATGTAACAAAACAAATTCTGTATGCGTCTCCCATAGACTTCAAACATCTGCTGCAGTACAAAAGCATTAAATTCGCAGATTTCGTTGATGCTGACTTTGGAGAAAAGGCTTCAAACCTATTGTTGGGTTGCTGTGTGGTGGTTTTAGATAAAGGTTACATATGGCCATGTATTATAATAATCACATCTTAGAATAATATAGTTTTGTGTTCGTTCTAAAGGTTCGTTGTTTCCTGCAGATAAGCAGGTCGCAATTGGGTGCTGGAAAGGGAAGGCTAATATCTCTGTGATGGTCTCTTCACTTGACTGCCAAGAACTATTAGAAAGGATGCCTATGTACATGGAAGAGGATACAGCGTTGTCTTTGCATGAAAACAAACCATCATTTGTCAAGTTAGAAGATCAAATAGGAGACAATACTGAAACTAAAGCAAATTCTGAAGTTCTTGAGCAAACTGGAACATAGTTTACCACTATTTAAGGCCATGTATTGTACCATTTACATTAAGATTTTGTAAGCTCTTACTATTTGTCCACGGGCTCTATTTAGTGACGTAGTTTCAAGTACAAAGAACTACCATAAATTGTTTTTTTTTTTCCAGCATTTTCTCTGTTTCCATTGGATCGTGTATAAATTGTGAGGGGGATTTATTTTTTTATATGGCAATTATAAATGATTTTTTTACATGCTTATAGAGAACATAATAGGACAGCAGATTAAGTTGTTAAAAGATCCCTTCATCATGTCAGGATATTAAAGGACAGCATGCACAGGCTTAGCTGGGTTTAGTAGGTAGTATTTGGAAGAAGAGATCAAGGTTTGAAATTTAACCATGGCAGATCGGTGGGCAGATTCTTTGTGCGTACTGCAGGCTTAGCTGGATTCAGTAGGCAGTATTTGGAAGAAGAGATCAAGGTTCATAACTTAATCGTGACAGACTGGTGGACAGATCCTTTGTGCGTACAAGCATTTGGTCATGCATGTTAAATTACTGAGTTATCTTGCAGATATTTTGGGTGTTTCTCAATTGATGCAGATCATTTCTTCATTAATGCTTTGTGTTACCCATCTTGCAGATAATTTTTTTTTAAAGAAAGGTTTCAAACAAGTGATAAACAGGATGGAACTCACCTCCATGACATTCTGTAATAAATAAGGATCCAAAATGAAAGAGAGACTGTAAACTAGTGGTAACAAAAGCAATCTGCAATCTCATCTTGAAATTAAAGGCAACAGATCCACAATATGAAGACATTCCACAATGTACTAACATAATACTTCCTAGAATGGAAGAAACCCAATATGGTCACCTCGTGTAACAACTAGTTTATCCACTCAAGAACATGTAACCATTTCCCCCCCTCCAAAACCAGTATGTAAAAAATTATAAAATTTTAAGATATACAATCAAAATAAACCAGATATTAGAAGAATGGCTATCATCAGAATCTCGTAGAGCCTGCCAAACAAAAGAAGACGAATCATACGATCCCCTCAGGAACTACAGCACATAGACTTCTTCTCTGGGATGACTTGCGCAGGGCCAGGCACAAGAATCTTCTTCCCGGTTAAAGATGCAGCGTTCCCATTCCCTTGATTCTCAGCAGCCGCGAGATTCTTCCTGTTCACAATGTTGAAGATCTCTGTTAGCACCGTCATGAACGCTTCCTCCACGTTTTTAGCCTCCATCGCAGACGTCTCCAAGAAGAACAACCCTTCCTTCTGAGCAAACTCTTTAGCATCCTCAGTGGGAACATCGCGCCTGTCTTCCAAATCAGTTTTGTTCCCAATTAGCATGATCACTATGTTCTTATCAGCATGAGCACGCAGCTCTTCCAACCAACGAGGTATGTGATCAAAGGTTTGGCGCTTTGTTATATCGTACACTAACATGGCACCCACAGCTCCCCTGTAGTAGGCACTTGTAACAGCTCTATATCTGGTTATAAATTAGGGCACCAAAAGAACACAACTCAGCATTCAGCAATCCACAAGCTTTTTGCACAACTTGCTTATTAACACCATACATTTCACAATTTAAACAAACATTTTGGCGCAATAAATAACCCAAATTTTTTTTTAAAAAAATAAAAAATTGTGTGATTCTTTACAAGATAATTTCTGTTATGTTCTATACTTTGGCCCTGTTTGGTGCTGGTTAAACAATCAATATGAGTGTTTGATTAATTAGCTTTTTATAACAACTTATCCAAAGCAACTTTTTGATCAATTTTTAAAAAAAAAATCATTTTACATGTAATCCGCTATAGGCTAACAACTAATTTACCACAACACTTTTCTAGAGTAAGCTAATGCTATCAACTAATCAAATCAGACAACTCAATCAACTAACAGCTATTTACCAAACACTCCTTTTATCTTTTTCGTTCCAAAGAATCAATGCTCATGACCATCCATTTAGAATGATAATGGAAGTGTCATCACATTACATAATAATTTGGCAGATCCAAGCATCCTAAATTAAGCACAGCAACAAGATGAGAGAGGAGAACATAATACCGTTCTTGGCCGGCGGTGTCCCAGATCTGAGCTTTGACGGACTTGTGTTGGATGAGCATAGTCCTAGTTTGGAACTCCACCCCAATGGTAGCCTTTGAATCCAGACTAAACTCGTTCCGGGCAAACCGAGCCAGTATCTGAGACTTCCCCACCGCCGAGTCTCCGATCAGCACCACCTTGAACACATAATCTATCTTCTGCCCCGCCGCATCACCATATCCTCCTCCACTCGCCATTCTCTCAACCTCCAAAACTCCCTTCAATTCTCTCTCTCTCTCTATCTCTCTCCCCTTTTGTAGATTGAGAGTAGCAGCGTAGGCGTAGCTGAGGAGAGAAGAGAAGAGTGGAAAAACAGAGAACAGCGTAGACGGTAGATCTTGACGATTGAAATGTCGTTTACTAATTACTAGGGTCTCTCCCTAATCCTTATATATTCCCTTACATTTTTTTACTGTAAAAAGAAAATTGAGTTACGGAGTAGTACTATAAAACTTCTTCTTGTTTCCGAATATTAAATTATGATGTGTTTAAATTAGTACAAGAATATTAATATTTTTATCAAATTATAGAAATATGATTCACTTTTAATTTGTACGGGATTACATGTATAATTTTATTGTCGGCGCTGAATTATTACATTTAAACCGTTACGGAAAATTGGTATTTAGTTATTGCAAAATAAATGTTATTTAGATTAAATTTTTGTGTTTTTTTGTTGAGCTAAATTTTTGTCTTAAGTACTCTTCTTTTACGTGATCTCACACGAGTCGTGTAATCAACTCACCAGGTAGACCTCAGTCTTCATGTAATCATGTTATTCATGTGTGTAAAAGGGATCCAATTCATAATAATTCAAACCTCGCATTGTCGCCTTGAGTCGTGACTTTAAGTCAGATAGTGAATCACTATGCTAAATATGGGGAAACCACATTTTTTGTTCTGTGTTATAATTTGTCATGCTTATTGAATTGACATTAGAGATGGTTATGTTAAATTATTTTAAAATAATAAAATTGAGAGCGGACTCTAAATTGAATTAGATTAATTTTTTGCTATACATTTGTTACATGATTTAGTTATTTGATTAGTTCTCTAACTAAATACAATGATAATGCTAAAAATTTAAACTTTTGTTACTATTTTTTTTAACTAACTCTAACTAAATACAATGATAATGTTAAAAATTTTTGAACTTTTGTTACTATTTTTTTTTACTAATCGTTGTTATAAGGTCAAACCCATAACTTTCATACTAAAATCACTCAAACTTTTTGTTGCGTTTAATATTTCAAGTTAAACTTTGACATTCTTTTGAAGGTTGTGAATATCTACCACTCACTTTCCTCACGATCTCTATTGGACTCATTTGTAAACCGTGCAAATAAAATTTAAATTCTCAACATTGTTCGTGTATTTAGTAAAAAAAATTAACTAAAAACGACTAAATTAAAAAATAAATGAATAGTCGAATGACTTAATTTAATTATATTGAATTTCGAGAATTTTGATATTTTAAAATAATTGAAAACACTTTTTTTGTTATTTCTACATGAATTAGTAAACCATCACGAGTTAACTATATATTAAGTCACATTAAGCCGCAAAAAATTTGATATAAAATATTTTAATTTTGTACCATTATAAGTTCACTTTACGAGAAGTCAAACTTACAAATTGTACTGTAGTTAATAAATTAATTTGCCTAAAATCGCTCTCTATTTTGAAAAGGTCTTGACTATGGTAAAATGAGTTTAAATTGTTTAATTATAAGATAGAAAGTTCAAATTTGTGAAATGCATATGCCATTGTAGGGTGATAAGAAGAGAGTATATTTAAAGTGAATGGGCAGATCCCTTATTCAACCTTGTCTGATGGGTCATTGAGTCACCTTGATTTACACTCTTTCAAATGTTCTGTTGGGTCTGGGTGTGAGGATTCTTTGGGTTCAGAATTTAAGCTTTTGGGAGAAGAAGAATATAGTATATTTTTAAATAGAGAATCATAAACAAAAGAATAAAAATAAGAATTGAAATTGTTATTAAAGAAAAAAGAAAACAACCAATATTCGTGGATCGAGGATTGATCAAGAATGTCTAATGTGGAAAAGACAAGAGCTTTAAATAAATAAATAAATAAATAATTGTGGTGGGATTGGAGATGAGATGAGAGTGGGGCTGAAACAGTCACGTTGCAATGATGACAGCTTAATGCAGCATTTAATCATTCATCATAATAAATCAATTCAGTTAAAAACATACGGAGTAATTAACTATAATTATTTTCAAAAAAATTAACTATAATTAAAATAATGATTATAATTATAGGAAATTGAAAAGGAAACAATTTGATTGGGAAGTGAACAGTTGTATCGCATTGGTCGATTCCGACGTGGACAGAAACGAATGTTCTACGCCCGTATTTCTCGGGCGGGCTGCCCTGCCTGACACTTTGACCCATTACAGATTTCTGTCGTCCAGAGCCCACGACCCAACAACTTTCCTTTTCACGGCCCATGGGCTCGTACCACAACATTAAGGTTATGTATTACTGAAATTGCTTTATATTGGATCTTTTTTTTTTTTTTTTTGAGGAAAAACAAAACCCTTTATATTGGATCCTCAAAACTTGATTTCTTATCGAGTAATAATGAGTATTTGACATTTCAAAATTGTAATATAATGAGTTCAAATAGATAAAGGCCTTGTTGAGTAAATGTTTGTTGTTATTACTTAATTGGGTTATAGTGTATTACTAGTTAATAACATTAACTAATTATAGAAAGGTGTTTCATAAAAGTGCACTACGCCAAGGTATGTACTAAAATTATACTGAAGCACACCAGGAGACTATATCAAATAAAATTTTTTATTTCTAACGGAATTCATTTATGACGATACTAGCAATAAGATGAAGCATGGATCACGCCAGTTAGTACTATCAAAGCCGACCTGCATACCCCATTAGCCCCGTCCCAGCACGGACCAAATCTTTTGTGGGCTTCTGTAGGCCGGCTCGCAAGCCAAAATTTGGCGGGCATTTATGGGCCGTCCCGCGGGCTAGGGTTCATGCAATCCTAGCCCGCTCCACGCAGGTTAACGGGCCTCGTGTGCTTTTATTTTGTGTGTGTGTGTGTGTGTGTATATATATATATATATATATATATATATATATATATATATATATAGTTAATTCAACATTTTCTATGCATTCTTGAAATATTTATTTTGATAAATTTTAAAATAGTGTATTGGACTATTCGTGCAGTGTGCGTGCAGTAGCTAGTCATAATTATAGTATTGGACGCCGCGAAGAAGGCAAACTCGGGCATGGCTAGTGCAGGCGGGGTGCTGCGTGATCACGAGGGGAATTGGATTGTGGGTTACAAGTCCAAGATTGGGCTCACGAACAGCTTCATCGCAGAATTGTGGGGTCTTCGCGAAGGTCTCCTCATTGCTAAAGAGAGAGGCATACCTAAGTTAATCGCAGAAACAACTCCTTATCGATGGTTCAGGCCTTGCACAAAGCCTCTAACTCCAGGCCTGAATTGGAGACTCTCATTGAGGATTGTAAGAACATCATGGGGCAATTCCAAGATTGCGAAATCACTCATGTGTTTCGAGAAGCTAATCAATGTGCGGACTTGCTCGCGAACTTGGGACAAACTAGTCAATGGGGCACTACAATTGTGAGCATGCCGCCGGATGATGTCAACACCCTCCTGGAGCGCGATGGTCGGAACGTTGCCACCAGAATAATCGTCTAATCTCCCGGGGTCTTTTGACCCCTCATACGCACCCAAAAAAAAAGAGTAAAATTAGTTTTTTTTTTTTTTTCAAAAAAACGAGTAAAATTAGTTGAAATCCTTAATATTCTAATTTTGGCAACTCAGAAATTTTATTAGCCGTTGAAAAAACAAACAATTTAAATTTTTGGTCCCCGCCATGGCATCCGGCATCCCTACTGTTTTTACTTTTTAGTATAGTTTGAATCAGTAAAGCAGAGTCAAACCCTGATTAATATTTTTGGGGAATATATATAAGTAGAAAGGGAGAGAGAGAATGTTCAAAAAGAAAGGGAGAGAGAGAAAATGGCGGCGCTATCCTTCAGTGAGATTCGGTGTATTGAGGAGCGGAGGAGAGAAAATATCATCGGCGAGGAGAGGGCGAAGGGATCTATCGGAGATCAGATCAGAAATGGACGGCGAAGAAAACGAAAGCTTTGGCGAGGTGGAACAACAACTTCGGCCGGGCAGCGCTGCTAAGGTCTTCTTTCAATTCTTGCTTTTTTCTTTGTTTTCTCCCTTTCGATTCTGAATTAAATTGAATTTTGTGCGATGGAATTGGCGTACGAGTAGGACTTAGCCGACATCTGGAAAGAAATAGGGGAGATTAAACAGAAAGTGGCGGAAATCCGTGAAATTCAAGCTAAATTATTTGAAGAATACGTCGTCGTCGATTCTTCTCAAGGTTTAACTTCAATTTTCCTGGCCTCAAATTTCATTTCCAACTTTTTTTTTTTTTTTTTTTCATGAATTGAATGTTTGAGTATACGCTAATTATATTAATCTTCTTTTTCTTACTTTTAGGTCTTACAATCGATTCCCCTAGGTATATTAATTTTGTTTTTGGGTGTTTTAGTTGCATCTGTATGTTGAATAAAACTAAAAATGCTTTTAAAAACTTGTGGTTTTGAATTAGGGTTTATATTGCTTGATATTTAATTAGAGAGTCTTCACTGGTTTGTCTGGATTATGGAGCATTCAATTCCGCACAAATTAAATCATTTATGGTGAATCAAATTTGAGTTTTGTATATTTTAAACATATTTTCTCAAAAGATTTTCATCCTAACTAACAAGGCTAGATTAGCAGGCTTTCAGTTTGATTCTTACTCTTGAGAGCACACTCCTCCTAATTGTATTCTTTCATTTTTTTCCTATGCTTAGTTAATGCTAGTTGATACTTTGATTTTTTTTTTTTAAAAAAAAAAAGTTTTACATAAGAATCTAATACTTAATATTATTCCTATATAGGAGATCATATATATATAATCATATCCTAATTTATGATTCAGTATCTTTTGTTTATGCCTTGTAGATTATATTTCGTATGCCCCGGCTCAGCAACTAATTACTTTTGCCATATATATATATAGATCCTACTAAAGCTGTGGATGATACCCAGATGGAGAATTCTAATAAGCACGTGGAGGAAGTGCAGCCACTTTCTTCTATATTTGTTGGGAATGTAAGAATCCACGCACTCCATGCATGTTACTCCGTATATATTAGTGTTGCCCGCATTGAATGAAGAATATTTATGATGGTGCATGCGCTTAAAGAATGCATGCATGATTGAGATTCAATGTAGATTGTTTTAAAAAAAAAAAAAAAAACGATTCAATGTAGATGACTACAATTACATACATATGTTAGTTGTGTATGAATGTTAGTTAGTAGAACGTTAGTTGTGAATATTAGTTGAAGAAGACTAGACTAGTAGGCGAAGAGGTTGATTGTTAGTTGGACTAGATGTGTAGTGTGTATATAAATAGTTGTGATGAATTGAAAAAGTGTAAGCTGTGTATATGATAACAATAAAATACATAGTTTTTCTTTTCATACATAATCTTCCTTTTCTAACAACATCATTTATATGTTTAATGATTTAGCAATATAATATAATATAATGCAGGATATGCGCAAAAGTAGAAACGTGCAGCCTGGAATGTCGTCAACACTGCAGCGTCGTCCAAGGCACCTCTACTCTCCTTATAGGTGAGCTAGTCAAACTAACTGATGATAATAAACTTTTCAAAAACTGATAATAATAAGTTTCAATTCCGATCCCTTCAATGCTTTATCAAGACCCCTATTCAACCTTATCATTTTTAGTTTTTGATTGTAATTATATGATTAATCCTGCAGGCATTCCGGCCCCAAGGTTCCTGAGGACACAGGGAAGGACCGGACCCCATCCCAGCCTAGCTTAACAGGACAACATGAAAAATGGCGGCGCTAAAACATGTATGTGAGACCACCACCATCACCCAACAACGTATGTAACAGATTAATGTTTATTATCAATTCTCATGTACACACAGGAATTTCAAATTTAAAGTTAGTTGTATAACTAATGCCCTTTTACTTCATACTACATGAATGAGTAATGCGTTGTTGTTATATCCTTTTTTCCC
>CM008332.1:8487837-8499112 GCA_002525835.2 Ipomoea batatas
GCACCCCTGCACACGACATGTTGGGTGCGATAGTGCGCAAAACACGAGTCTTGCACGTGATTTCTTTCATTTCTGGAGTCCACAAAAAATTTGAATTTGCAAGATAAAAAATCCACGAAAAAACACACCTCACATTAGTGGAAAAAACTCATCTCTATTTTCCCCCCGGCAAGAAACTACTAATATGTGGTTAGCCTAAGTTCAATACACATTATGCAAATTAAACTGATGGATTAAAAATAACAATACTTTAAAAAATTGAAATAAAAATAACTTCAGTCAAACCTTATTAAATAAAGCAGACATAAAAAATGGGACGGAGAGAGTAATTAGCCTATTGCCAGTGACAATTATTACACAATCAAATAACTAATAATGGATTAATTCGAAATAGAATTGTGTAAAGGCTATTGATTAATAAAAAAAAGGACGAAATTTCTTCTCACTTGCTAGGTAATTAGGACTCATTTAAATTAGATAAAATATAATTTCTCAGTTGACTAAATAACAATCTCTTTGTTCCATGTCAAGAGAGAAAATTATAGTATAGAGAGTGGATTTGTGATTTTATTTTATGGGGTGAGGCTATATATATAGTTATATACACACACAAGACTTATGGTGGATATTTCATATTTGGACAATTTATCATGGACTTTAATTAATTTAATTTGTTATGTTACGTTGCTGAGGTTTTTTTTTTTTTTCTTTTTCTTTTTTGTGGCAACTCACAAGTTAAGGGATGATTGTAATCCCAGTGACCTTTACTTTTATATTTCAAAAATGATACGAGTGCTCATGAAATAAGAATAGACTTGTCCAATTCAAATAGACATATATATATATGCACAGGGAGTAAAACTCAATCGTGTATGTCACCCAGTATGACTTCTGTTTCCCTGGCCTAAGCTACTCATCTTTGAGTTCATACGGAGGATTTAAACCCGTTACTTTTTGGTACATTGTATTATTATTTTTCATGTATTCATATAATCATTTGTGTTATTTGGGGGTGTTTTCGTCTCCGGCAACCTGGAGATTAGATAAAGTGACCTCTTCATCTCCGTCCTGAAGACAAAGGGACCATTCTTCATCTTCGGCGCAAAAATCTTTTTTTTTTTTAATTTAAAATTATTAAAATAAAATAAAAATTTTATTTATTTTTAATATGACAACCTCCACGTCAGCACACTAATAGGTAAACATGTCATTTTTGGTCAAATTGCATCATTTTGTATTGCTCAGGGATCCAATTACATTTTTTTGAGCTCAATGACCCAATTGTATTGTAGTTCAGTTGCTTATTTGACCCTTATTTCATTATATATTATTAGTATAAAGGATTTGAATTAAATAATAGAGTATTAAGAGTAGGCAAACAAATATTGTAATTGGGAATTAAATATGATATGATAACAATAAGGTACAAAAGTATCCAACAAAAGGAAACAATCTATTTCATGTGTATTAAAAAAAAAAGAAAGTAGTATTCGATGTAATTAAGAGAATAGACTCAACTTAGACATGCATATATGATATACTTTGTTATTATTCAACCTCTTTACTATTTTCCTACCTTAAATGCCATAGACGACGACTATTATTATTGTTGTTAGAAAATCATACATGCGCAGCGAAAGTATCAAATCACTTTCTCTATGATTCTATGTAAAAGAGGGAGTTAGAAAGATTTTACCCTTGAAGCGTACGTGCTTTCGCGTCCACCGGTCGGGCACGCGAGAACTCCCAGAGATTTCTACGTGAAAACTACCCGTATTACTTCTACCTCACTTAAGAAACAGGGCAAGGCTATATATATAACCTGGTTTGGGCCCAAATGTGCTAGCATTTAAAAGATCAAAACTACCCAATATTGAATTAATCCATTAATCAATTATTAATGTATTAATTCAATATCGATAACTCGTTATCGATTTCTTTTAAAGTTCTCAGCATTACCACGAACCGTTAACGGCATTAAGGTGTGACTTTCTAGGTTCATAGTCAAACTAGCAACGAGTAATATTTAATAACTCATTATTAAATAACTCGTAAGCCATGAGTGACACCTAGTAGTATGTCATGACTACCTAGTTGACAATGAATATATTTTAATATATTATAATGAACATTTCCGTTATAAATATCATGCAACATTCATTCCACACAACACTTGTTCTGAACCAGATAAATGTCATGGTCAAACTTGGTCAAACCCATAAACCTGGTCAATATGTCTATTCAATATTCTTAACCTGAAGCCCAACTTCATTATACTCTGGCCAGAGATTCTCGTTGTATGATTATTGAATAGATTGGAACATCCCTTTTACCTCAAGGCGGTGGATCCTCTATTGAACGCACACATGTCTCCATACAATACTGAACTAGGCCATCAAGTACACTTATAGTTCCATAAGGAACAAAAGACACATACTGGCAAAAACTAGTCCACCATATGTACGAGACAACCATGTCGTCTCAAATCAAAGGATTATTGCATACTTGTAACATATAACATACCGATGACACGTAGGTAAATACCATGCGGTACGTTGTAGTCAGTCAATGTTCAATGACTTGTTCTCTAACAATCATCCACATGTCCACTCTCTGTATCTCATACAGAATGACATGAGACTCACCATAAGAAGGACAATGTGCTAGTCTTATCGGAATTCTAATGCCCAATTAGAATTACTATGACTATGAACATTTTTACAATATTTCATTTATTAATTCTTCGTCACTCATATTCTTAACACTTAAGAATGAAGAATTAAAAAGATTGTATGAAATAATATAAAGTATTAACTAAGCCTTAATAAAATAAATAAAACAATTATTTATTATATTTATTTAATAAAAAAATTAATGCCCAAAACAATAAATGCTGGCTCCTAGGACATACATGTCTAACCATTGTAATGTCATGCATGCTGCATGCTTATCCAAAACCCAAAAACTAAAATGCTAAAATAATACAACATTCACAATGGTGTTGTGTCTATTTTTACCATTTATATTATTTTTATATATACACACTAATAAATAGCAGCGAAGCCAAAAAAATTTATTTAGTTGGGGTGATATAAGGGAGGTGTCAACCAACACCAATGTCTTTTGTGCCAAGGGTATAAAAGGAGTATTGTGTTTATTCAACATGGTAAAAATCTCATAAATTAAAATAAATTCTCGATTGATTAATGTCAAAATTAAACTTATTAGCATGCATTATAAATTTCTCAAAAAAACATTATAAATCTTAAAATCATTCACATACAATTTATTACGCATTATGAATCTCACGAATTGATATCAATCACAAATTAGCATGTAATAAATCATACTATTTGATATTAGTTACATAGTACAAATTATCACATATTATATATATTATATATATATATATATATATATATATATATATATATATATATATCACAATGACACAAATAACAAATTATAAAAAAAAAAAAACTAGGTTTGCTAATAAGAAATTATAAATTATAAAAATTAAATGCTGCATGAAAAAGTGCAAAATCGAAAGAATATAATAAAAATAAAAATAAAAGTTAGTTGATCCCGTTCACCTAAAGGCTAAAGTCAGGCTGAGAGAGGCTATGAGAAAATTAAGAAAAAATATTTAGGAGAAAATTAAGAATCAATCTCAAATGAAAGAAATTGAACAAACCATATGTAATTAAAAAAATGTAGTGATTTAAAAAAAAAAATATATATATATATATATAATGATTTTTTTTTATAATTATTGTCAATTTTACCCTGTAACTTTTAGCACGATTTTGTGCATTTCTCAGTATTTTTCAAAAATTCACATAATGTTGTTAAAAATTAAAGTACATGATAAATTATTAAAAAGTGCTCTATAGTATTAAAAATTGCACGTTACAAAATGCAAAATTGCAGTACATTTGGGATTTGGACGTTTATGACAAAGCTTTTTGATTTAATTTGATTTAGGGTTCACTCTGCTTAGTAGGTTAGCATTTACAATTTAGGTTTAAAATTTAATTTTTTCATTGATTTTTAAAAGTTATCTAGAAATACATTGTCTATTATTAAAAAGTACACAATATAGTGTTAAAAGTTGCACCATAAAATTGACGATAAATACAAAAAATAAATACCATCGTATTTTAAAAAAATGATATGATCATTCTATTTTTACATATATAAGATAGGATTAAGATTGATTTTTATGTGTGTGTGTATGTATACACACATACATAACATACTAATATTAAACAATAATAAAATTCAGTGGGGGCAATGGTCGACGTTCATTGCTCTCATGGTAAATCTGCCCCTACTAATAATATGCATGTAACTTATTATGCCCAAAAGAGTAGTTGAGTGGATAAAGCTTATCGCATAACGTCTTTTTAATGCAATGTATCTCTCATGTATGGTTTATAGTCAATATATTATATAGAAGTTGTGGAGCAATTTATCTCTCTCATGTGTGGTTTGCAGGTGATGCAACTTATCCAATCGTATCACGTATTTTGTTTAGTATTTAGTGTATTTTCTCTCTGGTAGAGACGTTTCGATCTATTATTTTAGAGAAATTGTCAAAACTCCCTTTTAAGGCACATTTAATGCACCTTATATAGAGGAAAAGAGGAGGATTCCAGCATGTTTGCCACGTGTGCTACGGAGGCTCAACGGCTATTCTTGTTACGCTAAGTGTCCCTCGAGGAGCTGATAGCCTGCACGCTAGCGAAGTGACCATACATTCTACTCGGTTGTGGTCATAAGGAGGATCATTAGTGATATCTACTCAACCCACATCAACGTAGTAGCGCACCCTTACTGGTCTTATATATGTGATCAGGATCGGAAGTAAGGTAATTATGCTTAAGCTCAGGGTTTACATCTCAAGAGATGCATTCACCGGCTGAATCGTGATTGGGAAGCCTACACGTGCGGGTCATGTCGGACAGAGTACGATTTTTGCATAATTCCCGAGTGTGATTTCGAGTTTGACGACATATTTCTCCATCAGGAGGCTATTATACAAAAGTGAAGTTTACTTAATACACAATATCAAATAATAGTTACGAGTTTTCTTGTTATATAAAAAAAAGTAAGTAACTTAATTTCGTAAAAACACGAGTCAATACGGTTGCATACAGTGTATAATACTATAGAATTTACATAATAATAAGCTGATAATTAGAACAAAAATTTATTATTGTACCTAGTACGAGGAAAATGGTTTGCAAAAAATTATTGATAGAAGGAATGGATGGTCTAGAAGTTCTACCGGTTCAAAAAATGCAGCTGCAAGTCAAGAGTATTACCTACTGTACTTTTGGACACTAATATTTAACTCTATTTTTTGTGTGCTTCTTCAAAGATATCAGCTAATGGGACCTTACTACTGTCACCCAGACTTCCAAGTCCTCGTCAACGAGTCCGTTAGTTTATTAATTATCTTATTTTACCCTAAAAAAAAATCTGAACTTGTTAATTAAAATAAAAATATTCTTTATATTTGCGAATATATATATATATATATATATATATATATATATATATATATATTCAATTTATTTATATATTTGTCATATTTTTAAGAATATACGGAGTATATTTTTGTCAACTGTGATGAGGTAAGGTATGAGTATTTGCCTTGTTTGAACTCATCACCCAACTTGTAGAGTCCAATATATTTGTCATACTTTTAAAAGTATATCTTTTTGTCAAATGTAATAAGATATAAATACATAAATGGAAATGAATTCATTTTGCAACTTGTAAAGTGGTCCTCTTTTGGAGATGCATAGAAAATTAGAAACCCATGGAAAATAGAGACGTTACATATACTCTAGCTTGTTCCTATACAGGGCATTTGGGGGGAGGAAATTATAATTTCATTTCCACCTAATTCTCACATAATTCTGAAGGCAAACAAATTCCTCCGTTTGGTGTGGAATTGAAATTCTCTCATCTTTTATGGAATTAGAATCTCATGCTCCCTGGTATTTCAATTCCATGAATTTTAGGGAAAAAAAATAACTTTGAGACAAATTTATCCATCTTTTTGTTTTTTTTGAAAACAAAAATTATCCATCTTTTTAAACCTAAAATTGATATTTGACATCTCTCTTTCAATTATAGTGTGTCATTCTTCTTTTACTCTCTACACAGAATGTTAATCAGTAGGTCAACCTCAATAAAATATGTTTTTTCTTATCTATTTTATTGTTTTCGTTATGCAATTTTATAGTTTATTTATAGTGTGTTACATAAATTTTCAAAAGTAAAATTTGAATTTGGTGATTTATAATAATAATAATAATAATATAAAAAAATAATAAGAACAACAACAACAATAAGTATGGCATTTTAGACTTTATACTACTTATTCCCTTTCACAATTCTCATGTATACCAAACATTAGAATTTAAATTCCCAGTAATTCTATTCCTGTAAACCAAAAACTGAAATTTAAATTACCACTTTATTCACACATTATTTATTCCCCATGAAATTGCAATTGCTTTCTTACGTAATTCATTCCCTCCAATCAAACGCCCCGTTAGAGAATGAGCTAGATACATGGTGGTTTGTTGAATGATACATGTATCAAAAATTTTATGACTTCTACAAAATTTTAAAGCAAGGGTTCGTTAAAATATTTGATAGATGCATTACAATAGAAGGTGATAGGTAATACGAAATAGAGCTGTGCTCAATTTTTGGTTCCTTAAACCCCTCTCGGTGACATTCGGTGTCCCGGTTCACACTCCCACATGGATGATGGGAGTGGGTTCGAGCCTCAGTGGAGGCAACTGTTGACTCTTTGTGCTTGTGCTTCAGTAGGTTGAGAAAGTAGTTATGAACAGATACTACATTGTAACAGAGTCAGTAGTACTCAAAAAAAAAAACATTATGGGGATTATTGTTACCTGTACAAAATATTTTGTGCAATTGGTATAAGTAGTATGTCATTTGGACCTTACTTTGCCACAAATAAATATCTGAAAGCAATTACTCCTTCAATTCCGGAGGGAATAGAGTGTAGTGTTTTCGTAATCAAGCTTTAAGCTTGACCAAGAAAACACCCATTCTGTCAGGTAGCTAGCGATATCGAGTCTCGTGTCGGCCCTAAGGAAATAGAGTGTAGTGTTTTCGTAACCAAGCCTTAAGCTTGACCATGAAAACACCATTCTGTCAGTTAGTTAGCAAGATCGATCTCGTGCCGGCCCTAAGGGAATAGAGTGTAAAGTTTTCATTTTTTTTTTGTTTTTTTAACAAAATTGATCAGGGTAGACCATGACCAATTGTTACATTGATAATTGCTCGGTCATCTTGCTTATGGAGGCGGACACACACTTATGGAGGCGGACGCACAGACGCATGGAGGCGGACGCACAGACGCATGGAGGCGGACGCATGGAGGCGAACACGCCTATGGAGGCAGACGCACTTGCGGAGGTGGACGCATGGAGGCGAACATGCTTATGTCCATGATTGTTGTTGAGTCAGGCGCTTGGAGATCCACGACATGGACGGGAGCGCGCCTCCATCCACCATTGTTGTTGAGCTGGCGGCATGGACGGGAGTGCGGCGCGCGGCCTCCATCTACAATTGTTATTGAGCTGGCGGCATGGACGAGAGCGCGGCGCGCGACCTATATCCACGATTGTACAGCTGGCTACGAATGAAGATCCCCTCACGGCTGTGGTTGCTGTTGCAGTTCAAGTAACGGGAACCATGATAGCTGCTAGATTTGATCGTGCCATTCCTAATGATAAGTTAATTTTTGTAATGTGTGAAGTGTTGTCTGAGATTTGATCTCGACTCTCAACGAAAGCACCAATTACGGTAAAAATGATTATTAGATAATATTAATAAGTAAGTAATCATAGTCTGAGTACACGAGCTTGTGTGTAGGAAAACCATAAAGTCCCACTACTTGCTAATGGACTCGACTTTTATACTTAAGAATAGTAATGGCTACAATAATGGACACCAATAGCCTCCTAATAAGTGCAATGACTCCCTCCATAAGTGCCCGACTCTTCAATAATTGTTGTGCGCTCCTTCGTAATGGTTCTTTGATGAGGAGAACCCTAAGAACCGTTACCTCTTCTTAAGCGACGCCTGCTGCTTCAATGAATTGTTAACGGGTCGGATCCAATATCTTGCCCAATTGTCCTGTCAGAAACAATGTAATAGGTACAAAGTAGGCAATTTTTTTACAAAATAATTCCACATTTCCGTCGCAATTCGTGATTTTTCTTGTAGTGTGAGTATTAGTAATGGTTGAATTTGATTACAGAAGCTTTCCTCACCTTAATTGTTCTATCACATAAGTGTTCATCACCTTTAGACTTGAGATTTAAAGAATTCAACTTTCAGGAAACCTTTTTTTTCTTTAGTTTTCCTTCTTTATGGGCACTTGATTGGGATTAGATCAATGACTCATATC
Organism: Ipomoea batatas; assembly: GCA_002525835.2. Classification (NCBI taxonomy): domain Eukaryota; kingdom Viridiplantae; phylum Streptophyta; class Magnoliopsida; order Solanales; family Convolvulaceae; genus Ipomoea; species Ipomoea batatas. Next base: position 8,496,302 of record CM008332.1, read on the forward strand.
TCGCCTCATTCTTTATTGGAGTTCTTTGCACATAATCTCTTCCCTATAATAATATTAATTAATAATTAATAATAACAATAATAACAATGATGATGAGGATGAAAAATTGTACTTTTTGTTTCTAAATTATTTCATAATTGTAGAATTTGTTCATAAGTTTGGTCGTGCTCACTTTTCGTCCCTTTAATAATAAAACATTAGGGACAAAATTTACAATTCTAATATAACTTGAGACAAAAGTGAGAGTAAAAGGACGAAAAATACAATATAAATGATAACTTAGAACAAAAAGTGAGTACGACCAACACTTAAGGACAAATTCTACAATTATGGTATAACTTAGGGATTAAAATTACAATTGTTTCTAATAATAATTATTAATGTGAAATCCCTAAGCTGGAGTCTAAAGACCAAAATCCCTAACCTGGAGACTGGAGTCCAAAATCCAACTGAAATTGAGAAATTCCCTCAAATTCCTAAGCTGAAGCTCTTAGCGACGTCGCCGGCGAAGTCCACTGTCCACCGCCTCCAAGCGCGTCGCCGGCTGCCTGCTTCGCCGCCTCACTCGCTAACCGACGAACGGTACTGTTCCTCCTCCGATTCTGGCTTGATTTTTAATATTTGATCTCAAAACGTCACCGACGTACTGTTCTGCTCCGTCGCTGGCTGCCTGATCCACCCGTCCGTAATTTAAATCCCCGCAGATAACTGCAAGTTAAGCACCATTTGTTTTTTCCTCAAAGGAAGCTCGCAAGCAAGCAGAAGCTATGGCTACCAAACCAATCATCAATGTCGTCGGCCTCTGCGGCTCTCTGCGTAAAGGCTCGTACAATCGCGGCCTCCTTCGCGCCGGTACTCCCTTCTACTCTACGCTTGTCCTGTTATTCACCAGTTTCAGTTCAATGTGCGCTCCGTCTATTCCACGATCATTTTATGCAGCGCGATGCGCGAGAATTTATCCTCGCATCATCATTGATTCAACTCAATTAGTTTATAATGATTGAGATTGCTTAATTCTAACCAGTGGCGGCTGATTCGATTACTTTTTTCGTACAGTTGAATTTCATGTTGCATCATCAGTTGAATTAGTTTATAATAATTGAGATTGTTAAACTGTAAGCAATTGAGGCTGATTCAATTACGTTTTCATATGGTTGAATTTCATCTTGTATCATTAGTTCAATTAGTTTATAGTGATAGAGATTGTTACTTTAAATTGTAAGCAATGGAGGCTGATTTTATTACTTTCTCCGTTTTTTCTGATGGTTATAGCTATGGAGATAAGCAATGAATCAATTGAGGGGTTGAAGATAGAGTACGTGGATATATCGCCGTTACCGTTTCTAAACACTGATCTTGAGGTTGATGGAACCTTCCCTCCTGTTGTTGAGGAGTTTCGCCAAAAGATTCTTAAAGCTGACAGTGTCCTGTTTGCCTCTCCGGAGTACAATTATTCTGTTACTGGTACCATCTTCACCCATTACTTATTTATTTGATTGATTGATAAAATTTTTAATTTATTTTTAATGTATACTGGCCAAAGTTTTAGGTAGAAGGATAATGAAATAAAATATGAAGAGGAACAGTAAGTTGAGCCAATTATAGGGGTGCAATGTGCATTAATTATGAATATTGAAAGCTAAGAAAGGATAAGAAAGTAAGTAAATAACAATTATTGCTGCTGGTAGACTACTAGACTCCTGTAGAATGAAGAAGATTTTTGCATTGTGAACATTTTCACATGGAAAACTTGTTAAAAACTTCTCCAAAATATTTTGAATTTTTTTAAATTAAAAAAAAACTACTTTCATATTTAATCCCATGAATATTAAATGACATTCATATTATTTTTGTCACAATTGGTGGATAATTATTTATTTATTATAATTAATTTTTTGGTAAAAGATAGTTGGAACACATTATATTTTAAGTCCAAAATCATACGAACTTGAGTACCTCAACACTTTTGAAAAAATAATGTATGATTTCAAACTTGAAACGTAATGTATTTGGGCTGTTTGGTTTTCTATTGGAGGTTTGGTCAGAGGACATAATGTGAAAAACTTAATACTCCGTACTTGAGAAATATGGAAATAACCAAATAATCATGGCACCAAAAGTTGAAATTATTTATTTTTAAAAATCTTATGGAGCATATCAAGAATCTTACCTTTTTTTTTGGAGTAAGAAACGTGAGTTCTTATCTTTTGCTCCAATCTCCAAATTGAAATCTGTTAGTAAACATAAGATTTTTGATAATAAATGTAATCATAATTGGAGTAAACAAAACCAATAATCAATTGAGTTCAATCAAAATATAAAGCGTGGTAGATGTATAATTTTAAGCATAATCAAATAAGTTATGTTTAAATAAATAATGTAAATAGAAAAGATAGAAGATGATGATAAGTAAAAGAAGATGATAATAAATGTAATCATAATAATGAATAAATATGTAAGTAGATAATGGTAAGGATGTGATTATAATGACATATAGTCTAATAGATTATAGCTGATTCTGTTTTCCATTTAGAAAACAGTTTTTTATAGTGTTTCAGTTTTCTCAATTATTTCCTGTTTTCAAAATAGAAAACTGTGCTAGTAAACATGTTTTCTGTTTTCTGTTTTCCAGTTTTCAAAATTTCCAGAAAATTAGAGAAAATTTCCAGTTAGTAAACGCACCCTATACTTTTTTATATAGTATATTAATTTTAATCATGAAACTAATATACAATTAATATTTTTATATATTTAAAAAATTACATATATATCCTTATAATTTTTATATTTGCCTATTTCCTGCATTTTGTG
>CM008332.1:8499584-8511556 GCA_002525835.2 Ipomoea batatas
GTTCCAAGAATGCAAGAATATAACCTGTTGCAGCTGCGGGAGACGACGGAAGCGATAGGTGGCTCGTGCTGCTGCGTCGACAGCTGCCGTTTTGCCGTTCTGCCGCGTCTTCTGTTGCCGTGAGGGATGAATGGAAAGTGAGAGGAATGGAGGTGGAGAGCCTAGAGACTGGAAGTCTGGAACTACTGGAGAGGTGAGAGGCGAGAGCTCAGAGCTATGCTGATTTGCTGATGGCGAGTGGCGGCTTAACATTAAGCCTTTAGATTTAGGGCTAACTGATTGTCTTTATTACTCCATATTATTATTATTATTATTATTATTATTATTATTATTATTATTATTATTATTATTATTATTATTATTATTATTATTATTATTATTATTATTATTATTATTATTATATAATATGTGTGGCTCGCGAGCGGCTCGACGAGCCACGAGCCTAAAATATTTAGGCTCGAGCTCGACTCGATTATTTAACGAGCCGGCTCGAGCTCGAAGTTGACCGAGTTCGAGCCGAGCTTTGACCGAGCAGCTCGCGAGCGGCTCGCGAACGGCTCGGTTCGTTTACACCCCTAAGCCGACCTACCTGGTCTGGTCTCAACGCTTTGCCCATCCGAGGATGCTGCTCTCCCCCTGCTCCATACGCTGCGACAAGATCCTGTGGGTTTGATGATGCTTCGTAGGGTGACTGCCTAGGGTTACCACCGAGGGAAGCATGCTATGGAGGAGTTTTTGTACCAGACTCTCGAAGATGCTCTTCCGGAGGACTGGGAGCAAGTTCGTGCCGTGTTACCTGCAAAAATAGCACCACCTGGTCCAGAGCCTTTCAGTGATCATCCTACAAGTCCGACTGGCTCATTTACTGTTGCTTCACGAAATCAAGATCAATGATGTTTTGCATTCTCTTAGTTGTTTTCCGTTAGACTATTTTATTTTTGTTTAAGTATTCTCTATTTCTTTGCTTCATGTTGTCTACATGTAACTTCCCGTCTTCATGCTCTGATTCGACCAATCGTGTGCCCACCCTGGTCACAATGAAACATGCCCTACAAATACATATCAACTAGATTGCAAAGAGTCGGGAGATAACAAGTGACTCTAATCACAGCTCGACCATGAAAAATCGTGCAGTTAAGGTCGGGATAACTCAATCAAGAGATGTGATATTTCTTGCCCCTTTTTTTTGGAGCAACTTGAAATATTTCGAGTGGGGTTGGGAACATTACAACGGTATCAGAAAGAAAGTTTCCATTTAGCCACCCGAATACAAGTAACATATTAGTTACGCTACATTACTTGTAGAATTTCATGAGGTGTTCGAAGTTCCATACTCGGTCAATCAGTCGGCCGGAATGAGTCTCTAATTTGTAGGTGTCGGGTTGGACGACCGTCGAGACTTTGTAGGGCACTTCCCATTTTTTTGCAAATTTTTCATGATTGGTCGGTCTGCTGGCTTTTCTCTGTCGGAGCACCAAGTCGCCGACTTAGAAGTAACGTGGTTTCATCCGTTCGTCATTGTAGGTCTTGGCGGCGTTTTGGTACTCGATCATTCTTCGTGGAGTGGTTTGGTAGGTCCAATTAACATATGGGAGTTCATCTACCCGGCGTTCTGGTACTCGATTATTCTTTAGTCCGTTGAGGATTGTCCGATTGGTGTTTTTCACTTGTACGTTGGCTTGCGGGTATGCTACGGTTGCTCGGGTGTGTCTAATGCCCAACTGTGCCATGAAGTTTTTGAATAGCTGACTATCAAATTGAATTCCGTTGTCGGCGATCAAGTAGACTAAAACCCCAAATTGAGTGATTACCTTCGCCTAGAGAAACCTTTGGCATTGCTAAGAGGTGATGGTTGCCCGTGTTTTTGCCTCTACCCACTTGGTGAAGTATTCGATGGCCATGATCACATATTTCTTCTGGTCGATCGCCATTGTGAACGCCCCAATCATGTCCACTTATCTTGCAAAGGGTATTAACTCACTGATCAGTTTGTAGTAACTAGTAAGTAGCCGGTCAACTGGGTAACTTGTGAAACTCTTGAGAAGTAGCGCATCGTCAAACATATCGCTCGCAATCCAAGTTGATTGAGAGTCAATAGTATCCCAACAAGATGATTTTTTGTGCCAACGTCCTCAGTCCTTGGTGGGCCAAGCAAATTCCTTCATAAACCTCTTCCATCGCAATCTCGACTTCATCGCTTGTTAAACACCTCAAGAGCGGTCCGCCGCACAATCGCTTGTAGAGTTTCCTGTCAATCAATTGGAATCGTGATGTTCTTAGTCTGACTTTCTTCGCCCAGGTGGTGTCATCCGGTATGATGCCATTGACTATATAGTTTTTCAAGTCATACATTCAATCCGGCTCGCTTATCTCGACCGGTCGGATCTCAGTGACATCAATGCTCGACATCCCAACTTCTTCGACCCGAGCAATTTTGGACACGTTCTTGGGAGCTTCCTTGGTCAATTTGGAGAACATGTCAGCATCTGTGTTATCTGCCCTTGGCACTTAGAGGGTGCTTGGTTGGTCAGTCAGCCAGCCGGTCTAACAAGTGACGACTTAGCGGTCTGAGGTTATATTGTATTACAAGTAAAGAGTGATTACTAGTGAGATAGATTACAATGTAGAGTAAATTACAGGTAGTATGATGTTACAGAGTATTGAATATAACAATAGAGGGGATGGACACTCATATTTATACTAAGTTGGCTATGCATTTAATGCGTCTATATGCAAGTGGCTTAACGTGGTGAGCTCTTGTTGGCTTAATCAAACTATCGCCCCACAGCATAAAAAATCAATAATTTTATTTTACAATTCTACCTTAATATAAAAACATAATACCTTATTAAAATGCAAATTAAAAATTGTTTGTTGTTTTTAGTATATCATAACTTTATTTATGTTCAATTTATGTAGAAAATATTGACGGCCATGTGCATCCAAATGTCCAATTCAATGTGAAAAGATGGATGTGCATAAACCGCATTTGCCCAATTAATTTGTAATTTTAATTATTTTATAATACAATACCAAACAAAGATTATTTCTTTTAGTAATTACATATATATATTTTTTGAAAGTAGTAATTACATATATTAAACTCATATATATGTGCATGATTGCATCAAGAGTGAGTAATCGGGCTCAAAATCTTAATTTGTGGTGCATTCAAAAAATTTTGTACTTCTACTACTAATATAATCTACAATGAGGTTTTTAATAATTAATAATTTATATTCTCAAAAAAAATAATTAATAATTTATGTTTTCAATAATAACGTAAAATCAAACAAAATTTAAAGTAGACAAGTGTATATATGATTGTTATCATACCAACATTTAATGTTTCTTTCAATAATAATCTATTATGAACAATACGTAATATTTTTTTTTAAATATATATCTATTATATATGGCCGTGCATCGCACAAGACAATAGTTTTTTGAAATCCACAAGACAATAGTTAGTTAAAAGTTAAAGAACTAAAATTACTAATAAAGAACAATTAAGAGAGTAAAAATTGCATTCTTCCTTATATAATTTTACACTTTTAAGGTATTTTTACCAAAAAAAATATTTACAATATAACTCCTAAGTTTTCAAATCCTAATCCTCCAAAATTCCCAATTCGAATTCGTTCTTCCACTTCTACTCTACCCTGCGAATTGCGATTCCCGTCCGAGTGTCCGACTGGTTACAACCTCCGGCGAGGCGGCGACTGGCAGCAACAGGTATTTCTTCCAGTCTTCCAATCTTTCATACTTCGGTAGCTTACTGTGCAGGTGAATGGTGGATATGGTGTCAACTACTCAACTATCGGGGGTCGACGAATGATGTGGGCTGCGGCCTACGGCTGCGTCCAAGTGTTGGTTCTTTTGCTACTTTAAAATTGATGAATTGCTATTCTAAAAACTCTACTGTTATAATATGGTATCATCTTTGCTCTTATCTTCATCTGTTTATTCCCTAAAGTAATGGAAAGCCTTTTGCATAAGAAATTCAGAATCCACTGCTTGCCTGAAATGTAAACTGTAACAGCTCCTTGAACAGTTAATCTACAATTTTATGACGAATTTCTTGCAGGAAAATTGTGTTTTGAAGATTATTATTATTATTATTATTATTATTAGTGCAATTATTTGTAATCATTAATTTCACCTAGAAGAATGTTATACTTGAAAAATTTTCCATGTGAACTTGAACCATACTTTTGGNGAGTAACTTTAACCTCCCATTCTTTCTTTATTTTTGTTTTTGATAACATAGATTTTCGGATTTCACTGAACTATATCATGAACCCCATAAACTTATCATCAGGTCTATAAAAAAAATTGAGTAAATTTAGTTTTAAAATCAACACCAAATTATATATCTATCTGCACATCAAATTCAACTCAAATGAAACTTTCAATGTTAGAAATGAATCAAACCACACACTTCACTGGACAATATTTTCATTAATCAAGATTTTAAAAGGCGATATCACCCGACCCGGATGAGGTCTTTAGCTAAATTATTTTATGAGGAGATTCCATGACTAAAAAGTCATAAATTTCATCTCATTGTAAATATCAATATGATTCTAAAATGTTTAAATAGTCTATATGATAATGACACTTAAATATATAGATAGTTACGGTTGGACTGTTTGCACCCTTGAAAGGGGTGGAATTTTTTTTTAATGGCGTGAAAATTTTTAACTTATTTATTTATTTATTTACGCATAATGCAAGACTTGTAATGAGTATGGAGTTCTGGGATGTGTTCATGTGTGTGTATATATATATATATATATATATATATAATATTTTTTTGTTAGACCATGAGGTGTGAGCAAGTCCTGGGGTAGCTTTAAGTCTGTATCATACTCAGACTAATCATCATTCGCACCGGACCGGCCCAATTAAGGGACAAAGTGCTGGCCAGGTTTTTCCATACAAGAGGGGGTTTGAGCTCCCGAAAACCACACACTTCACTGAATTTGACTTGATAAACAAGTCATTTATGACTCAATTGTACTTTTTTGCCAGTTTAGGGGGCTTGAATGAAGCTTTTTTCAGTTAAGGGGCCTAATTGCACTATCCACCCGACTTAGGGGGCCAATTTGACACTTTTTCAAAGAAAAAAATATTTTGAATACTACTAACTCTATTAGAATGCAGTATTTGTTCATAACTACTTTTCAAAGTATTGAAGCACAAGAGTCAATATTGACTCCACTCTTGCTCGAACCCACCACCTCCCGTATAAAGGGAAAGGTTTGATGCCACTGGACTACAAGGTTTTTGGCCCAAGAAAAAAAATATAAGGTTGAATATCGCATGGTGTGTGCACAAGATTGAATAATAATTGGAATTTGAATTAATTAGTTAGGTATAATATATGAATATAAGGTTGAATATGGGAAGGTTTGTGTGTGTATATATTATAGAGATATTGATGGTCAATTGCGGGATAGGTTAGCTCCAACTAACATATCAAGCCACGGAGTTTAATACATGCAACATATTATTATTGTGTAAACATAGATATCACGTTCACATGTTGCAGTTTTTCTCAGGGCTTCAAGCTACTATTGTATATTCAATTATTCATCCCTCAATATTTTAACAAATACGGTCCAACCCCATAATTGTTTATCAAATTTAGAAAGTTAAGGATGAGATTTGTGAACTGAAAATGGGTATAATCTCTAGGTTTGAGTTACAATTGGAAAAGATGTAACTATAAAAAAGTCAACTTTCGGTGTCAACCAGCAAATAAAAAGACGTGCTACACGTCCTTCAAGGAAGCATATTGCATTTTTTTCTTAAACTTTACTAATTTCAAATTTTACTTCCAGTCTGATAAGTTGTTTTTATTACGTGGATCGTAATATAAGTGTCTATAATTTTTTGCGTGGAGTAAAAATTAAGAATATAAAATGAAAATACACATCATACATAGTATTTTTCTTTTTTCTCCCCAAATGAAAACACGGGTAAACGGTGATGATTGAGTTAAAATTTTTAATAAAAAATGAATTAATTTTATAATTATTAGAACAATCTCATATGTTATTTTTTGAAGATTTTTTTTAATGGATGGAAAAGAGTGTGAGTTAGAGGGGAGAAAAGGGAGAAAAAAAAAAAAGAGCAAATATTATTTTTAGTCCCTCAACTATAACACATGTATCAATTTTGGTCATTGACTATTAAAAATTTCAAATTAGGTCCATGACTATTCAATTTGTATCACTTTTGGTCCTTGACTATTAACATTTTTAAATTAGGTGCATGACTATTCATTTTGTATCACATTTAGTCCTGTCGTTAAATTTTCCGGCGAAGTCATCGGGGGTGACCAGCGTTTTCTATTTTTATTATTATTATTTTTTATTTTTAAGTTTTTTTTTATTTAAAAGTTACGGAGTATTAAAATAATTTTTAAAATAAAAATTAAATAAATTAGTCGGTCACCGGTGACTTTGCCGGAAATTTGGCCGGAAAATTTAACGGCAGGACCAAATGTGATACAAAATGAATAGTCATGCACCTAATTTGAAAATGTTAATAGTCAAGGACCAAATGTGATACAAATTGAATAGTCATGCACCTAATTTGAAATTTTTAATAGTCAAGGACCAAAATTGATACATATATTATAGTTGAGGGACTAAAAATGATATTTGCTCAAAAAAAAATTAACTTGATTTTTTGTGGGTCCTAAAACAGAAGAAAAAAAAAAAAAAACCAACCATCCTTGATGCACAAACAACGAGTGCATTGCACACGCCATCTGGACTCATTATTGCATATTTTTTTTTGGCAATTGTTCTTTTTTTTTCTTTCTTTCTTTACCTCTCCCCACCCCATTTTATGTGGTTGTCAAAAACTTTTAAAAAATTTACAATTGATGAGGATGCTCTTACAAACTTTCGTTTGTAATATTTTTAAAACTAACTCGCCTTTTTTTTAATAACCCTTAACCGTCAGTCTACCTAAATAAATATATCATATTTGTTCTCACGTTTTACCTAAGAGTATGTTTTGACTTTTTATTGGTGTTTTATTTTTGTTTATTTGTTTTGGCACAAAGGGAAAATCCTTCCCCGTAAAGTTCTCCACATCACGACTTGATAAAATTGTGGAGTAATAAATTATTGTGACTCAACGACACCTAAAGTAGAAGAACGTGCCTGGTGCCTATAAAAAGTTACCCATAGAAGGGTGAATTACCACACTACGGCTACTAAGATTTGTGTTTAGCTATTTAAGGAGTGGTTTTGTGTTTTGAACACATTTTCACTTTTCCAAAATATTTTGAGGTCATTATTGTAATTAAAAAAGTTCTCACAATTTTTCTCTGGCCTCTATACTTTTTGTTATTGTGTTATATATCATTAAAGTGCATTATTTTTAAGTATAAAATTAGTAGACAATTAGTATTTATATATATTTTTTAATATTTGTACATTTACCTCACATTTCATACTTTATATATGCAACTTCAACAATAATTTTTGTGGTTTTGACTTATGAGTTATTGAGGCTAGGTTAAATGAATTAAAACCAAAAAGTACTACGGAATAGTATTTAATTAATTGTCATGATCAGAAGGGTTGGTTGCCTGGTTGGTAACACAATTAAGTATGCAGAGTAGATTCTAGATTGTCTAATACAACATATAGATACATAGTTGGTGGATGGACCACCTCAAATATTAGATCATGACTCATGACCCTGACCTAAATATGGTGCCATGTGCCAATTAAGGTAGAAGAATGTTGTGTCCCAGACATGGCTGGTTTTTGGTCTGTTGTTTGGTTGCTGCAATTTACATGGATTTTGGTGGCTTAAAAAATCCTATAACGCTGTTCCGTCTCAATTAAAAAATTAAATTAATATCAATTATAAACATCAGACTTCTCAGAAAATAGTCCTGTCATGACATATTCAAGCGACATATAACCACTTGCAACAAAATTAGGGTAAGCTTCCTTCTTCAAGCCCAAGAACAAGAAATCTTAATTAGCTGAATTCATATCTGCAGGAGTGGTTTCATTCTTGGAGTGGGCATTACTTCTATGTGACTTGGAATCAGAATCCAAAAAGCTTTGGATTGTGAATGTTGGCTGTTTAGGCTGAGGAATATCTGTTTCACTGCACAACATCAGCACTACATTTGACATTGTTGGCCTGTCTGAAACATGGTCCTGCACACAAAGCAGTCCTATCCTTATGCACCGCAGCGCTTCTGTAAACGAACACGAGTTGGAAATTGATTCGTCTATCAGCTCAACTTCCCTGCTTTCGCTCCATAACTGCCATGCCTGAAACAGTTTCAAGAACATAGATGAAAATTTTCAAACTTTGGGAAATACTATAATCTCTTGTCTGAAATGATGCACTTACATAACTGAGGAGGCTGAAATGTTTTTCATCATAGTTATAGAATCCACAGTTTCTTCTGCCGCTAACGATCTCCAACACTAATACCCCGAAGCTATAAACATCAGATTTCTCGGAAAATTGACCTCCTATGACATATTCCGGTGACATATAGCCACTACAACACACGGGGGTTTCAGAGTTAATTTACTTAAACATTTCATACATAAAAAACCGTGATTATCGAAGGAGGCTTACAAGGTTCCCATAATCCTTTGAGTAAATAGCTCTTCTGTCACCCTGATTGGCCTTGCCAACCCAAAGTCCGAGATTTTTGGATTCATGTCCATATCCAACAGAATATTGCTTGCCTTGAGATCCCGGTGAATAATCCTTAAACAAGAATCGCGGTGAAGATAGAGAAGCCCTCTGGCTACACCTTGAATTATTGTGATGCGTTTTGCCCAAAAAAGCTGTACTTTTTTCATTTGGTCTAACCATAGTTATACACAATGCATTGAACAAAAGTAAGGAAATTATTAGTTAATCAAATGTGGAGTTATAAAAGCAATGCTTTCAGAACTGATTAAGCAAAGATTTACCAAAGAGAAAGCTATCCAAGCTTTTATTTTTCATATGCTCATAGACCAGTAACTTCTCTTCCCCATGAATGCTGCAGCCTAAAAGCCGAACGAGATTCCTGTGCTGGAGTTTGGAGATCAGCAAGATTTCGTTCTTGAACTCTTCAACGCCTTGTCCAGAATGAGCAGAAAGCCGTTTTACTGCAATTTCCTGGCCATTTCCCAGTATCCCCTACAAGAATTTCATTGTAATCTTTCATTACCAGTTTCTGGAATGTCTAGAGTGCACTCGAGATCCATTGTTACCTTGTAAACGGAACCAAATCCTCCTGCACCAAGCTTGTTATCGTTGCTGAAATCGTTGGTAGCTGCTGCTAGTTCATCAAAACCGATCATTGGCAACTCTGATGAATCAGTAGGGAATGCGTGAATTCCCTGCAACTCTTCTCCTGTGATGTCTCTTTCATTCTGAGCCTTTCCAATAAAAAATAGATCTTTGATCCTTTCTCTTCTTCCTCCTGAGTTTTCTCGTTTTTATTAGATTGGTCTGTATAGATGTATTTGCGCTTTGCAGTCACATCAATGAAGATAATGTTAAAGTCAATTAGCTCTAGAGTTTATGAAAGTGTTATACCTTTTCGGTTTGCTCTCCAAATGCAGGTCATATATATCAAAATTCCCAAAACGACAGCACTTGTAACTGTCGTTAAACCAGCAATGAGTGCTATCCTTCTCTTATCTTCACCTGAAAAGTATCGAGAATAAAGAAACAATGGTGCCATATGTATCTTCTTGACAATATGGTGAGAAAGAACGAAAGAATTACCAAATTCAGAACTAGAAAGGCGAAGATACAGATCCTCTCCTGCAACTGAGAACTGCTGAACATCGATTAGGCTCGATGTCCAAACCATACAGCCAATTCCTTGTGGATATGCATAAGCCACACAAGAACAGTTTTCCAAACACCACTGCCTGCAGCTTTCCATGTCTTGATCGAACAAATATATGAAATGATCGGGCAATTTCATCTCAGTTAGCTTCAAAAATGTGTCGTTTTTGGAATTCTTGGAGGCCATGCTACTCCTATCTGGTTCACATTGAAGTTCAGTCCGCCTAACACAGCCACGGGTCCAATTCCCTTTACTCCATTCCTCTCTTGACTTGGGTATAAAACCTCTTAAGCACTCGCAAAATGGAGACTTTTTCTTATCACAAACACTAAACGGTCCACAAGTTCCATAAACATCACAAATATGGTCTGGTGCTTCAAAGTCGACGACCCACTCTTTCCTTTTATCATTCCACTCATCCATCTGCAACGAGCCCGATGGTTTTATAGAGATGATCACAATATAGGACGTGTTGACCATATTGAAACTTAAATAGGCAGTTCCCTGATTGTTATCCTGGACAAGATTCATCCCTTTGGCATATCCACTAGCCTGTCCTGGAATACCTATGAATCTCCATCCATTCCATGGGCCACTTCTCCAATAAGGCTTTGAATTATTACCCCAAGTGAATACCTGAGGTGGATTTTCTTGTGAAAGACCAACTGTGAAGTTTCTCGGTGATGGATCATCTTCCGATTTCCAGGAAGACAATTCCCGTTTCACTCCAGCCAGGATATCATAATATCCCAGACTCATTCCCGAAATAATTGTGTCACACGGGTAATTAAAGCTATTCCACAGAAGCACTCCCATGGCAGTGTCTCTAAGAATGAGTTCTCCTTTATCTGTAAGCACTGCAATTGTGCTGCTATTAGACTGGATGGAGGAGACATTTGTTGACCAAACCGTCTTTTGTTTCCCATCCACTAGTCTTATGTTCCCATCGCTTCCAATCTTCAAACTCGCAGCAGAATCATTAGCCAGAAGAGGATTTTCTCTGTTCGCGACCCATAATATCCTACGAACAGTAATATTCTTGTGCCACAACCCAATATACAGCTTTCTGGAACGGCCAGGACTAAAGAACCCCAACTCAAATACTTCACCAGCTGAAACAAGACTCTGGTTTACAGAGAGTTGTCGGGATCGAGTTAAGGTATCATCTGCAGTGCAATATTCTGTCAAAAGGATCAACGCACACAAGACAGAAAAAGCAAACAACTTCCAGTTTCTTGCCATTCTATTTGCTTCTCTGTGGCACTGTTCTTCTTTCAGCCTAAAATCCCCATTATGATAACCTTTGACCTTCTTATTTTTCTGGGGACTTGTTCAATTTCTTCTACCTTAAAAAACATAGAGGAATATGTCTCTTCAAATATATTACATTATCACAATAACCTAACAGTCCCATCAAGTGATGCATGAACCAAGGGGTGGCATTATATAATCTGAAGTGACCAAAAAAGTAAGTTCAATTATGTTATTTACAAAGTGTTGACTGTTAAACACCCCTCTAATGTATCTTGTAGCCAATCAAGACTGTTTACCAATCAAGTTTCACTTTTTTTTTGTTCGATCTAATCACCATTATACAATGAATTGAACACAAGGAAGGAAATTAGTAATGTTCAAGTAAACTAAATGTGCAGTCTTTAAATTATTAATCCAAGTATATATTCTATAGCTACCAGAAATGAATTTCAGCAGAAAATACGTTGCTTTCTAAGGGGAATAAAAAAATGCAATGACTTTGAACAGATTATTTTATAGCCAGTGAGCCTGTGACTTTCACACCTCAGTGAGGAATTCAGGTCATTTTGGAAAGAAAAGAACTTGAAAGCAATTACACATTCTAGGAAGCATCGTAAACGTTGTAGATATATTTAATTCAAACTCAAGAACATGAAATCTTAGCTGAATGAAGGAGCGGTTTCTACCCGCATTTTTGAACCGATCACCGGCCTTCAATCACTGAAACACTGATTTCATTCCTGGATTGGGCATTATTTCTGTCTGTCCTGGAATCCGAACCCAACAAGGTTTGGATTGTGAATGTGGGCTGTTTAGGCCGGGGAATGTCTGTTTCGCTGCACAACATCAGCACCACATTTGACATTGTAGG
>CM008332.1:8567113-8579613 GCA_002525835.2 Ipomoea batatas
CATTTCTTCTTTTTCTTACTATTTAAGTATTTATGCATTCACTCTTTTTTCTCTGCTATTCTCCTCTATCTCATTGGTTCAGGACTTCAGGTTATTTTGGTCTGGCTGTTATTACAAGTCTGCTAGTTTCAATATGCTAAAGAATATTAGAAGTAGAATGATTTATATGTGTTGGTAAAGTACTGTTATTGGAGGAATAGTACATTGTCTAATCTGATGGTACCAATCATAGCAAAAAGTGTTAGTGACAGTTAATTAGTTCTTGGCATCCTCGTTTCCAGGCATGCTCAGCTTTTTGTTATTATGTTAATGCCTAAATTTAATATTTGAATTGGCTTTATATATAGGTCTCACTAATTGATATTGAGAGCCTCAGCGTATTGTATGAAAGGCACATAGCAACTGAACTCTGCACAGGTATCATCTCTTCACAGTTTGAGACATGCAGCCTCCATGGTTTTGAGAAGAATGTTATAGTGCTGGCTACAAGAGATTCATCAGTGTTGGCACTTGAGGGTGAGACAGGGAACATATTAAGCCCTAGTATGGTTCATCCTAAGAAGCCCTCCAGAGCTCTATTTATGCAGATTATTGGTAATTTTTTAGTATTAGAAGTGTCTAATTTTTTGACATTCGGAGGATAGTGATATTCATGAAATTACATTATCAGTAAGTATACAGTTTTCTCCTTTTCTTGGCTTTTACAGGTGTACAGGAAAATTCCAGTAAAGGATCTAGCATTTCAGATTGCATGAACACAGATAAGGGGAATTCTGATGCCTCAAGGCTACCACTTGTATTACTCTGTTCTGAAAAAGCTGTTTATGTGTATTCCTTGGTGCATGTAGTTCAGGTAAGCAGGCATGTTACTTGGATATCGAACATAAATTAGGCTTGTGCAAATTCTTACCCTTTTTTTCCCATATATTTATACACAGGGAGTTAAAAAAGTACACTACAAAAAGAAGTTCCATTCCTCTTCTTGCTGCTGGGCTTCCACTTTTGATGGTCCTCAGGCTGGTGTCACTCTTCTCTTTTCAAATGGAAAAGTTGAAATAAGGTATCACATTTCCTTTTCGATGACCTTCAACAGAGATAATTAATGTGCAACAAACCATTGACACATAATTAATAGACCAAGAGCTGCTCTATCTTGAATGCATGTCATTCAAGAATACATTTCCTGCACAGATGCATGTTCATTTAGTGGTTCTGTTTGGGATCACAATTTAAAATCTTGAAGTATGAATTCTTCTTAGACCTCTGAATCATCAATCTTGGACCTGTAACCTTGGAACTTAAATACCATCCTTTCATATGGGAAGGGTCAGTCTTTCTTACCATAGAAAAGGAGATTAATTTTGGTGTCAAGAAATTGAATTATTAGTACCACTGTGAATTCCGTTTTACAATGTTATTAAGTTTATACGTCACTTGGGGAGGATGAAATTGCTTCTAGTTGATTGAATCTAAGCCATAACTTGTCATTTCAAATTCTCTCCTTTGGTCTCCAACTTTTCCTTCTTGCCATATTTATCAGTTGTGTAGGGAGCATGTTTTTTGAATCCAGCTGACTATGTTGTAAAAACTTCAGATCCCTTCCAGAGCTATCCCTTCTAAAAGAAACATCAGTAAGAGGGCTCACTGTTTCAACTCCAAAAGCAAACTCAATTTCTGACACCTCCATATGCTCTTCGCATAGTGGTGAACTCATAGTGGTACATCAGGCTAAGTTTGATGCTTTTTTTTCAATAACATTATAATGCTTGAAAGCTCACAAAAACTCTGGAAATTTCTTCTTGATAAGGTGGACAGGGATCAAGAAATGTTTTTCATCTCAGTTTCAGTCCTAAAGGATTCCTACAGGTACTGAACTAAGAACTGGACATGTGATTTCTTTTACATACCTGTAATTTTGTATCTCTTTCCTCAATTTCCATTAATTAATGAGGCAGAAAGGAAAATATACCTTACCCCCTTCCCTAGTTTCTTTTTCTTTTAAATGAAATAGAAATAGGCTCCATATTTGCAGTATTGCTGAATGGGCTGTATCTTGTTCCGCTATAGGTTTCTGGACCTTGCATCCCAAGTTTACGATAGAGAGATATTGGTTGAACAAGGGCCTATTTCAGCACCCGTCATCCATAAAGAAAAGAAAAAGGTCGGTGTTCCTAACTTTTTGAAGTATGCATGATTCTACGGTACACAAATAAGAAAACCTTCAAATTGCTTTTGGGCAATAGGGTATATTTGGGTCTGTCATCAAAGGAAACAAAGCAAAGAATCCACCTGAACAAGCAGCTGAAGATCCACAAGAAAGTATTGAAGAATTGTCAACAATCTTTTCAGTTCCCAATTTTCCTTTAGATGCAGAGAATGATGAGAAGTTAAGCATGGATGAAGATGACATCTTGGATATAGGTATTTCACATATGCCATACACCTTCAGTATGTTTTGCACTTTCCTATCTTGGTGCTCCCCACACCAAGCTCCTCCCCTACGTTATTACAAAATCATGTGTGATTTCTGGAGAGTGGAATCATTTTATATTGAAAAACACTTTTTTTCTGGAGAGCTAATTGCAACAAGATTTTAATGTGTACTTAGCAATCTGAAATTGAAGTGCCTTTATCCAGTTGAAATTTCATTTCTCAGTGCACTTTCTGTAGCTTTTAGTCATAGATGTGCTGATTGGCCTTACATTTTCCTTTTGAAGATGACATTGACATTGAAGATCCTGTTGTGAAACCTAAAGGAAATCCAATGGTTGCAGCACTAAACAAACAGAACCTTACAAATTCATTTGAAGCAATCAGAGGTTAGTTTTGGACAGGACGGCTGTTGAAATTTGTTTTACTTCAGCTTCACATTCATCTTGAACTCTTCATCTTCATTTTTCAGGGAAATTTAAGAGCTTGAAGGTCAAAAATGACAAAGTTCAAGTTACTGAATCACCGCAGGATGAGAAGGCTGGTGCTGTTGATCAAATAAAGAAAAAATATGGATACACTTCAAGTGTAAGCATTCATCCTTTACATCTAGTACCAATCAAGTGCCTTGATAGTATATTAGAAAGAAAATCATAAGCCAGTAATTGACTACAACTGAATACTCCAACCCGTAATGCAGGAAACAAGTGCTGCAGAAGCAGCAAAATCAAAGCTCAGTGAAAATTTGAGAAAATTGCAGGTACTAATAATACCAAATATACCATCTTCTTGATAGACCCTTTTCATACTTTATCTCTCAGTTTTTGTCTTAAAATAGCATGGATCAAGATACTATGACTACTTTTCTGGGTTGTTTGGGCATGCAGGGCATCAACCTTAGAACAGCTGAGATGCAGGATACTGCCAGATCATTTTCTGCCATGGCTAAAGAGGTGCTGAAATTTGCTGGGAATGAGAAAGGAAATGAAAAAGCAAGTTCCTGATCCTCCACACACTTTCCCTTATAGTCAATTAGTACTTGGTTGTGTTTCTTTTCCGCCTCTTAATTTATTCAATATTTGCAGAATGCAAAGCAGTATGTTATGAATGTGTTCTGTTCTGCAAAATGGTCATTATTAGTGTGCAGAGTGAGCTTCTTGTTTTTAATTTGGTAAAAGCAGTGTACAGAACCACATATGTACATGCATATGTAAATTGAATCTTCCTAAAATTACATATCCTAATCTTTGCTTTACACAAAAGCATTTCCTAACTTTTTTTTTTCTAAATAGAAAATGTTACACCAAATTTTTGTATCAGTCTGTGACATTTGTAATAACCTTCAATTTTCATTAGTAATTCATGCAACATTAGTTACTCATGCATGAATTGGCTTGCCATCAATTAATCATATAAAGTCATACGGATTATTATATTTGATAGTATAAGATTTTATATCATGCCAAAGACCTTGTGGTATAGTGCCACCCGGTTGCACCCCACATGGGAGGGGGTGGGTTCGGACCTCAGTGGAGGTAATATTGGCTCTTTGTGTTTCATTTGGTTGAGAAAGTAGCTATGAATAGATACTACATGTATTCAAAAAAAAGATACTACATTGTAACATAATCGACCTGGGTCCAAAGATACACAATTTAAATACTAAATATTCACAATTTGTAATGATCCTACATTGTATACACAATTCTCCAAACTTAGAAATACAACTAAGGTTCACCTTGTCAGGTGGACCATAGTCCATGGTATAACAATTTAGGCCCTACGCATTATGCTTCAATAAAAGAATAAAATTGGGTTCTACGACTCATTACAATATTTCACATATAATTAAGGTGATGGTATTCATGGAACGTGGACAAATTCGGAGAAAACCAGATTAAATGTACCAGAGAACAATGAAGAAATTCTGTCCAAAAAGTGTAACAACCAAAATAAAAAAAAACCTTTGTGTAGTAAAGAAGGACGGATTGGTTAATGGCCAAATAAGCATTATGCTTCAATAAAAGAACAAAATCACTTGCATTGATCTATTCCCTGCCTACGTGTACGTATAGGATTGGGCCTAGCTCTACACACTACTCTAAAAAAATTGGTCAAAAGATAATGTTTTAGTAAAGTAATGAAATGGAGGAAAATATTTATTGTCCTGTATGGCTGCTTAATGTCACAGCATATGATTGCGAGATAACAGGGAAAACTTGTTATGATTACTTATGTTTTTAAGTCTAATTACAAATTTTATTGATTAGTCGGTTAGAATCACACCTATAAAAATCAATAATTATATTAGAGCATCTCCATCAGTAAATTTTAGTGTGGTTTTTGAGAAAGTATAGTTGATGTGGAGGGCAGAGGATAGAGAAGATGGAGGGTCTTTGCAGGAGGAGAGGTTTTTAAACAGAGCAAGTGGGGCCCTCGTGGAGGATAGAGAGAGTGAACACAGAAGCGTGTTTCTTGCACCTTACGTGACCAGCGAGCACGTAAAGATTCTGTTTTATTTTATTATTATTTTCTCTTTTCTCGCATCTTCCATTTCCTACTCACACCTGCAAAAACCCCTGAAACACTACAACTATATCACTTAAAATTTGTGCCTTTTTGTTCATTTATTTTGATTAAATTTTTTGTATTAATAAATAAAGAAATAGTCTTTCATCATTAACAAATGAGAAAATATCATTTTTAGTCCCTCAACTATAATGCATGTATCAATTTTGGTCCTTGACTATTAAAAATTTCAAATTAGGTCCATGACTATTCAATTTGTATCACTTTTGGTCCTTGACTATTAACATTTTCAAATTAGGTGCATGACTATTCATTTTGTATCACATTTGGTCCTGCCATTAAATTTTCCGACCAAATTTCCGGCGAAGTCATCGGGGGTGACCGGCGTTTTCTATTTTTTTATTATTATTTTTTATTTTTAAGTTTTTTTTATTTAAAAGTTACGGAGTATTAAAATAATTTTTAAAATAAAAATTAAATAAATTAGTCGGTCACCGGTAACTTCGCCGGAAATTTAACGGCAGGACCAAATGTGATACAAAATTAATAGTCATGCACCTAATTTGAAAATGTTAATAGTCAAGGACCAAATGTGATACAAATTGAATAGTCATGCATCTAATTTGAAATTTTTAATAGTCAAGGACCAAAATTGATACATATATTATAGTTGATGGACTAAAAATGATATTTGCTCTTAACAAATGATGGCTACATATTCCTTGCACTAGATAGATTGTTTTGCAATGAAATACTACAAATGATTGATCATTCAAGTCTGAATATATAATTTTTTTCCTCTAGGTCTTTTTAAATCAACCAACTCAACACCCATGGATTATCAAGAGTGCATGCATCTCCCACTTTAATTTCAATGATTTTTGCTTAATGCAGGTGTACACTTATCCTTATTCCCATTTGAGTTTGAAACAATTCAATTGAGATTTGATTAAATTAGTCCTATTTTATAAGATGCAAATATTAGTATTAGTGTTGGCCCTGGAATAATATAATAATATGGTTATACTTAAATTGGCCTTTTTTAAGATACATTCAACAACATTCATAATCTGTAGTATAGAATTTTGGTTTCTAAAATTCTAAATACATGTTTTTTGAATTAAAATTTTAAAAACGTGTTTTTTTTATAACCTGCAATTTTGCATAGATGTTATTAGAATACTTAATATTGATTAGTTTTTTGTATGAAAATGTTAAAATAATTTTGACCATAAATGGTTCCTTGAATATTGATTGATTTACTAAATGAATTTAACTTGAGCATAAAATTTGATACAAAATGAATAGTTAATAAATTAGTGATATGGGTAGCATTTGAATCCAATAAATCCTTTTGTACCAGACATAGCTGTCAGTAAACGGAAGTTAACGTTGTAACCGTAGAAGAAAGAATATATTATTAAAAGATGCAGCTCCATACTCCACATGACATATTGTGCAATGTAAACCATAAAAAAATAAAAATAAATAAAAAATAAAAAATAAAAAATTAATAAAAAAAGGAAATAAGATTCCTCAAATTATAATTAGGTATGCCACCAAAAGTAATTATAATATGCCAGCTATTCTAGTCATAGTAAGCCCTTTAATACAATAATTCACTCGTTATTTGTTAGCGTCAATCAATTCATTAATTTCAATTCCAACTTCCCATTCCCACTTTCTATATCCATTCTTCCATTCCTATATAGGCAAAAACTCTCAATTTGGGAGACGGGTCAGATCTTTTATTAATGAGGTCAAAGATTCGACCCATTAATCAAATATTCAACATATCTCACGGATTGATACCCTGAGACGATCTCACACTAGATTATCCACTTACCCATATTTACATGATATTTTTCACTACTAAAAGCTCTCTAATATTCACTTCTTCCCATAGCATTAGATTTAAAACCAAAAAGAAAAAGAAAAAAATTTCTTATTTTCATTGGAGGCCCATCATCGATCCTACACAAGTTAATAAAAAGTTTGGAAAAAGAAAACAACGAAGTAAAGGTTATAATGTACTTTTTCAATAAGAAATTGTAGTGTACGTAATTCATTTAAATATTTACGATGATTAAAACCTTAATTTTCATCTATTGTGGTAAATATTTTCACATGTGATAATTGAATATCCATATATTATTAAACAACGAAGTGTTTATTTTCTTAAGTCGGTACACAGATTGATTTTTTTAACATCCACCAATAAGGGTGATTACTTTCAGTTTAACATCATACAATTAGGATTTCATTGGGTACTCGAGACCTCCAAATTATTACTATTAGGGTCACTATAATTGAAAACTTGCACCACTCAAAATTTGTCATCATATAGCACAAAATTCATTGTCAACCTTTTCCCTTTTAGTTTACGTATAAAAACAAATTGCAACTGCAAATAATATTGGCATTGAGGATCTGTTATGTCTCAACGTTTTGTTTAACTCGCCAATTTATAAATTCAAAAAATGAAAAAACATACAGAGACAAATAGACAATCCGTAGTTAAACGTAACCACCAATGCAAGGGCAATAATAAGGTATTATTATAAAATTATTATTATATACTTTTCGACAGACATTTATGAATTGATCTTTGGGCCAGTTTGGGGTTTACTATTTTTACTTTCAGAAAGATCCAATCTCACGTGGAGGGACTCCTTAAACGCACGACACCCAGTTTCAGAATCAACCATTATCTCATTGTGTTCTAAAAAGAAATACCCAATTGCTTTCACACACACACACACACACACACACAAAATAAAGAATACCCAATTGTTAAGACTGAGTAAGACTAGAAGTGTAAACACCCACTTGCATGATTACGATAGGAAACACACCCTATCCAATCATACAAAATACATATGCCTATTCATAATCATATAATCCAATCATATACAGGAACGCCTCCCCCATGTTTCTCATCTCCTCTCAGAACAAACAAACCCATATGCAGTTGACTAAACGGGCGAATCCGAGGAATAAAAATACACCGACGGCCGGGAAAATTGTCAGATCAGGGATTTAGAAACGGACAAAAAGTCCTAGCTAAGATATTATCATTAACCATAATGGATTGAAGAAACGTAATCATCATCATAATAAAGTACACAGAGCAGTGGATTTCCCCAACGGCTCTCACTTGACTAAGGAGTAAATCTTTCCCGTTCCCATCTAACCCTCCTTCCGAAAAAAAACATAAAACAAAAGAAAGCAAAACAGGAAAGAGAAACTGCTATAAACTAATCCCAAAAGGAAAGGTCATCATCACATATTTCTTCAGATCCCCCTACACAAAGCTGTGCCACCGATTTCATTTACTCATCATCGTCGTCATCATCATCCTGTTCATATACAAATTACAGGGGCTTGTGATTAATCACTAGGCATTAATTAAAATTTTTAATTAGAAATAAATTAAGCAGAGATCAAAGCAGCAAACCCCGTCACTCCCATCCTCATCCTCCTCATCGTCGTTCACCTCTGACCTTGACTTGTCAGATTCCTCCTCCTCGGCAGCTTCCCCAGCCTATGCTCCCAAAAAAATGAATATTTAAACATTCAAAAACTTTTGAACAGAAGAAAGCGTGAATGAAGACAAAAAGTACCTGTTTTCTATTGTAGGCCTGCATGCTCTTCTCGTATTCCTGCTTCCTCTTCTCAGCCTTGGCTTGGTAAGGAGCTTTCTCCTGAATTCAATCAGAATAATATAATATTAGAATCGAATCAAAAATTTGTTTTAAAAAATCTGGTTGAATTAACAATATACTTACAGCATCAGAGAGCTGTTTCCATTTGTCTCCGCCAGCTTTACCGACCTAGAGAATTTCAATATATTCGAACAAATACAAAAGTCAAAACAACGAATAATCTCGAAGCATTCAACACAGGTTTAACGGAAACTTTGGATCTGACAAAACTCACTTGTGCAACGGACTTGTTGTTCGGATGCTTTTCCTTGTACGTCTTGCGAAACTCCTCCCTAAATCGAATAAAAAATCGAAACAATAAGCTGAGGAATTGAAAATATGCTTTCATCGATCTGTAACAGGCGAGAATCTAATGTGTCGTACATGAACACGAAGAAAGCACTCGGAGGCCTCTTCGGCTTGTTTGGATCCTTGGCAGCTTTCTTCGCTTTCTTTGTCTCACCGCCTCTCTTTTTCACGGCGAGCCTATATAAAATAACAAAAAATTGAAAACAAATTCCCCCGAGATGATCATCGCAAACGCAGAAATCACACGAAAATTATAGATCCGAACGGTAGGGGGAGTAGAAACGCATATAAAACGAATTGAGATGAAAACTCACTTGTTATCAGCTTTGGCCTTGGATTTACCTCCCTTCATGGCGAAACCTGCGAAAAAACGACGAAAACCGGTGAGAATCGGTGGGGGAGTGATGGAAATCGGTAAGACTCGGGCGAGTCAGCGCCGCAGGGGTAGCGAGTTTACCTCTCTAGGGTTGAGAGAGAGAAAGACAATAACACGAAGAGATATGCTTTGGCTTGTGTGTTGTGAGTGGGCAAAGAGAAGGGGGGCGAGAGATAAGAAGGGGCGCTCCAGAGGACTGGAAAAGAAAAATTTTATTGTTCAGTCACAGAATGGAATTTCAAGTCCGGGCTTTGGGCGGGATTTCAAAAATCTTTTGCCACGTCACCCATCCGTGTGCTCTCCCCCCATTGGCTGGGAGATGGATAAGATTTTTCATTTCGCCCCTCTTTGGCTTTGTGTTTTCTCTGTGTTTCTTCGCGGAGGGATACGGGCCCTTGGATGGGATGCTGCCTCGGCAGAGGGGACGCGTGGCGAGATCTCCGCAACTGGGACTTGTATGTAAATTTACTCGCACGTGTTCCGCTTTAGGACTGTAATGACAATGCTAACCTTGGTGTTATGACGGTTCAGTAAGGGGCCGTGTAATCTAATAAAGAAATATCGAGGAAAATGGCGTGATTGGTACGCGGATCGCGAGATGTAGGGCCAATTTTGTAAATTCCCTCATACTATAAAAATCTCTATTGTACGCATGTTCCTTTTTTGTGGTATAATATATGGGCAAAGTTTGATGCTCAACCTATGTTTGTTAGTTGTGCCCAACTTGGGCCAATGTTGGAAGTTCATTTTCAAGCCTTGGATTGAGTTATAATGTATATGCACAAGTAATAATAAGATTAAGTTAATATAATTTGAGCTTAATATTATATATATACATATAATATTTCCTAAATACAATATTATATATAATTTCATTTATAATCATTATTATTATTACAATAATACACCACTGCAAATTTTAATACCATAAATTTACCTTCACCTACCTAGTCCGTTACGGCGTTACCGATATGACTATATACTTATAGCCACTTACCAATCTTCATTACCACTGTTACCTACCAATTTAAGTGTTACTAATATAACCATCTATAATTATGAGCATTTTTTTTTGTTATATATATGTCACTAATAAACCTACTTACTCTATTACGTCTGCTCACGATTTGATTCACGATTTCTCGGATGATATGCAGGAAAGCTTTTGGAAGCAAATTTGGAAACTAAAGGTGCCTAGCAAATTCAATACCTTTTTATGGACCGCCACCCATGATCGGATTATGGGCAATGTGGAAAGTAAAAGACGCGATTTTGCTATGGATGATAGTTGTGACTGCTGTCCGGGGTCACGGGAATCCATTGATCACATCCTTCGGCACTGCACCGCAGCCAAGGAGGTTTGGAAGGCTTCACCTCTACTGAACAGCGAAGGAGATGGAGGTAGCTTGACGTTCGTCAATGGATCACCGACAACATCATCCATGGGAAAGACGAGGTGGAGGGAGAAGACCGGCCTATACGGTTTACCATCATTCTCTGGTGGCTATGGAGATGGAGGTGCGACAGAGTGTTCAACGATCGCGAGTTGGACACTCAACATAGGTTCAGCTGGATCAGAGAAGCATAAGAGGAAATCAACTGGCCTTTCACGTGCCACAACAGCAATACTAACAGGGCAGGAATACTCAGGACTGCTCGATTAAGGTGGGATGCTTCTGTTGATCACCAGGTCACGCTCAACATTGACGGGAGCGTGAAATAAAGCAGCAACAGAGTAGGCATAGGCGGCGTTATGCGAAACAGCAAAGGCGAGTGGATTGCGGGCTTTCTACGTGGTACCGCCTACAAAGATCCCGCATGGGCGGAAGTGGAAGCCATTGAGGAAGGCCTTAGGTGGGCGTGGCAGAGAGGAGTTCGCGACATGGAAATTCAGTCGGATGCAAGAAACGTGATTCAATAGATTCGAGAGGGTTCGACGGGCCATGGACCGGTCAGCGACTAATCGACTATATCAATAGGATCACAGATTGGGTCGCTAAGGAGTGGAGAATCTCTTTCAAAGCGATTTACCGTGAGCAAAATAAGGTGGATGATCGTCTTGCGCTATGAGGTGCTATGTACCATGATGAGCTAGTGACGCTTGCAGATTGCCTGGCGATGAGCGAGGAAGCTTTTTTGATGATTTGGCGCATGTTACGAGCGTGAGAAGAGTGGTGGAGTCTGACTAACTGTCACTCCCCAGGGGTCCCCCCTCCTTTACGATTTAAAAAAAAAATAAACCTACTTACTCCACTACAACAAAACATGGACTTTATTATGATTTTTTAATTTATCATCTAACTATGTGACTTTTTTTAAAAATGTATAAACAATGATTTTACGTGAAAATTACAATTTATAAAAATATATATATTATTTTCGACAACATTTTACAGATTGAACCATCATCGAAGCTCAATTATTATTTTTAAATAATAACTTTAGATGGTGATTTCTCCATAAAATCGTTGACAAAATTTAAGTTAATTAGAAAACAATTAAAAAAAACTTACAATGATAGTTGTTTCAAATAACAACCATTGTTCCTTCAAAAAACTAACAACATATTATTAGTATTGCTGATTCTAGACCACAATGTGGTTGGCTATTATTATTATTCGTTTTTGCATAACACATCTACCATTGTTGTGAAACACAATTGCTGATCTTGACTTTGTTATAATTTAGTATTATGCTCGAACCCACTCCCTTCCATATAGGAGTGTAAATCGGGTGCTACTATACTACAAGGTCTTTGGCCGCTTTCATCATCATTATTACTTATTTACTCACTTTTCGTGTGCATATATATTATTGCTAGTATTATTTTTTAATTTACCTACCTTTACCAAAATGTAATTATCTAGTTGTACAATTACCACCACTAATAAAAAAAAAATGGTCACGATTTCTTATTAATTTATTTACAATTTTGCTACTGTACATTATTTTTTAACCAAACGTGACCCTTCTTTAAAACTAGTCGCAAAAGTCTAATTTATACTTTTTTTTTACTAATGCACTATCATTACTTAATATCTTATTCACTTATTTATGATGATGAAAATAAATAATTTTTAAATAAATTCATATTTATTTTATAAAATGGAAAACAATTAAACTTGGATAATTTTTTAAACATTTTATTACAA
>CM008332.1:8621043-8635705 GCA_002525835.2 Ipomoea batatas
CTTTTGCTCTTAACAAGCTTACCAAGCATGTATGGATTGGTGTCATCATTATATTTAGATGATAGTATGATACTATGATACATACATGGATATGAATATTTCCACTTTGGCTAAATGTGTTGTGATGGGTAAAGTGTTCTTAATGATGACCATGCCATCTTCCACTCATACATTTTGTGTCAGCATTTAGTATCAGAGTAAGAAGATGATTATGTGTTCATTCATATTAAGTTGTCAAAAAAGGATGGGTGGGGGAAAGTAAATGGAAGTTGAATAGTTATAGTGTGCTTAGTCATATGCACAACTTGCATTCCTATAACATAACAAAGTAAAATAAAATATGAAAGAAATCACGGGAGGTTGAATTCTTAAGAAGTCTCTTAGGAAAATAAATAATTCAATCAATGGACTAAATCAATACGTGGGAATTCACATCATAAATGGTGAACGTTTTTATGTACGCTGTAAGTCATTTTATTCTCTTTTAGATTGTATGTTCTGAGCCAGTCGTTTTCAGTCACTTCATTAGAATCTTAGTGTTATACAGTGCATGTATGTGTGTGGAGTATTATTGTAGCTTTTTGCATTTAGCTCACTTGACTTTCGAACAGCAAGGAGGAGAGGGACGCTTAAGTGAAAAGTTTTCCGAAGCAATGCAGCATGTTGCCAATGAAGATGTGAGGTAGTACCCAATCTCTTGGCAGCTTAATTATATGAATTCTTTCTGCAATCCATGCTAATCCCTAACATGCTTGTAGATACTTGCATTTTGATTTTCATCACATATGTGGGCATGTTCATTTTGAGCGACTCTCTATCCTTTACGAACAAATCGAGGATTTTCTCATGAAAAACAGGTATGGTTTATTCCCAAATCAAAACTAATAAGCACATGATCAAACTTTTTATTTTTATTGTTAGTATTAGTTACAACTTCCAAGCCCACAGAAGTGTTTATGTGAGCTACTTCTTTATTTGATCATAGCACTTGTGGGCTTTCTAGACATGCTATGGTATGCGCACTAATACGATCATCATTTGGATGATTCTTAACTTTATACAACCAGAGTCAGCGATCATATTGACAGACTGTCTGATCTTTTACAGCTTTTGGTGATCTCGCAGTGGTGTTGCAATTAAAATTAGTCACTTATTGTTTGACATTTATTAAGATGTTATGATTATACTAACTTCACTGCTTTATATTTTGTTGTAATTTTGTATGGAAGGTACTTTTTACTAAATGAGAAAGGTGAGAAACTTGAAACACAACTTGGAGTTGTGAGGACAAATTGCATTGATTGCTTAGATCGGACAAATGTTACTCAGGCATGTTCTCTGCTTTCAAAATGCTGAAAATTTCTTTTCATGTGGTAAAACACAAAATGACAATATGGAATACCCATTGGTTCCGTGGATCACTATATTGAATTTCACCTCCATGTTTTTACACCCTATTATAAAATTCTGCTTTTTGATCTTTTTGTATCCCCTTAAACGGCAGTAGTAATTCTTTGGGGAAGTAGAACAAATGAGTTTAAAAGCTTCCCAACTCTATGAGTTACTGCTTCAAGACCTGCTGTCCGTGATATGGGCTGGGTACATCTTTGTGTGATTTCATAGTAAATGAGTTGAATGAACTGCAGAGGACCCAAGATTCTGATTAATTATTTGGTCAATCCTAATGAACTTGATCTACATTAAAATGTCTACCATTTCATTATTTTAGCTTTATTTGAAGAAGGTCAATATGTGGTGACATTTGTAGTATTTGGCTTACTTTTTTCATACGTTGGGGTTCATGCTGGCACTTACCACATAGGCATATTGACTTCAATCGTTTTTGGGATGTGCTTGTATTCCGTACTACATTACTGTCACTGACATATGTAGTAGGAGTTGAAACTTTCAAGATGTTATTCTGTGTACATCACAACTTTATTTGTGTTTGCAGAGCATGATTGGTCAAAAAATGCTAGAGTTCCAACTGAGAAGGCTTGGTGTTTTTAATGCTGAAGAAACAATTAGCAAGCACCCCAACCTTGATGAGAACTTCAAAATCTGTAAGTAATTTCAGGCAATTGTTATGATTTATGCCTTTTCTAGAGTATAGACTGTTTTTTGCTGTTGGTGTTGAAACTTCATTAGCTTTTACAGATATTTAGCATTTTATCTCTCTTTTTCCTTTTTATGCCCCGACACTCTCCTATTTACTTTTAACCCTTCAAATTTTATGTGCAGTGTGGGCTAATCATGGGGATGATATCAGTATCCAATATTCTGGTACTCCAGCTTTAAAGGGAGATTTTGTCAGGTTGCTATTTTTAGACCTCTTTAGAGCATTGGGCATGATTTATTTCTTTTTTGCTCTCAGGCGAAGGCATTATTTAAAGGGAATATAAAACTTTCCACATGGCCTGCATAATGAATATATATAGGCTTATGATCTCATGAGAACAAACCCCCAGGAGAAAACTAAGAACCAATCCCAGGCTCTCAGCCTTATATCTGTAAAAATCGAACGGATCATATCATATTAAAAAAAAATGCGGTGGCATTTTTGTAATTATCATCAACTTCACTTTGCAAACTTGAACACTTAAATATGTAATATGTAACAACTAAATATGCAAACCTAGATAAATTTAAAAAAAATCAATGGAAAAGCTAAATGATAAATCTAAATCATAAATGCTAGACCCTAATCGGTAAAAAGTGAACCACTAAACCAAATAAAACAAAAAACTCAATTAAAACTCTAAAATCGAAACCCTAAGGGCAATGTACTTATGTATTTTTGCAAATGTAATCTTTTAATACTAAATGAGCAAAATGTTAATACTAAATGTGCAAGCTTGGAAAATTCTGAAAAGTGCAGATTTTAGTGTTCAAGCTTACATAGTAAAGTGGGTGATAATTATGAAAAATGCCACCATTTTTAAAAAAAATTTGATATGATCCTTTCGATTTTTTCAGATGTAAGGCTGAGATTGGTTTTTTAGTTTTCTCCTAAGGACTATTGGATCATATGAGAACAAGTCCTTAGGAGAAAACTAAGAACCAATCTCAGCCTTACATCTAAAAAATCGAAAGGATCATATCAAATTTTTTTAAAAAAATGGTGGCATTTTTCGTAATTATCACCCACTATACTATGCAAGCTTGAACACTAAAATCTGCACTTAAAAATTGTAGGTTTTGTGATTTTATTTTCTTTTTGGTTTTCTGTTAAGGTAATTAACCATGTAAACTGGAGATTCAGAGCTATGCTTTGGTTAATGAACTCAAGCATTGAAGTTTTGATACACACTAAGAGTCTCTGGATTTGGGTCATTGCTTTCATTTCTTCTTATCCTATACATGATAAACAATGTATAAATGTCTTAGTGGAAGGAAATTCAGGAAGTATGTCATTATTTGGTTCAAACTTTCATGTTCTTATCCTTATTTTCTGTATCTATATGAGCTTTGGCATTCTGAACCCCTGATTTTCTTTCCCTCTCACTTTTATGGGTGAAATCATGATTAGCTGGATTTGTAACATGGATATTGGTTATGCAGATATGGTAAGCGAACTGTCAAAGGTATTCTGAATGATGGACGTAATGCTCTCATGCGCTACTACTTGAACAACTTCTGTGATGGTACAAAACAGGTATCGTTCTTCACATACACATCCGTGGCTTTTGTGCACTTAGATCTAGGTAACCTCTTTCCATAGAGGTTTGTGTTCTTTTTCATCTTTTTTTTTAATAAATAAATCTTTTTGAGCAGTCTTGTATCTTGCTTTATCTTCTGTGCAAGTATAACCAGTACTACTTTTGGTTTATTTTGTGTTACCAACACCAATTAACTGAGGTTTCACCATAGTTTCTTGGAATTAGTTTTAATTTTGAATTTACCAATTACACACTCACACATGCATATATATATTAGAGATCATATGAGAACCAACATCCCCATGAGTTAATGAACCAATCTCATCCATTAAAAAATAGATCTATGGATGAGATTAATTGGAGGATTAAAAACGCGCGTGTGCATTTTACACATTATGATGTGTGCATATTAAGCATGTCCCTATGTTGCACACAACACATGCTTAATATGCACACATCATAATGCCTAATATGCGCACACGCGTTTTTAATCCTCCAATTAATCTCATCCTTAAATCTATTTTTTTAATAGATGATATTGGTTCTCATGGACTCATTGGGAGGTTGGTTCTCATAGGAACCTCACCCTATGTATATATTCTTTGGTTTCAAAATTAAAATTAAAATGATTTGATGAGATCGACTTTTCCTTATGATCTAATTAGGATTAGTTTTGGTACTGATGCACTTTATTTATTTTTTACACTGAAGGATGCAACTGATTTATTGCATGGACATTACATTGTTTCTGCCTCGCGAGATATGACACAGACATCTCAAAAAGGAGGTGTTGAGGCAGTTGCTGTGAGTATTTCATTGACACTCCTACTACTTTAAGCTGTTCTTGCAAAGCTGCATTCATAAGATTCTCAATATAGTAGTTTGTGGAAGAGGGAATTAAAAAACAAAATCTCTCTGTAACCTTAGTTGGAATAGATTTAATGGCCAGATCAGAGTGGAGCATAATAGATATGGCAATTATGGCATTTTTAGTATTTTTATTATCTAGGTTAGTCCTTGATGTTTCCGTCTGTGCTTTTCCATAAAAAAGAAATTATCTTATGAGAATTCTCACCAAATAATGTCTGCACTAGTTATTGGTAAGACTGCAAAACAATTTTAAGCACTATCTATTCACCATGTTGTCCATATGTTTCAATTTTGTCCTTCAAGCTTTGAACATAAGGTGGGAGACGAGAACACCATCTTGCCCCTGTTTAAAAGAAAAAGTGCTACAGCATTCAACATTTTTAGCTAGTATTAAGTATTAACTGATTTATATAAGATATATATTGAAAAACAAAGGGTTGTGTCTGTTTATGAATATGTGCTTAATTGAGAGTTATGTGTCTGTATATATATGTACGATGTTTCTTCATTAGAGACATAGAATTGTAGAAATATATTGTAACCTTTCAGTATTATAATACATGTTCTCATTCTTTGATTCTTCATTTTTGCTTCTGCCTAACTGGTGGGTGGTTGTTATTCTCCACCCACTAGGCCTTTCGATCTTTCAAATTCAACAATATATATAGGCTTAAGTATTTTAGTCCCATGATCTTTACTTTTGAAAAAGAAGTTGATGGTCTTCGGTTAGTCCTCTATTGGTGGTTGAA
The DNA here is from genome assembly GCA_002525835.2 of Ipomoea batatas. Classification (NCBI taxonomy): domain Eukaryota; kingdom Viridiplantae; phylum Streptophyta; class Magnoliopsida; order Solanales; family Convolvulaceae; genus Ipomoea; species Ipomoea batatas. Next base: position 8,626,322 of record CM008332.1, read on the forward strand.
ATTTGGACAATATATTGTGGAGTTGATTCTTAAGCTATTTGTGTTAAGAAGACCATGAGGCAATGGCACACTAATTTCTGTAAACTAGATTGTGTATGAATTTGGAGAAAATGTTAATTACGTTGAAACAAATAGGTACAATGGTCAAGGAACAAATTATCAATTAGAACCAGTTTGAATTGGGCCCTTCTTTCTCAGAACTCAGTTCTTCCACTGCTCATAACAGTTACCTTTGTCTGGTGATATTGATTAAAGAATTGAATCCCTTCTATCGTAACAAACTCCATTCAGCCTTTCTTCCCACTCTCATGTTTATTGAGTTTCCGGCCATGATTGATGTATTCAGATATGGATTTTGGTCAGAGTACACTATACAGACCAATTGATTGCATTATATGAATTGATTCATGTCATGCTTCCACTTATGGAGTTAAAAAGTCCTTGAATCCTTTTCCACAATTTACTGTACAATCACTTAACAATGTGTTAATCCTATTGCAGTCATTCCCAATGGCTTTTGGGCTGATTTTGATTGGGTTCTTCTTCACCATCATCTCACTAAGGCGAGGTAAGCTATTATACTTCAAAATATTTGTTGTTATGCTATGGATGAGGTTTGTTGATTTTGTGTGCTCTATTTGTCTTTTGCGTTGTACAAGTAATAGTTTGTGTAAACCATCTTTCCTCTTTCTTTGTATTCTTAAGCCTTATACGCAATGTTCATTTTGTACTTACAGTTCAATATAATCCTTGGAACCTATTGTTTTCAATGATTTGGGCTAGCATAAGTCTTGGAATTGCTGGATTTGTGAAGGCCAATGGTCGTGTATTCTGTAACAGGCCACGCCTCAACCAACCTAGGCGTTGACTTTCAGGTTCAGGGTGCTAATTGTTTGTGATATTTGCAGAATAGGCCCCAACTCTGCTGCTTTAACACATTCCTCAGTTGTATTCTTTGTAATTCATTTCCCCCAAGGATACAAAACATTGATTATAGCCAACTATTCCTCTGATTTTCCCCTTCTAACTGATTTTGTTTGTTTTGTTTGTTTTGTTACCACTATATTTTAATAGCCAAGATTTTACTGGATTACAACTGATTTTGATTGTATTGCTATCACTTCATATTTTAATACCCAAGTTATTTATGGTATTATTTAATACTTGTTAGTTTTTGCCCAAATGTGTACATGATTTGTAATATTCTATGCTAAAATACGGAGTAACACTTTACTCCATCATGACACCTTTGCCCCTTAGATTTAGTTTTGGCCTCTCCTTAATTGAACCTGGGATTCAATGGCTTGTTGCATGTAAAAACTTGCATATTCCAAAAGCTAAGAACCATTTCTATTCTACAATAACGGGTAGGTGTTTCAGTAGTTGGTAACTTCAGGTTTGAATTTTGAACTTTTGACGTATAAGAAAGACTGGACTGATCCTAAGAATTTGATAGGTTATTGTCGGTTTCTGTTGCTTCGTTCTTATAGTTGAACACGTTGATTTGTGTGTATGTGTGATTAGTTTACACAATGTAAATGTTTTTATGGCTTAAATGTATAGCAAAGGGACACATGAGGAAATGATACAACTTTATTAATGAAATACTGAAGAATTATTTAGACATAGATATAGGGACTTGATTTGTAACAGGACTCTAACTGACTGATCTGTGGATTTGGGAAAGCTTTATTATGCTGAAAAACGGCTTCCCCGAATCCCAGGTGGTTAGGCGTTCAGGACCATGAAGGTACCCTCTCTCTCTCTCTCTCTCTCTCTAGTTAGAGCTCTTGGGAGCAGCATAGGAAGGCCAATACAGGTGAAGATCTACACGGTAAATAGCTGTTAGCCCCTCCAGGCTCACCAGTGTTGATTTTCCATAGCCTTGAACAAACAAGAAATCTCCAGTGCCTCCTATAATGGGGTGATCAGATGGCACGGAAACGTGTGTGGCTCCAACAATGGAAATGGTGCCCTTATAGTTGGGTAAGTTGAGGTTGAATATGCAGGTGGTGATGCCAACCGAGCCATCAAAACGAGAAGTGATGAAAGTTCCTTCCTCTTCACCAACCACTTCTGAATCTGGATCTTCTGTAGCAGTCAAAGTATCATGGAACACAACCAAGGAGCCAAAAGGAGAGCCGAAGGGAACAAGATCAACTGTGCCTAGCATTCCATCGGTTACAAGGTACGCTGTTTTGTTCACTGTCTCGTGCTGATAAAAAGTGAGGTGCACATATTTGGGTTCATAGAGGCTATTGATAGTAGATTGATGGGAATCACAGCTCGCCTGATATGGAATGAGGAAAGCTGGAAGGAGGAGAAGAAGAAAAACATGATTGTTCCCAGAGAAAGCCATTGAAGTTTGAGGAATAACACAGAATGAGTAGCTCAGGTTTCAGTGTTAGAGAGTGTGATGGGTTGAGGAGCTAAAGTAGTGAGAATTTATAGTGATGAAAAGCCAGCCACCTAAGGAATAAAATATCAAAATCTCGTCAGGCGGCTCAGCAGATATTTGAGTTATAAAAATAAATAAAAGTTTGACGTTCAGTGGCTGGCGCCACATGGGCACGTTTGTAAATGAAAGCAGGGTGGGGCTTTGGTATATAGTTTTTTAAAACTTACTGAGAGCAGTCTCTTTTGACTCCAGCAATGATGGCTAATAAATTATTCATTAAAAGGTATGGTTTCATCAGAGGATGTTTCAGGGCACTACACTACCATGGGATGCTCATATTGACCAAGGTTTCACCATACTACGTAGGCTAAACTGTAACCCAAAAAAAAAAAAAAAAAGACTGACTTGATTGGTATGATACAAATCTTTGAAAGAATTGAAGTATTAAGTTTGTGTTTGGTTCATGGGTTTATACACTAAGAATGGGAATCAAAATCATAGTGTTATTGTTTGGTTGATAACTTTTTAAAACACAGCTATGGATTTGATTACCCCTTCAATTAAAATTTTTATTTCCTAACTAAAAATTGGTATCGTTCAATTTAAGCCCTCCTCATCTGCCACCTGTCGATTTGTTGCTTGCTCACTACATCCTTCAACATTAGTGTAGATCATACTTAATATAGTATCATTATATATTATATACATAATTCTACCGAGTATTATTGATAATAATTTTTAATGATACTTTTTGTAATCATGTATGAAGTTCATAGACGTACAAGCACAATTGACATCTATGTTGATTGATACTTTACAACTTTTCACATAACACAAAATATATACAACGACAAAAGTACATTTATTTAAATCTTATATATTTACTTATTTTTTAAATTTGATTTAGGTACATAACATAAATACACAACATATGACACAATTACTGATTTGTTTCAGGTATAGAATTCATACTGTTAAAGTACAGAATTTCATAACACAAGATACAAAAACTCAAAACATAAGACACATACGCATGAACCAGCACAGTGCACTGTGAACCCTAGTCCATGGTATAAGAACTAAAGGAGCCAACTCAGCCAAGCCCCCCTACCAACTCACGTCCCTCCCCCCTATTGTCATATTTAATTAGTCTTACTCTTTTAATTTTGCATTATTACATCCTTAACTTTCATTTATTTGTCATAATTGATTTTTCATTTAAAGTTTTGTCATTTAACCGTTTAATAAAGAGAAAAAACATTTAATTTTATTATTTAAGTCTCTTGCCCCGACATGTATGTTCTTTCCATCTTCATAAGCTCTTTTAATTGAATGATAAAGTTGCATGTTAGCAATATTTATTAATAGTGAAATTTAAAAGAATGACTAATTATAGCAATCAAATGAAAATTAATAATATAATGAGTCAAGATTAAAAAATTAAGACTAAATGTGACAATGTCACAATAATAATTGATGAGTGAAAATTGCTCAAATTTTATTTTGAATATTAAGATATTAAAAACAAGTATCAACTTTCATATATTAATGGAACAAGAAGATAATGAAATGAAAATTAAAGAGAAAGAGGTATATATGAAACCATATTTGATAAAGTTTTGCATTTTTAATGGCGTAATTTATTACCTAAAAATTCCTTTGAAGATTTCAAGTTTTCAACGATTTACTGTTTACCGCCATCAAGTGAGACCAATATGATACATCCAAATTCCAATATAAAAAAGAGGGTGTTGATTTTTATACGAGTAAATATCCGTGGAGGTCTCCGACTTTGATGGCACCGTCACTTTTAGTCCTCAATTTTTAAATCAATCACTTTTAGTCCTTTGACTTTGATGGCATCGTCACTTTTGGTCCTCAATTTTTAAATCAACGACTTTTAGTCCTCTTACTTTTTGTTTATAGACACCTATGGTTTCTTCCTTTACAATTGGACATCTAATGTCATTTTCTCAAGGGCAATTCAGTCATTTCATAATTAATGGATTAAGTATTATGTTTCCTCATCAGAATAATTGAAGAAACCCTATTCTCCACTCTCCTTTGAGAAAATGACATTGGATGTCCAATTGTAAAGGAAGGACCATAGGTGGCTAGAAACAAAAAGTAAGAGGACTAAAAGTGGTTGATTTAAAAGTTGAGAACTAAAAGTGACAGTGCCATCAAAGTCGGAGGACTAAAAGTGGTTGATTTAAAAGTTAAGGATTAAAAGTGACGGTGTCATCAAATTAAAGTAGGAGGAACTCTACTATATTTACTCATTTTTATACCCTTTTAAGTTATTTCTCGTCTTTTTCATTATAGTTGGCGGCCAAAGTAGATTTGTTAAAATTACTAATTTGTTTTAAATACAAAATTTTATAACATAAAACATAAAAATTCAACATATACACATGTACCAGGGTCCATAGTGCATTGTAAAACCTAATTCATGATATAAGGATTGTTTTAAGGCAAGATAATTTATATAAGGGACCAAGATTCACATAACATTATAAACCCTAGATTGACATGACAAGGTACAGAATTCATACTTATAATGTACAGAATTTCATACACAACGCACAAAAACCACAACACAAAACACATGCATATGTTATATATATACTTATTTTTGTTTATTGGCACAGAATTTCACAATACAAGACACATAAATTCATAAGATAATACAAAATTACTAATTTATTTTATGTACAGAATTTTACAATACAAGACATAAAAACTCACACATACACATGCATTAAGGTTTACAATGCATTGTGTAGTGAACCCTAGTCCATGGTATAAGGATTGCAATCTTAACATGTGAATCATATGTTATGATGTGAGTAAATACTCAAAATGGTCTCTCGACTATGTCATAATTCACAAATTAGTCATCGACTATCAATTTTACCAATCAAATCCTTAACTATTCAATGTTTACTCAACAATTCACAAATCAATTCTTCGTTGAGGATTTTATTGAATAAGAATTGAATAGTTGATGATGACCTTATTGAGTACGAATTGGATAGTTGATGATTTTATTGAGTAAGAATTAAATAACTGAGAATTTAATTTGTTAAATTTGATAGTCAAAAACTTAATTATAAATTATGCTATAGTGGAAGGATCATTCTAGGTATTTACTCTTATGACGTTGGACTGAATTTAAAAGACGTATACTAGTTATTACTAGTAGAGTAGTAGACCATTTGCATCCCAACAATGTAATGAGATTATAATATTATGTTACATTGATGACGTATAAGATTTTTTTTTTAAAAAAAAAAGGATAAATGTCTAAGAAGTCTTCCTAGTAGTGAAAATCATTTCATGATATTAATGAAAGTAAATTTCATTTAGGGGAGAGAATTTTTTTTTTACTAAGAATATAATCTACCAAATTTATTCAATTATATATTTATTTTTGTTGACACTAGATTAAAAGTCTGTTATAAATATAAGAAACTTGTCTCTATATACATCCATTACTTAGGATAATAACACTATTTATCTATTAATAAGTTGACAGTGATAATAGAGTTTTTCTGAAAGAGAAAAGAAAATTGCATGGATAAAAAGTGAATAATTGAAAATTTTGTGATGTGAAATTCCAAAAGTAAAAGAAGGTTACATGAGTGCGAATAGTCTATGTTGTAACAACTACATACAACACTACATACTGAACTATGGATCAGGGACTCTGAGAGAGCTTTAATTTATTACGATGAAAACTGGGTTCAATTCCATAGTTAATTAGATGGAGCCATAGGGAGGCCAGTAGAGATGAAGATCTATTCTGTAAACAGACGCCACACCTTCCAGCTTCACCAGCGTGGAGGTTCCATAGCCCGTAACAAACAAGAAATCCCCGGTGCCGCCCACGACGGGGTGATCCGACGCCTCCGAAACGTGCGTTCCCCCCACGAAAGAGAGCGTCCCCTTGTACACAGTAGTGTTGAGACTGAACTTGACGGTGCTAACAGTCAACGACCCATCAAAGCGAGAAGCTATGGAAATTCCGTCCACAGAGCCAACTACCTCTGAGTCTGGGTCCTGTGTTGCGGTTAAAAGATCTTGGAAGACGAGGAGGGAGCCGAAGGGGGTGCCGAGCGTGACGAGATCCCAGTCGCCTGGTAGGCCCTGGGTTACGAGGTATGCGGATTTGTTGAAGGTGTCGTGTTGGTATATGGTGAAGTGTGCGGATTTGGAGGTTGCCTGGTAGGGAAGGAGGAGGGCTGGGAGAAGAAGGAGAAGGAGAGCATGATTGGAGTTTGCAGAGAAGAAAGCCATTGGATTGAAGTTTGATGAATTACAGAAAGCTTAGCTTCAATTCCAGTGAGAGTAGCAGGATGTGTTAATGAGGTGTACTAGTGACTATTTATACTGAAAATCCAACCACTTTTGACTCTTGAGTATAAGTTCTGAGGGACCTTAAAAATTAGTCTGACATAAGTTAAAAGATTTAATATGTCAAAAACAAATCTCACTTTTTACTAGAGCAATAAGTGTCCCAATTTTAGTCACTCACAAGTTATGTGACAAAATTTGGTACTTGAAAGTTGAAACTTTAAAAGACTAGATCTTGTATCTATAATAATGACAATTTTTATAATTGTGCACCAATAGTTAAAATTAAAGAATACATTTCGTTTGAATTTAAATGTAAAATTAATAATAAAATTATACATTTATATTTTCTATTGTATTAGACTCAGTGAAAATGACATTAATTAAACTTGTGAGGCTAATAAATATAATAATCACCTATTAAATAAGTAAACATGATTCTGTCCCATTCATAAACATTAAACAGTAAATAGTACGTATAAGCAGCACTCCCCAGTCGCGCACCAGCCGCCCGCGCGCCCCGCCCGCCGCTTCCTGGTCACGTTTGTAAATAGAAACACAATTCTTAAATAATAAATATATTGGGAGTGTTTGGCAAATAATTATTAGCGAATTAGATTTGCGAGTATAATTAGTTAGTTGTAGATATTTGGTAAATTAGTCATTATCTAATAGCTTATTAGATGTAAAATGACATTTAAATTTATAATTTATTTTCTCACAAAGCTACTCGAAAAAGCTGTTTTGAATAATTTTTAAAATTTTAACGTTTTGAAACAATAAGCAGTTACAAAAAACTTATTAACCAAACACTCATTGATTGTTTAACCAAGTTAAATAGCTAATAGTAGCCAAATAAATCAAAATTAATTGATAAACTAACTATGTTACCGGACAGAGCCAATATTGTTTTTTATACTTGAGAGCATACACTCTTTGACTATAACAAAGACAGTATTGAATAATTTGTTTTAGTGAAATTTAAAAATACTTCTGTGACCATTGGCTCAACCATTGGTCAAAGAGCAGATATTCTTGACTACAACAATGGTATTATAGGATCATTTAAAATTTAGGCTAAAATATCAATTTTTAGTCTTTTTTTTTTAAAGCATAGTCTATATTATAATTGTGCAATCAATTTTATTTTATATAATTTTTTATGGATCAATTTCAGCTTATATTTTTTAATATTTCAATCAATTCAATTTTTATTATTGATGTTACCAAGCCTTCTTTTCCTTTCAAGGGTGAACGAAGGTAGTGGTCATAGTCGCCTTCGTTTTAAATGGCCTAATCTAGACAAAACTCATGATTGTGTAAGGATTAAATCGCTAAATAAATTGCATTATGACTCAATCAATTGAATATTTTTGCGAGTTTAAGGGATTTGATAGAACATTTTTCATACACAAGTCCTTAGTTAATCGGTACATACTTTTTCCATTTCTTGGCGGATTTGCCATGTTTCTTGGCTCTTGGTTTCCCCTTGATAGCTTCAATCTCCTTCAAACTCTCAACCACTTCTTCCATTGAAGGCCGCATCTGAGGTAGAGATCGTAGGCATCTAAGAGTAAGCTGAGCAGCCTTCAAAGCTGCTTCTGAAGAATACTGCCCTTCCATCCGAACATCCATTATGGATTTCACCTTCATTGCTTGAGAAAGCATGGGCTTTACCCAATCCACCAGCCTCTGCTGCCCGCTCGGTCGCTTAGGGTCCAATGCTCGTAACCCTGTCATGATCTCGAGCAAGACGACGCCAAAGCAATACACATCGCTCTTCACATATAGATGACCTGTGCATGCCAAAATGATGCATATATGCTTCAATCAGTACATTTAGTTTTGTTGTGAATGTTCCCCTTCTCTCATGTTGCAGTCAAGCAAGTATGTAGCAAATTAAAGACTAATGGAAAAGACAGGCTGTTGGGGGCAACTCCAGCCAAATTAGTCAGGTTGTTGACTTTGTAACCCCAAGGTTACAAATTTGTCTCCCAATCATATTGGCCTATTGGCCTTCTTAGTTTGAGCCGGTCAATTATGAATAACATAAGCTGGTTTACTTCCGTATGGTCTTTTGCCAGCTAAGATCACAAGGTGAAGGCAGGAGTTATCCCGTGCACACCATCAGGTAGTGGCGTCAGGTTTTCCTCATCACTCAAAAAAAAAAAAAAAGAGACAAATTTCCAATGTTCATGCACCCAAACTCCCCAAGTATGGAGAAGTGAAAAAGTTCCCTTTTTTTGTGTGGAAAGTTTGAGGCTTTGAAACCTTTTTTTTACCACCCATATGCATCAAAAGAACTGAGGAAGAATTTTTGAAATCACTTGACAAGTTGGTGTTCATCAGTGGTGAATGGTGATTGACTGCAGGATTTTAACTACTAGGTTCAAAAAAAAAATGGAGTCACCACTCACCACTGTTAGGTTAGCTACTAAGACTCAATGCGTGTACTCACCCGTTTCAACATATTCAGGTGCAGCATAACCGTGTGTACCCAATACTCGAGTTGTAACGTGAGAATTTTCACCCGACGGCCCTAGTTTAGCTAACCCAAAATCTGATATTTTTGCATTGTAATTCTACAGGCAAAAAAGGCAGAAAATAAAAAAGTTCAAAACAAAAAAAAT
>CM008332.1:8696327-8706830 GCA_002525835.2 Ipomoea batatas
AAGTGGTGTGTTTTAGTAAGGTCAGTGGTGTGTTTTACACCTTGAGTGGTGTGTTTTAGTATTAATCTACATGAGTAGTTAGTGTGTACTATAAAGTCTAATTTTGCAACTGTGCATAATCTGTGCGTTCAACCAAAAACTAGTAACAAATAAAGTTTCTAAACAACATAGTCAAAGCTACTAGCAGTTAATAAACTACGTACCAGCTGTCCTAGACATATCATAATGTCAACCAAAAAGTATTGTCTAATCAATAGTGTCAAAGAAGCCACCAACAGATAACGCAATTTCAAACATACCTCCAAAGTCAATTTTCCAGTCCAAACTCTGCTGCTTGTTGTATGTTCCGGGCTTTGTGCTCATTACATCTGGTATCACAAGCACAGTTAAGTATTTGATTCTCAAAACATTCAACTGTTCCTTGTTTTCTTTTTGCAAACCAGTCCCATAGTTCTGGTAATTGCCCTCTGAATGTTTCCATATGGCGCATGAGGAATACACCGCAATCAATCTTGTTGTTGTTATCCCTCCAAGACATCTTCATTCTCTTTAGTTTCAACTTCTCAATCTTCTCAGATTTGTAAGTTGATTTCAAACCAGTCATGAACTTTGAAAGAAATTTTTGCTGCATACAATTAAAGGCATAGAAATTTTAGTGATTGAATATAGTTTTTGTGTATGAAAAAAGCAAGAGGTCAGTGTGTTACCAATGTCTTAGGCACAATTCCATATTTGTCATGGGTTTTGCAAACTTTAGATGAGTTGTCTATTGCTTCAAATCTCTCACACAGTGGATCAAAATGAATCATGTAATAGTGTTGAGATGCTATTATTGGAAACAGAAACTATTACAGGAAAAAACTTGTGTCAAAATATGTACCAAATAGTAGAATGTACTAAGCAATCTGTAACACTTACATGTTGAATGTTTCTCCATTGGGTCTCCACTACAAAGGTTTTGTCCACTAGGTAGTTGTCACTGAATTTCGCATATCTCTCGTCCTCGTCTCCAAGGGGATTCACGACTGTGTAGAGCTGCAATTTAAATGTTATTATCATTAGAACTTGTACGTTTTTAAGGATTTATTTGTTTTATAATTCTAACTTATAGTTGTCCAAGTTGAAGCAAAGAGTCTTGACGAAAGCGATCTTCTTCATTATTGTTCAAAATAGCTGCCCAAGCATCAATGATAGTCGTGGGGATCTCAGAGGTTGGCTTTAGGAACAGCATATCGGCCCAGTGAATAACTCTTGATTGAAACCTGAATAATTCTTGGCTCTTGGAAATAGATATGCGCAAGGTAAATAAAAATAAATGTACTGACTCCAAGCTCACCACCATTTATATTAAAACACACTACTCAATATTATAAAATACACGACTGAACAATTCAATCACAGAACTCCCAACCCATGATACCCAAACAGTAGTCAGCTGAAATGCACAAACACAAGTATTAAAACACACCATTCTATGTGATAAAACACACCAGTTTTCACGTTAAAACACACTAATTAACCACCACACACCAAATGCATCTACCATCTCAAAACTCACCACCATTTCTACTAAAACACACCACTCAACGTTATAAAACACACCACTAAACAATTCATACACACCATTCTATGTCTAAAAGCAGCAACCATCTAGTATAGATACACTAGTAATCAAAATATGCATGAACAAAAGACTTACATATCAGGGTTTGTATTTTCAAACAACCACTTCCTCACTGCCTCTTCAGTTGCATTGGTCAGTGCATTTATGTGTATTATTGCAATGGGCTGTCAGGGCCGAAGTGGGGCGTATTCCACTACTGGTCGTTTTCCTTTGTCTTTTGGTTGGATTTCTGGTGGGGTTCTGATGAACTTCCTGGTTGGGCTTGATCTGGGTTACCTGTTTTATTCAATTATAAGTTTTTTTTACTGGATAGAATGATGGGACATCATTCAGATAAGTCCTATTCTGGACTGCGCGCACAATTCATCAACAGAATTTAGGACATCTAGGTTACCCAAGTATGCATCCTCTCGTTGAGAGAATGTTAGGTCCTGTTCTTCTTGAGGTTTAAATCCAAGTAGTTGCATTGCTGATTCAAACATTTTCTTGAATCGGTCATTCTCAAGTATTGCAGAAGGTGCGGTCTCAACGAGAGTTGATATTCTAAGCAGTGCTGTTGCAATGATCCTTGTGTTGCTGGTGATTTCATCAACAAAATCCTGTATATAGAACAACAACTGGTTAGTAATGAACCAATATTTATATTAAAACACACCACTCAATGTTATAAAATACACGACTAAACAATTAAAACACACCACTCCCCACCCATGATACCCAAACACACAGTACTTTGCTCAAATGCACAAACACACATATTAAAACACACCATTCTAGGTGATAAAACACACTAGTTTTCAGGTTAAAACACTCTACTTAACCACCACACACTAAATGCATCTACCATTGCAAAACTCACCATCATTTCTACTAAAACACACCACTCAACGTTATAAAACACACCACTAAACAATTCAAACAAACCACTCCCCACGCATGATACCAAAACACACAGTAGGCAGCTCAAATGCACAAACACACGTATTAAAACACACTATTCTATGTGATAAAACACACCAATAATTATCAAGATATGCACCAAGTTGTTTGCAGATTCGTGTTTACCTGTAATCCTTTTGGCAGTGTGGGGTTTTCTTCCTGTGGCTGTGGTTGGGGCGGGACATCAGCTTGTGGAATGGATGTACCTTCTTCTTCAGGTGGGGCATTTTCTAGTTGCAAAGCACTGTCAATGTGGCCATACCCAAAGCCACCAGATTTTATCTCAACTTCCTCTCTTTTTAACAGCAGCTTGAATGTCCAAGACCTGAAGGCTGGGAAGCTTCTTGGCACAGTACGTCTGTAAAGCACCACCCGGTCAGCATAGAATACCTGCATATTGTGTTTCACAGTATTATTAGTTGGATTGTGTATGATGTTTTAATGGATTGGGAGGTGATGGGAGTGGCTTTACCGTGAGGAATAGAATTGGTCCTCTAAAGATTTTGTCTGTGCTTCTCTCCCACCCTAGCTTGCTAGTAACCAGTGAATTTATCACCATTTGACACCAGTTGAGGTTTGGAATGTTGTCCACATCCCGAAGATGGTCAATGTAGTTTTGGTTGACATAGGGCTGCAAACGAGCCGAGCCAAGCTCGAGCCAGGGGTGGCTCGAGCTCGAGCTCGTTAAGAAAGGTGATGCTCGAGCCGAGTAACTCGATTGTTCGAGTGCGAGCTCGAGCTCGAGCTCGATCTCGATTTCGAGCTCGAATTTGAGCTCGAGAGCAGGCTCGATTTCAAGCTCAAAATCAGGTTCGGGTTGAATTTTCAGTTCGCAATTATGCTTGAATTTCACCTGTTTCATCATACACTTATTGTTTTATCCATAAATAAATAATAAAATTTTTTAAACATTCCAAAGTCCAAACTTCATTGGTTAAAGGCTTAAATGTTCACAACTTCACTACAATATCAACTACACTTAAGCACTCAAAATAAGTAAGTTCACAAGTCCACTTCAAATCTTCAATATAAACTACAAGTCAATAACAACACTCAAAATAAGTTCATAGATCTATTTCAATATTAGTTACAAGGAAACAACGGTAGTCATCCTTGTTTCCAAGAAAGATCTGTTGAATTTGAAAAAAGAAAAATAAGCATAGTATTAGATAAGTGAAGAATGCTAAATATTTGTTTAAAAACAACAAAGAATAACTTACTTTCATGAGTTGGATACCGAAAGAAAAATTTCTTGATCTGATTTCTCTTTCTGAAAAAAAAAGAAGATAAAAAGTGTGTAAGTAACCAAATGCTTTAAAAAGATAATCATATAATCATCATTTAATATAAAAGTAAACTTACTTTAGCTTTGGTAACTCCTTGTATATCTTGAAGCCAATTGCCCCCACAAACTAAAGTTTGTACTATGTCTGGCACTAATGATGCACGATAGGAATCAATAACCCTTGTCCCAGCACTAAAGGTTTCTTCTGAAGCCACAGAGGTAACAGGTATGGCTAAAACATCTGCTGTCATTCTTGACAATATTGGATATTGCATTCTATTCATCTTCCACCAGTCTAAACAAGAAAAATCACTAGGGATCTCATTCTTTTTAGGACGCCCTTTTTCTAAATAGTCTTTGTTAATGTTTTAAAGGGAAGAACTCACGGTAGTGTATAACTCTCTCTATCTATTGATAGGTTGAAGTTGTACAGCATTTATAGGTATAACAAATGAAAGACATCCATACACTAAAAGCCTCTAACAACTCCTTAAGACTCTAACAACACCCAATTTATTCTAACACTCCCCCTTAAGTTGGAGCATAGATATTAATCATGCCCAGCTTGTTACAAATATATTCAACCCTGTCCCTACTGAGTCCTTTAGTGAATAGATCAGCTAGCTGGTCGCCGTTGCGGACATGAGCCATGGAAAGTAACCCTTGCTGAACCTTCTCACGCACAAAATGACAGTCTACTTCAATATGCTTGGTCCGCTCATGGAACACTGGATTGTTTGAAATGTGTATAGCCGCTTGATTATCACACCACAGACGTATGGGCTTCATCACCTCCACACCAACCTCCTTCAGAATGTTGTGCACCCACGTTATCTTACACGTTGCATGAGCCATTGCCCTATACTCAGACTCTGCACTAGATCGAGCCACAACCGTTTGTTTCTTGCTTTTCCACGAAACCAAATTACCTCGCACAAACACACAATGAGCCTGCCCAATCAGCATCAGAAAACGCCTCAACACTCATATGCCCATGATTAGCATATAAAATACCTTTCCCAAGTGCATTCTTGAGATACTTTACGATACGAACTGCCGCATCCCAGTGGGTTAGTGTAGGCGCTTGCATGAACTGACTCACCACACTGACCGGAAAAGCAATATCCGGACGTGTAATGGTAAGATAGTTCAACTTTCCCACTAGCGTCCTATACCTCTTGGGAGAATGAAGGGCCTTGCCCTCACCAGCTGCACGCCTAACACCTTGCTCCATCGATGTCTCGCACGGTTTTGAGCCCGACAACCCAGTATCATCAAGCAAATCTAGAACATACTTCCTCTGCGAAAGAAATATCCCTTTCCGAGAACGAGCAACCTCGATCCCCAAAAAATATTTCAACACTCCCAAATCTTTTGTGTGAAACTTTTCCTTAAGGAAAGATTTAAGTGTTTCAATCCCTCCTGCATCACTACTTGTGATCACTATATCATCAACATAAACAATCAAGAGAATGCACCCAACACTAGTATGCTTAAAAAAACGGTATGATCACACGTACTCCTCTGCATACCAAACTCAACAATAACACTGCTAAACCTCCCAAACCAAGCTCGCGGAGACTGTTTCAAACCATATAGAGACTTCTGTAGTCTACATACCTTCCCAGACTCCCCCTGAGCAACAAAACCGGGGGGTTGCTCCATATATACTTCCTCAACTAAATCTCCATGCAAAAATGCATTCTTGACAACTAACTGAAACAAAGGCCAATGATTAGACGCCGCTAAGGAGATAAAGATACGTACCGAAGCCAACTTGGCTACAGGGGAGAAAGTTTCGGACCGATATATATATTATTTATTAGTTAAGTTTAGGAATTAGGATTAGGAATTTAAAATTTTCAGTTTACAAGTTACAACCCTAGCGCAGCGCAGCCCCAAGTCCCCAACCGCCTCTACGTACTTGCGGTCTCCTCACTCTCGCACAGCGGACGGCGGCGCCTCCACCGCTCGACGGACGACAGCCCAGCTGCCTCCACCGCTCGACAGCACAGTCGCCTTCACCAGACGAACATCGCAGCCCAGCCTCCTCCATCGCAGCCCAGCGTCCCAGTCGCCTCCAAGGCTCCAATCCCGCAGCCCAGCGCCTCAATCGCGGCCCAGCCCCCCAGCCGGCAGCCGCCTCCACTATCGCCGCAGTACAGCCGCCTCCATCGACCGGCAACCACCACAATCCGGCCACCTACAATGAAGCGTTCTGTATGACCTCCGATTTCGTCACAGGTATTTCAAAAATTTCATAGTTAATTAATTATTATACTATTTTGTTATACTTATACTGTTTGTTTTATACTGTTAGTTTTGTTAATTATTATACTGTTAATTTTTTTATTATACTGTTAGTTTTGTTAATTATACTTATACTGTTTGTTTTATACTGTTAGTTTTGTTAATTATTAGTTTTGTTAACAACATTATTAGTTGATTAATTATTACTTTATTAGTTCTGTTAATTATACTTATATTGTTTGTTTTATAATGTTAGTTTTGTTAATTATTATACTATTTTGTTATATTGTTTGTTTTGTTAATTATTAGTTTTGTTTTGTTAAGAACATTAATTTATACTGTTAAACTAGTTCTAATTTATAATGTTAAAGTAGTTCCAATTTATATTTTTAAATTTATACTATTAATTCTTATACTGTTTATTTAATTGTAATTGTTTGAAAGGAGTGTGATGAATCCGTTGAGATGGAAGAGAGAGATACACCTAATGATTCATCAATACCCACTCCCGATGAGACACCCGTGGACTCTCCCATTCAATTAACTAATGAAGATGTACCGAGTGGTCCTAGTGAACCAAGTGTTGGTTCAAAAAGATTAAAATCGGTGGTGTGGGAGCATTTTACCAAAAAGATACTTAACGGTGTGGATAAAGCGGAGTGCAACTATTGCAAAAAATTGCTTGGGGGAAAAAGTAAAAATGGAACAAAGCATCTTCATGATCATCACAGATCCTGCAAGGTGAAACCCATACAAAATCTGAAGCAACAAACGTTGTTACAACAACAATGGACGGTCGAGGGAAAAATGAGTTTATCTACTTTCAAGTTTAATCCTGAGGTTACTAGGCGGGAGCTTGCTTGCATGATCATTATGCATGAATATCCTCTTGCAATTGTTGATCATGCAGGATTTAGAAGTTATACAGCTAGTTTTCAACCATTGTTCGACATACCTTCTCGAAATACAGTTAAGGCTGACATTTTAAAGATCTATGAGGCTGAAAAATCCAAGATTATGACACTTTTCAGCACAAATTCAAGTAGGATTGCATTAACTACAGATATGTGGACAACTTCAAATCAAAAGAAAGGCTACATGGCAATCACGGCACATTTTATTGATAATGATTGGAAACTACAAAGTATGCTGATGAGGTATGTATTTTGTTTTCTAATCTAATGTATATAGTTATTTTCGTTTTTATTGCTATTTGTTATATTTTAGTTGTGTAATCCTTTATTCGTTTACATTTTTAGGTTTATTTATGTGCCTTGTCCACACACAACTTTAGCTATTTCTAAGGAATTGTTGAAATCTGTTTATGATTGGAATATTGAAAGGAAATTGTCTACGTTGACAGTTGATAATTGTTCGACAAATGATGCACTTGTTATCATCCTTGTAGCTAAGTTAGGTTCTTCTCATCTCTTGCTACGTGGGAGTTTATATCACATGCGTTGTTGTGCTCATATCTTGAATATAATTGTGCAAGATGGATTAAAAGTTATGGGTGATGGAATAGAAAGGGTAAGAGATAGTGTTTCTTATTGGTTAGCTACACCAAAAAGGATTGAAATTTTTAGAGAAAATGTGAGGCACTTGGGCATAGATAGTACTAAACAATTGGTGCTTGATTGTAAAACTCGATGAAATTCGACATATTTGATGCTTAGTGTTGCATTAGAATACAAGGATGTTTTTATGCGTTTGAAAGAACGTGATGTTATGTTCACTTGTGCACCCTATGATGATGATTGGGAGTTTGCTAAGGAAATTTGTGAGAGGTTGAAGTTGTTTTACAGTGTCTCAAATAAATTTTCAGGGACTAATTATCCAACTTCTAATATCTTTTTTCCATTGATGTGTGAAATCAAGTTTGCTTTGCTTAATTGGATCAAATCTCCTAATGTGGTTATTGCAAATATGGCTAGAAGTATGTTGTTGAAATTTGATAAATATTGGGAGGTAGTTCATGGACTAATGGCTGTGGCTAATGTTCTTGACTCGAGATATAAGTTAGATGTGGTGGAGTTTTTTTTCCCTAAATTATATGGAGACAATGCTCAACAAGAAATTGATAGGGTTATGAAATATTGTGTGGATTTGGTGAAAGAATATCAAAAGGTTCCTCAAGCTACCAACAATGCTCAAGTTGAATCTGAAATCTCATTAGAGAGTGGATCTGAAGATGAGGTTTTTTTTAGTTCTAGATTTGATACATATCAGGGTAAGAGTAGTTCCACAAGGAGTTTGAAATCAGAGTTGGAAAAATACTTGGAAGAAGAAAAACAACCAAGAAAGGATTCTATGTTTAATGTTTTAATTTGGTGGCAAGGTGTTGGACTTCGTTATCCAACATTGCGAAAGATTGCAAGGGATATCTTAGTTGTACCTATTTCTACAGTGGCTTCAGAATCAGTTTTTAGCACGGGTGGTAGGGTGGTGACTCCTCACCGAAGTAGGCTTCACCCGAAAACGTTGGAGGGGTTAATGTGTTTGCAAAGTTGGTTGTTAAAAGATGTCAAAGGTCAAGGTAATCAAATTTTATTAAATGAAATTTATATATTGTTTTATGATATTGTATATTACATATTTATTTTTTATTGTAGTGCCTACTTGGAAAGATGCATATGGTACAATTTTTTATGATTGTGGGATTAGTCCAGAAGAATTTGAACAGCTTGAGGTATATATATTAAACATTTATAGCTATTCATATGTTGTGAAATTAAATAGATTAACTTAAAAAAAACATTTGAATAATTAATTAAATTATTTTGTGGATTTTTTTTAGATTGGAGAAGACGATGGTCAAGAATGAGGAATGAATATTTGAAGAAGATTGTGAAGAATGCTTTTATTATATTGTTATCATATTGTTGGACTATTTGCAATTTGGACTATTTGAAGAACATTTTACATTTAGAGTTTGGACTATTTTTAATTTGTATTTGCTATGTATGGATTGGAAATTGAACTTTGGTACTTTGTATTTTGAAAATTGCTATTTTTTATGTTATTTTTATTAAAAATTGTACTAAAATAGCACATTGACTAGGATTTGACCGGTGCCGGGGAATCCCCGTCCCCGCCAAATTCCCCGCGGGGGCGGGGATGGGGAATTTTTCCCCTTCCCCACGGGGGACGGGGACGGGGTTAGGGTGGCGGGGACGGGGACTGGGACACCCCTCCCCACCCCGTTGCCATCCCTAGTTTCGGTATAATCAACCCCATAAGTTTGCGCATACCCTTTTGCAACAAGACGAGCCTTAAGTCTAGCCACCGACCCATCCGGGTTCATCTTCACAACATAGACCTACTTGCAACCAATCGCAGTCTTACCGACCGGGAGGGGTACCAACTCCCAAGTTTGATTGTCCTCCTGTGTAGCCATCTCCTCCTCCATTGCACGTCTCCATCCATCATGAGCTATAGCCTAACTCAAAGTGTTTGGAACTGACACAGAATCTAAACGAGAGACAAAGGCGCGAGAAGACGCTGGCAAATGAGTATAAGACACAAAAGAGGAAATAGGATGTACACAACGGCGTTTACCTTTACGTAGGGCAACGGGAAGATCCTGATCATTTGATGAAGATAGTGGTAAGGTAGAAGTACTCACTTGTGGCTCTGGTGGCGCCACAGCCTTCTTCGGCCGCCGGGCATAAACCTGTGTAACGGGGGGTTTTGAAACAGACCCAACTAGCATAAGGAAGTCATTATCCGGAGTAGAACCACACTCAAATGAGCCAGTTACACTCCCAGAAAACACCATGTTTTCAAAGAAAGTAACATCAGCTTACACTAAATACCGCCCTAAGTCTGGTGAATAACAACGATAACCCTTCTGAGTATGTGAGTATCCCAAGAATATACATTTGAGTGACTTCGGATCAAGTTTCCCACGTTGAGGGCGAACATCCTGGACAAAACAAGTACACCCAAATATTTTCGAAGGGAGATGAAACAGGTGTTCTGACGGATACACACAGGAGTAAGGGATTTGACCTTGAAGGACAGACGAAGGCATGTGGTTGATAAGAAAACATGCTGTATGAATAGCATCAGACTAGAAAACCTTAGACACTTTCATCTGAAACAAAATAGCCCGAGCTACTTCTAGTAAATGACGGTTTTTTTCTTTCTGCCACTCCATTCTGTTGAGGGGTATACCCGCACGAGGACTGATGAACTATCTCATTTTGACTCATATAAGTGGAAAACAGTTTAGAGAAATACTCTCGTGCATTGTCACTCCGCAGACACTTAATAGTTTTATTAAACTGGGTTTTGACCTCAACACAAAAATTACAAAAATGGTGAACAATTCATCCCTAGATTTCATAAGATATTACCACGTACATCTAGAGAAATCGTCTACAAATGTTATGAAATATCTAAA
>CM008332.1:8825179-8838631 GCA_002525835.2 Ipomoea batatas
TTCTACAGGTGCCCAGTTGAGAAGTCTGTAAGGTCATTGATGAATGTGCCCTTTACACTGGCAAAATCTGAGTTGGAAGCTGAGTTTATAAAGGAGGCTGCTGCAGAGAAGATGGTGCAGCTCAAAGGGCATAGGTCAGTAGGAGGGATGAGAGCTTCAATCTACAATGCTATGCCCTTGGCTGGAGTGGAAAAGCTGGTTGCTTTCATGAAGGATTTCCAGGCAAGGCATGGTTGAGGTCTTGTTAAATACTGCCATGAACTATTTGGTTTAAGCTTTAAAGTTGTTTTTTTCTTTACATTGTCTATCATGAATCTGCTTTATGCTTTACCTCTATGATTCTACTTGTCTATATGGGTAGAGTTTGGCAGCTTTGGGAATATGGTTGATGACTTGATGCTAAGCAATGCAATTTGCTATTTTGCTTAGCTTATTTGTTCTTGTTTTCTATGTAAGAGTTTTGAAATGTGAGCAGCATAAGAAGCCTTATAAAAGAAAAGGCATCCCCCTTTTTTGTTCATTTGGTTTTCATTCTTTGCTCTTGGGTTCTTGAATTGTTTATTGGAAAGTTACAAATAAATGTCACAATGGCTTAGAGTACTCAAAATATGATTCATTGGTTTGCCCTGCCGGTTTGCCGGGTAGTTCAAGTGGTAGATTAGTCAACATTTAGTCGGTAACCCGAGGATCTGGTAACCTCTGTTGAGAAGTAAATTGTCTACTGTATGCTGTAGTGCCAAAATTTTCAGATCTTCAGACATTAAATTAAGGTTACTGAACTGCAAGAATCTGTGTCAGGGTTCCCACTGATTTTGTGTTTCTTTCAAGTTTCATGGACTATAAATTTTATTAGCACTTTGCCCCACAAATGACAAAATTCCCTCGACAAGATAGTGAAGGGGTAAGCCACGGTAACTCAGCGGCCTATTAAGTTGGTGGACCAATGTCTGGTGTCCAGAAGGAGGCCACCACATTAGTTGTAACTCCCATACTGCGACTACCAGAGCTTATTCTTATGTCGTTGCTCACAATTTATTATTCACGAATCAACTAAGCTGCCCAGGTAGGTTTTATTAGCAATCTTACTTCAAGTTGTTGGTGATGTTGACCAAATCAAGTAGGTTAAGTATAAAATTGTTGAAATCTTGTGTGATATTTTCTTGATAATGATCAAGAACAAGCAACATGCAACCTACATGGGTTTAGCAGAGCGAATGTGTTTATCATTCACCAACCATCTCTATTAGATGCAGACAGTGATAATTCCTTTTTTCTTTTTTTTTTTCAGCAAATAATGAAATAAATTTGTGCCCATTTAAATATTTTCTAGATCTCACACTGTAGCTAGCCAAGACAAGAACTGAATTGTGACTTGGCATTTAGTTTTTGGATAGTGATTCAGATCTCTTTTAATTCAAGTTGCATGTGTAGAATTTGATAGCATTGGGGAATGGGGATATAAAAAACTTGCTTAAAATTGTTTCACGGATGAAATCCATCTCACAGACTTAAAAATGAGTTTGAAAAAAAAAAAGAACAGTATTATCTTTTGACTTAAAAGTAATAAGTTTTATTTTAAAATCGCTTCAAAATATTACTTTTTGGCTTGAAAGTGATAAGTTTTACTTTAAATATGTTATGTGCTGCTTCTTCATAAGTATTTAGTTTTCAATTAGAAACTTAATAGCTATTACTAAAAAATAATTTCAATTTTTTTTTGTTGGAAATTGATAAGTTTTACTTGTTGATTATTAATAAGTATCATTGTGTTTTTTAGCCCGAGTTTCTTATGCTTAAGCTTAAGCTTAAGGCACTTAATAATTGAGATTACAATGGGAACTATAGAGGAGCATTCCTCATTCCTCAATGATAAGTCTACAAGCTACTATTAGTCTGCAATGGTGTTTTGGCTCTCTTTGAATACCTCCTACTCCATTCTTCAAATGTATATACTAAGAGCAACCTCAATAGTAGCAAACTTTTGGTGGTTTTTGTCAGGCCACATGTGCAAGGAGAGAGAAAAGGGGGAGAGAAAGAAAAAGAAAAAAAGAAGAAAATGTTGATAGTGACCAATTTTGAAGAATGCTTCATTTGGCTTTTGATTATGACCTACAAAGATCCTTGATTTGTAGGTGAAAAATCATGCTCTCCATTTGTCAAAAATCAATGCATGATTTTTTCTTTCTCACAAAAATTAACAGAAGAACCCTCCAAATGGGAATGCTCTAATGTTTGCGTTGAGTTTGGGCCAAGGCCGAGGTGAGAGAGGTTGTGCAAGGGGCCTTAATTTTCCGGAGTTCCCAAAGGACAGAGGGTAAATTGGTCCTAAGTTTATAACTATATATCGTAACGAGTACTATTTAGTTTTTAATTAAAAAAGTAATAATTATTACTTTAGTATTACCTTTTAATTGAAAAATGAGTTTTAAAAAATAGCTTTATTTATAAGATATAACTCAAACCTAGTTATAAAATTATGCTCACACAAGACAGTTGTTTAATTATTTGGTTTTTGACTACATCCCTCTACTTGAATAGCCGAACTCGAGGTGTTAGCTGTCTAGGTCAAGTGGTTGATGATGATGATGATGAGTTAGGTTTTATTATAAAAACATATTGAATCATTGTACTATTTGTTGTTGATGAAGATCAAGAATTGGTAAACCGACAAGGGGATTTAATAGTGGCAATATGCCATTATTTATATCAGTCAATATTCAGTTTTGGATGAAGTAAGTGATGCTTCCTGAAAAAGTGTCCAATCAAATTTAATTTGTTCTAGCTAGGTCTCATACCATGGCTTCCCAATCAAAGAATTACTTGTTTTACTTAATTTCCAAGATTTTAATTACTTTTAGAATTTGTGATTCAGGTCTTCCAATTCAACTTTGCTTCTTCAATACCAGACATATTCTTTGAATTAGAAAGTAATTGAAAATTGTCTTCCAAGTTTTAATGATGATTTCATGAAATGCTTGAAAATTGTCTTCCCCTGGAACATAAACTCTCATTACCTCCATGTAAGGGTTTTTATTTTAAGAGTTAATTCTATTTTTGGTCTTAGATTTATAGGTCGCAATTTACTTTTAGTCCTAGTATTATGTGGCATTATTATTTTGATCCTCTATCAACAAAACAATTTAAATTTCGTTAAATACAAGGGTATTTCGGTCTTCAATTATATTTAAAAAAAAAAACAAATGTAAAGAATATAGTGGATCAACCTACTTTTTATTTTTAAAAAAAAAAATCAAAATGTCTTTATATTTAATTACATTTCAATGATTTTGTTGACGATGGACTAAAAATAGTCATGCCACAACAATACTATAACCAAATGATAATCTTTTCATAAAAAAAGAATAGAAGTGGAATCTATGATGAAAAATGAAATGAACTCTTATTTTAATATCACCATTATCTCCATGCATGAGGCCAAATAAATTTTCAACTTTTTTCATATCTTGTTGAATCATATCATTTTTTTTATATCTTACAAAATTTATCAGAGACTCAAATTGACCACAAGGTGATAAAAAACACGCCTATGCGTTACTATTCTTGATTCTCACATTTCCATAATTTCATGTGTTTTATTACACCTAATTACCGTATTTTTCCAACAACCAGGCCATACTAATAAGTGTTTGCTATTATTCAAATTAAAATCATAAAATAAATCTATCTATTCATTAGTAAAAATTCAAATAGTAATCGCAAAAAGAAAATAATAAATAAAATCAGATAGTAATCCAAATTTTGATACAAGTGTGAATAATATTGCCCGAATTTGAACAAGGACAAAATTGAAGAAAAAGTAAACCAGAGGTTCCTATGCCGGATTATATACTCCGAATGACAAATACTCTGTAAAGTTGCCCTGCTTCTACTGTTCTGTACCTCGTGCAACTCGCTTTCTTTTGTATTTGGTTCTCTACACTAGCAAAACTAATTTTCATGAATCGAAGCCCAATTTGTTATACAAAGAACTTCAGCTACATCATTCATATGTAAATGGGCAAATTTACCCACAACAGGATTTGACATTCTGGACAAAATGACAGCATCTCTTCGTGACTCATTTTAGCTCTCATGAAAACGAGAATCTTGAGAATAGCGATAATCCTGTTCCAGAAGAAGCATCGCTTGCTGGGCTGGGTGGGGCATTGGGTGTAGGGCGATAGGCTTGTTGACATTTGGCTGTCTGCAAAAGCACATATGAGTTTTTAAGGCTTCGCAGGATATTGGCATCATTGAAATTAAGGTTCAAACAATAGAATCAAATAACAATATTCTATGGCATATTATAAGATGGTAAATTCAAGTAGATCTAGAATGATGCTCTAAATGATACATCTGGAAACGAAAAAAATATTCCATATTTTAAAGTATCAAGGTTAGTTGCATGACAGGCATGCTATATTTGATTGTTAGATAGGTTAATCAAATCACATTAATTTTGGTGGTTTTCCAGCTAAGAGAACCTGTTTAAGATTCACAAATTATCATAGAAATGTGTATAGATTGGGTAAAGAAGGATTTTACCTCCTCAGGGCTGAACTGCAAGAGCATTGCAATCACAGGTAGAAGAGCCTCCACTTCACCTATTTAATATTCAAAATAATCATCAAACTCCTGACAGGACTTCCAAAGAAAGCATTTAAGGAGTATGCAGGAGTGGCTCTTTTATTCAGTAAAGAAATTCAATTGTATCACCTAATGATTTAAAGCTACCTGTCTCTAGAAGTTTTAAGGTGACATTTTTAAGATAAGTCAAATCCACACCCTCTCTCTTTTGAGTTCTATCCATGTCCCGAAGCTCTTCTTTTAACTTGGATACCTGCATTCATGATGATTAAAACAAATGGACAGACACCCTACACAGGAAAATCAAGGACAACTAGGCTATTTCATAACATATACCTGCTGGCTGTGGAGACGATTTTCCCGCTCAAGCTCCTCAATTTCTTCCTGAATTGTAATAAATCAGAAATTGTGGTATAAGTCATAGTGAAAGTGTTATAAAGACCAATTGACCAAACAGAAAGAATAACTTACCTGAAGTGCAAGAATGTGACGCTGTGACTGAGAAAGTTCTTCCTCTCTCTGAGCTTGTTGTCTTGCCAAAATCTGAGATTCAGAGAAGCTAGAATGAGCAAAGGAAGTAGCTGAGCAGCTTTAAGTTTCTATATGAATGCAAAAGACCAATCTACTTTACATACAAAAACAGTATATTAGTGTTGCAAATAACTAAGACATATAATTTGATCTTCGAATTCGGGTGCAA
Organism: Ipomoea batatas; assembly: GCA_002525835.2. Taxonomy (NCBI): domain Eukaryota; kingdom Viridiplantae; phylum Streptophyta; class Magnoliopsida; order Solanales; family Convolvulaceae; genus Ipomoea; species Ipomoea batatas. The sequence continues at coordinate 8,830,467 of CM008332.1, forward strand.
TAACAAGGCATTGTTAGAAATTCTATCATATTTCAGATTGAGCAAGGATCTCAAGCAAAAAGGACACTAAATGATGGGAATAGATATCATATCAAATGTTAGTAAGCTAATTCTAGTTCAAACATGAAGTAAATGATGCAAATTCTAGCTTATGTACATTTTTAAATCAACAGTACCGGGTTTATACCAATCACCAGCATGACAAGCATTTCCCAATACCTATATCTAGGTGCTTTCCCTTCATAGAAAGCATTTCATTTTTCTTCTTAACTATGTGTATAAATACATCAAATAACCAGATGCTCACTGACTCATGACCTGGATATTTCCAGAATTCCAGCAGAATTTTTACACGCCCAGAAACCATTGATAAATAAAAATAAGTTTTCCTGGCAAATATGTATATCAAATGAACTGGCATATTATCACGCAAAAATCTCTAACAATTACAAAATGTGATGCCTACTAGAATTTGCTGTTCTGCAGCCGAGGTATTTGTATTAGCAGCTTCTCGCTTCTCATAGGCTGCATTCAATTTCCAAAAAAGAATTAGAAACTTTGTGCTCATTGAATTTACTCTTTTTACATATACTAGCAGATGCTGAAAAGTAGAAGAAATTCTCATACCAGTATCATAACTGCTATCCTGATCAGCCTGAGATTATCAAAAACACCATCAGAGAACGAAAACATGAATCAAAAAAATTTATCTGAAGGGAAGGGAAAAGAACATTTTGCTTGAGACACAATTCATAGAGGTGGGCTCAATAACAAGCAAAGAGACATACCACTGATACCACAGGCTTTGAGTTAAGTGATTGCCGGAGATGCTTATTATCATCCAGAAGTCTAGAGATCTCAGCATCCTTCTCCTCAATCATTTTATCAGCAAGATCACGAAATGTATCATGCTCCTCCTGCAAGAAGTTAATGAAATTGGTCACCCACCTGCTCTCTGAGTCCCATGTAGTGTCAAAAATGCAAAATACCTTCAATTTCTTATGGCGTGTTTTCAGGTCCTCATATTCTTTATGCATTTCTTCACTAAAAGACACCTCATTCTGTACCTTTAGTGTATCACATCTCACTGAAAATAATTGTTTCCAAAATCAGGTCTCAAAGCTACAGAAAAAAAGATGGTGGAAATTATAATATCATACACACATCGCCATGTTTCTTCCACATTTTGAAGGTTCATCTCCCAGGATTGCTTTTCCCTTTGATGGGCTGAAAGAGCTGAATTGAGTTTCATTTCCGTGCTCCTAATTTGTTGCTCTGCTTCACTAAGAGCAGTATCCCTGAAAAGAACTCAATATTTAAGAATTCCAGTGAAAATTTTAATTCTCAACACCTTCAACAAATAAATAAGTCTCACTCTTCACAGTTCAGAAAAAATATATATAGTGGCAACCATCACACCGGAAAAGTGTCCAGTTATGCTACGTGAAGACACCAAGTTCCTTATCACTCATCGAAATGTATAGAAGATATTTAAAATACTTGTAAGAGTACATTAACAACATATTAAGATGCTTCTTTCCCAGGTCAGGAATACACTCAACAATAAATACTCAATTCAGGATCACCTTTCAGAAAGTTCCCTCTCATGATAAGCCAAAGAATCCTTCAGATCTTGAAGGGCTTTGTCCCTTTCGGCAGATACCAAGAGCACTTCTTTCTCAGCTTCCTATAGGGCAAAAAAAAGAAGGCAACTAGCATTTACATCCATGCCTAAACTTCATTCATAATTATAGTGATGAACCAATACATGAATTCAGAAGCAAATACCTTCAACGACTCCTCCAGCGCTTTAACCTGTTCATTATCTCTAGCAGCAGCCAGTTCAGCATCTTTTCTCTGAAGAAGAGCATGAGCCCGTACCTTGTAAGAACTGAATTCACTTTCAAGGCGATTAATCTGCAAGTAATAAGGATAAAGATGATTAAATAAAACGTGGCAACAAGTGGAAAAGAAAATCCGTAAAATAAATACTCAGAAAAGAAAGAAGGAAAGTTTTAATTGTTTACTGAGTTGTCCACTCATCTCAAACTTCTGATGCAACTTTCCAACTACAAGTATCTGTCAGATATGTTATGTTGAAATTGAGAGATTGAAGGCCCGGCAGGTGGCAAATAGCCTCCATTTAGGTGTAAGTAAAATATGTGAGAAAACCAAAGGAAGAAAGAATAATAATTGTATTGATAATAATATAATTCCGACATTCTGAGAAAGATACACATGCTTATGTAGGAATAATGGAATATAATGGGCTAGGTTACAACTAGGGCTACACTAGGGTTTTCTAGTTTCTATTTCTATATTTCAACTTAATACTTGGTTATCTATCTGATAATAAACTCTATGTTTGGTGGTCTTCACAGTACAGTTTATAACTCTAATGTTCTGATGTCATTTTCTAAAGCTAAACAGATTATTATTTCTACTTCTGTGAAAAAGAGTGTGGCTATAGATAGCCACCAAAGGAGAATTTCTCTTTTTGATAGAATTTACAACATCAGGCCCAAGATAAAGAATTGTAATTACCTCCTCTTGAGCTGTTACCAATTCAGCTTCTTTTGAATTCAGCAGCTGAATATGAGCAGATAATTCTGATTCTAGTTGACCTGAGAAATGAAAGGCAGCATAACCAACATATTTTTTGCTCAAAAAAATAAATAAATAAAAAGAGATGATTTAAAAAGATTTGGAAATACTTCTCATTTTGGCTGCTTCTATTTCAGAACGTATGCAGTTACTCTCAGCCATCTCCAGCTTTGTTCGGAGTGATTGTGCGACAACTTCCCAACTCTCTTTTTCTTTCTCCTGATTGCATCAGATATCTTAAAGAAATAAAGCCTAACTTCTTATGGCAAGATGTCAAAGCATTCACAACTAATTCAGAAAGAGGAAAATTGTTTTGGGCCTTTTGGCAGCTTTTCATTCCTTTTTAAAGCATTTATTAAATTAATTTTACAAAGTTAAACTCGAGCAGGAAATTATTTGGTAAATGTGTTTTAAAAATGTCCTTTCAAAGGAAAAATGAACAGAAACTTGACTTCTGAAAATTCCTCTAATGAAACGGTTGGTCAATTAATGTATCCAAAAATCCACTGTAAATGCAAGGAATTTGCAGAATTACTCTGAAGAAGATTATCTAACACAATAGTTTTTGACAAAAGCTCCTTTTGAGCTCAAAATTACTTTCAGTACATAAACTTTCATTTCAGATGGTCTATATTTGCTACTACATCAAATCACACTTCAAACAAGCATGCACCACAAGATCAAGTGTGTCAGGAAAAGTTATCCATAGTTTATTGAATCAACACTCATGCAAGCAAGGTTGTCAGTCAAATAAATTGGGAAGAAGTTTTCAAGTCATACATGTTCACTTTTCAGATGAAGAAGCTCTGCTTTTATGGTTTCCATGGCAGCTCTAAGACGTGCCGCTTCACCACTTGAAGCCGCATCCATCTCTGCAATCTTAGATTCCTTCTCAGCTATTGCAGCCTAAAAAGGACATGCAAAATCTTATATTAACACCAGATAAAATTTCACTAAAACGTGAAAGTTAAAGACAAAATCCTGCAAAATTGCATCTGTGTCCACACCTATCTAGAAGAACAAAATATAAATGAAAGAACTGTTATTATCATAGCATTCAATTCATGCAATTCAAAATAAGTAACACAAGGGTAAACAGAGCAGAAGGCGTTTTTTTCCCTTTGTTGGGATAAACTAAATGGAGTACACTTATTACCCGCAGACTAGAGATTGTTTCAGTTGCTTTGCTCCTCTCAGCTAATGCATCACCTATTTGGGCTTCCAAGCTCTCAATTTCCTGTTGCAGAAGGCAGGGAGAAATATTCACAGGTGCAAATTTGTACGGGAAATGAAGCATAAGATAGTTAATGTTGGAATACATATTTGTTGGAAATACTTATCTTGAGCAGCCTCCTCTGCAGCCTTATTTACTGTAGCAATTAAGGCCTTGAGGAGAGGAGTAGTTTTTCTTGGGCAGACTAGTCCTTTATTATGTCCCTTCCCAATGCTCTTTTGTATGCCTATATATTGATATGTAATCTGGAGTTTTTAGATAAAAATAAGACAGATTGTTCGGTTCTTTTTTCCACTTTCAACATGGTACCAGAGCTACCTTTTTAGGTCCTGAAAATTCCTACAACTATCTACAGATGAACTTTGTTCATCATTCTATCTTCTTCTAAATAATCCTTTTTTGAGAGCTCCTTTCACAGAACTGGTGCAACGAAGTATTTAACAGAAGCTCCGGGACTTGGGAGTTAGTTCCTTTACCTCCTGGAAAAACTGTGGTTGGTTGTGGATGGGTGTATAATGTGAAGGTTGGTCCAGATGGACAAGTTGATAGACTTAAAGCTCGACTTGTTGCTAAAGGATACACACAAGTATTTGGCATTGACTACACGGACACCTTCTCCCAAGTAGCCAAGATCACCTCTATCCGCCTCTTCCTCTCAATGGCAGCCAATGATCATTGGCCATTATATCAGTTGGATATCAAAAATGCCTTTTTACATGGTGACTTAAAGGAGGAAGTATATATGGAGCAACCCCCCGGCTTTGTGGCTAAGACAGGAGCAAATCTTGTTTGTCGTCTCAAATGCTCTCTCTATGGGTTGAAGCAATCTCCGTGTGCCTGGTTTGGGAGATTTAGTGATGTGATCCAACAATTTGGAATGATTCAAAACAAAGCCGACCACTATGTCTTCTATAGGCACCATTTTGGAAAGAGCATATATCTGGTAGATTATGTTGATATTGTTATCACAGGGGATAATATGGAAGGAATAAACGAACTTAAGAAACATTTGGTTCAACATTTTGAGACGAAGGATCTTGGAAAGTTGAAGTATTTCCTTGGTATTGAAGTTGCTCAATCCAAACAAGGTATCTATATGCCACAACAGAAATATGCTTTGGATATTCGTGAAGAAACAGGTATGACAAATAGCAAGCTAGTTGACACACCCATGGATCCAAATGTCAAACTTCTTCCAGGACAAGGGGAGTCTTTATCCAATCCAAGTAGATACTCAAGATTACTTGGCAAGCTACTGTACTTGACTATCAACCGTCCAAATATTTCCTTTGTTGTAAGTGTTGTTAGCCAATTTCTACAAGAGCTATGTCAAAGTCATTGGAATGCAGCTATTAGAATTTTAAGATATGTGCAAAGGTCTTCAGGTACAAGATTACTTTATAAAGATCATGGACATACAGAAATTGTTGGTTACACAGATGCTGATTGAATTGGATGCCCTTGGGATAGGAGATCAACATCAGGATATTGCATTTTATTTGGAGGTAATCTTGTTTCTTGGAAAAGCAGGAAACAAGATGTGGTTGCACGCTCAAGCGCAGAAGCAAAATACCGAGCAGTGGCACTAGGAATATCTGAACTAATTTGGGTTAAGCAACTTCTCACAGAACTCAACTTCTATAAGGTCGGTCCTATGAAATTAATTTGCGATAATCAAGCCGCTCTGCATATTGCATCCAATCCTATCTACCATAAAAGGACCAAACACATTGAGGTTGATTGCCACTTTATACGAGAGAAGGTTGAATCCGGAGACATTGTTACCACATTTGTTGGGTCAAATGATCAACTTGCTGATGTCCTCACTAAAAATCTCTTCGTGGACCTAGGATTGAATACATTTGTAGCAAGCTGGGAGCATTTGATTTATGCGCTCCAGCTTGAGGGGGAGTGTTGGAATATATATTTGTTGGAAATACTTATCTTGAGCAGCCTCCTCTGCAGCCTTATTTACTCTTACATTTAAGGCCTTGAGGAGAGGAGTAGTTTTTCTTGGGCAGACTAGTCCTTTATTATGTCCCTTCCCAATGCTCTTTTGTATGCCTATACATTGATATGTAATCTGGAGTTTTTTGATAAAAATAATACAGATTTTTCAGTTCTTTTTTCCTCTTTCAACAGTTAATACAAAAAATAATTTAAAGTCTCAATGGAAATATCATTTAAAATTTCAAAACCGAAGTTAAATCACTGGGCTCTGAAGGTATTGTACCTTCTGGTGCTTCAAAGAGAGTTCAGTCAATGAAGATTGCCTCTTCTCATCTGCTGCCTTTAGTAATCCTCGCATGTCTTCCAACATCTGAGATGGCATTTATTATACATATCAAGGCTTAAGGTTCTTCAAGTTCCAAAAGGAAGATTAGAAGAAGTAAACCATAATAACAACATCATATATATACATGCAAAGGGGTGTACAAATTCCATTTAAAAATAATTAAATAAGTATACAATGGACATATATCATTTCTACCAACATAATGAAATGAGAAAAGGGAAATATGCAAAAACTTCTGGGAAAACATGTGAGCATTTGTTGCATATCTGAACTCTTCTGATGCAGGAATCCCCTTTTTCTCATTTCTGAAGTACCTTTATTAGTTGTTAATTTCCAAAAGGATCCTAGGAAACCTTAAAGAACTTCTGTTTAATCAAGTTTTCTACTTCTTAATTGAAGCAACAGACACCTACACCATCTAACAGAATGCATGGCAAGATACAAAATAGTCCTCCCCAAACAATGTCTCATGCAATTCAGTTAAGAGCTACATGACAGAATCTATGCACTAGTATACTGAGAACTACAAGATTAACACAAAGATTTAAGAACTTAGTTTTAATGAAAAATAAATAAAAAATAGGACTTGAAAATTTTCTGCTTGCTCTTTCACCTGTTCTTTTTCCACAATTGACTGTTGTAAATCCTCCAGAGCACTTTCTTTAGGTGCAAAAGAGCGACGCAGTTCTTCAATATTATCTCGAAGCCTAGAAAAAAACAACTGTATTATTCCAGGTAGAGAATAAATAAAGATCATTGTAAGAAACCAATGTTATTTTTAAGAATTCATCTTAGGTTATTTTGCAAAATGACAAGCACTGGAAATTTGATTTTGGGCAGGGTGGGAAGGGGGGACCTCGGACTCTCTGAGGGGAATGAGGATAACCCTATGACTTCTGCCTAAAGTCACAAGTTGATGCTGCTAGAATATAGGCTCAGATATCATAGGTTATTATTACCAAATGATGGGGAAGGAAAGAGAGAAACCGGAACAGAAAGAAAGCAATGTCCCCAATTCACAACTATCTTTCATCACTAGAAGATCAGGCTTCATTTTGTTCAGCGAACAGAAATTTTACACATTATGACACTTAGAACATCTCTTTTCTATTTACAGCAAACCATCCAACTTGGGTGAATAAACCTCAAATATATCTTCTACAAACCGCATGCACATGCAAGATGAAGATTTCTCCATAAATATAACCAAAAGAGGCCACAGAAACTGATGATAACTCACAGGCTGTGAAAATTATATCATGGCAAAAGCTGCAAGATATGGAAGCGACACAATTCCGAGTCCACCCTCCCACCCACACATCAGACAAACTTATCACTTAAAGGTGAACATAGTGTTTCAAGTTCTAAGGAGAAAGTACTTGTTGTTTGCACTTCGTAATTGCTGTCTCTCCATATCCATTGCTTTAAGCGCTTCCTGAGCTTGCTGTCGAGTCCGCTCAAGTTCTTGCTGCAATGCTGACAATTGTGAAGAAGCTTGCTCAGCTTTCTCATTGACATCACGAAACTGGGCCTCAATATCTTCTTTCTCCTAAAATGACAGTCTCCCAAGAAAAATTAAATTTAACACCAGTACACCACAGAAACTCTTCATCTGAATATGACAAACTAACAGAAGGTCATCAAAGAAGAGCAAGGACATAGAGCAAGTATGCCTACAGTACCTTATAACCTCAGGTACTTGAGAAGATAGCTATTAGTGAATTATTGGTTTCATCTTGAGGCCTATTCAGAGAAGGTAGACAAAACTTTGCGCAATTTTACAATTATGCCCAAAACTTCTCATTTGTACAATTCTATCTGAAAATCATACTTTTGTATCATTTTTGCCCAAACTGAACAAGCTGTCAAAATTGGCTTTTTGGACCTGTGGGTATGGCTTTCTAGTTAACAATATTAGGTGACATGACATGTTACCTCACCCACCTCAACTGAGCTAGGTAACTTAAGAGTTCAGAACCAAAAGTAAAATAATAATGAGATTGAAGATGCAATACATTTGTATTTTTGTTG
>CM008332.1:8875008-8887602 GCA_002525835.2 Ipomoea batatas
GTTTTTTTTTTTTTTTTTTTTTTTTTTTTTTTTTTTTTTTTTTTTTTTTTTGTTGGCAGATTTGTTTTTTTCTTTTTTTTTTTCTTCCCTATCTTTTCTTTTCTAGTCACACTTGCAAAAACTTCTCAAAAACTACAACTAATCGGAGGTCTCTAATATTACTTGCTTGCATAAAAGGTTTGGCAACTGCAACTATTCGTCTTGATCAATAGCCATGACACAACAACCATCTTCCTTTAAAAAATTAATTTTTAAAAATCAAAATAGTATACATGACATTTACACAAGCTATTAATATTATACGTTGAAATCACATCAACAATAACAAGTAACCTATAAGTAAAAAATGGAGTTGATTGAACTTCTTTTTCAAGTTTAGGTATTTATATAAAGTTTTTTAGACTCGAGAATCATATGATTAAATAATAATGAGAAAAAAAACACAAAAAATGGAGAAACAGAGAAAAGAAAAGAAGTCTACATTATTATTAGGCTAAAGTGTCATTTCGCACCACGAACTATAAGCAATTGTTCATGCCACACCATGATCTTTCATAAGTGATTATTAGATGCACAAACCATAAAAATTTGTTAGCCTAGAACTTTTTGCAGGTTATCAGGTTATGTGATGACATGGCACCGGTAATGTGATGATGTGGACATTTTTTTTAAAGTCAATTCCCAGGTTCCATCTCTTCCTCTCTCTCCCTTTCACTCTTGACGATGGCAGAACCGCACCAACAACAGAAGCAGCCTCCACCATCTTCACACCACTTTTCTTGGCGGCGTTGACAACTGGAAGTCGGCAGTAAACTTGGCGATTCCACTCCTCCGGCTTACCAGTGAAGCGACGAAGCTTCCTCCGGCGAAGCAGCATCCGCAGTGACCGACCACCTTAAATTAGATGTTTTTTTTGGGCGGTGGGCTGTCCTGAGTGATTTTTTTGTTTTGTGGGGGAAATGATGTTTTTTCTTATTTACAATAATTGAACTGTATCCTATGATCCTATCAGACCTAAAATTATTCAATCTGAGATTGGGGAACTAATTCTGGATTTCCTCCAGTAGCTACATGCATTTTAAATACCCAACGCCACTGGATCATATTTTCTGGATTAAAGTATCACGATTATTCTGGCACTGGAATTAACAATTTTCTCTTATTTTCTAGCTGCTGTAATTGAGTATGGCCTACCTTCTTTAATTTGAAAAAGCCTCCACAATATGAAAGGCTAACTTTTTCCACGCATATTATGGTGTTTTCATGCATTCAATTCTTTCTTACATAGGAATAAGAATAGAATGGACATTGGAAGAACTTGCCACACTTATCTTCTTCCTTGAATTTCAGGAGTAACAAGAGATTTTTCAAGCAAGCAAATTTAGAAGCCTACATACATACTACCTCCACCTTCCTTTTGAAGAAGTTTTTTTAAGGGTGACCCTTCAAGAATACCTGGTGAAGGCAAGGGTTATGAGAGAAAGAAAGCTGATGAAAATCTTAAAGTAGGCAGCAAGAAATTAAGAAAGAAGAAATATGGTACGACAGCTTTTTCTTTCTGAATTTTGGTAATGCTTGGCGATGATGGTAGCTTAGCTAGAGTTTGATTGTGCGGATTGCAAGCTTAGCTATTGAGTCACGCAGTCGTGGCCGATCACGACGAGGGTGATGATGAGGTTTCTTCTCCGTCAACTTCTCAGAGATGCCCATTTGATTTTTAGGATTGGGTATAGAGCTCTTTCAATAGTGTCTAACAATTCTGCCCTCGCCACCGAACTGGAATATTTTCGCTCCAAGTTGTCGCCGGTGGAGAGGCCCAAGAAAAAAAAAATTTAAAAAAAAAAGAAAAAAGAAATAAAAAATTCCATGTCACCATATATTACCGGTAACTTATAGGAAACCTGCAAAAAGTTTTAGGCGAATAAATTTTTATGGTTTGTGCATCTAATAATCACTTATGAAAGGTCAGGGTGCGGCATGAACTATTGCTTATGGTTCGTGGTGCGGAATGACACTTTAGCCTTATTATTATAATCATGCATCTTCCTATGTCCTTGGAGGTGATGTTTCCTTCTTCATTCACTTACATCCAGTGATACGAGAATCCACCATGGACCACGGTGGTTGTCGGTGTCGGATGCAGCGGCCCCGCCACCAAGAGTAATTATTTGGAATGGATGGACCTAGCAAACGTGAAATTCATTGCCCTACTCAAAATTATACTTTTTTGAATTCAATGATTTCTTATAGTCATCATCACCATTTCACAATAATAATAATAATAATAATAATAATAATAATAATAATAATAATAATAATAATAATAATAATAATAATAGCCCGTAAGGACAGCCCAAGTGATAAGAGAGTTACACCTGCAGCTGAGAAGTCGTGGGTTCAAACCTCAAGCCTTTGGGTTTGAGTCGGTCAGCTATAGCCTATAGGTAACTTAGGCTGGTTTACCAAAAAAAAATAATAATAATAATTATTATTATTAAATGATACCTTACCTAATTTTCATACCATATGGTTGGTTTGTTCAAGACATAATTTAAACTTTATGAATTTTAGTTTGGGCTTCATGTTTTTAGTCTCCCTGAGGGGCTATTATTTGACAATTTCATTGGTATGATTTTGTCATGATTTATGTAGTTGTTAATATTTTTATTTTATACTATTGTATTTAATTTTTTTAAAAGGAAAATAAAAATTAAATTATTATGGATGAAAATCGAAATTTATTTCCCATCAACCGGTTAGGACATTATTGACAGCATGTGATGTGATTGCGTACATGTCTTCTTGGCTTTTGCATAATGTTTCATGTTTAGTATGAAACAGTAAATATACAATTCATATATTTATATTTATTATATATAATACCAAATTATTAATAGGTTTAAACTTACGACAAGGGTTCTGACTTTACAATTTTTGTCACTCGCATAAGATCTTAAAAGTTCCTATCTAGCTAGCTTAGTATATATTATTCTATCTGCAATATTATTGACTTGCAAGTTGCAAGAATAATGAAAGTTATGAAGCTATGAACTAGGGCTAGGTGACTCATTGAGATTTTTGAGAGCCCAATGATAATTGGAACTATGTCAGGGTCGGTGTTTGGACAATTATTATACTGTGAATCATGATTTATTATAAGAAAAATACTATTTGAACTCCCAAGTTTTACTCCTTAATTTTATTCCCTCACACAAAGTTTAATATTAACAATTTTCTTGAATTGAGACACACAAAATGAAGATAAACTATCATATTTTGCGGCGTCAAGGAATAAAATGAAGTAGAAAATGAGAGTCTATGTAGTAGAATTCATATTATAAAGTGGATCAATAATATGTTTTTTTTTTCATTTTATTATATTAGCAAAAAGAAAAGAACTTTCAATATACTAAGATCGAATATCAACCCGTGATCTATTTTGTAATGTGAACCATGGTCCATACTTCATAGTATAATCTGTCGTTATTTGAAAAATTTAAGCAAAAAAAAATGTTTGATTAAGAAGTGAGAACACATGCGCACGTACAACCATGTGGGAGTTATGCAAGTACATTACACGATGGCATAGACTAGAGGACATGTTCCTTGGCATGCAAGATACTAGGATAGTATTAAAGTAGCTCATACAAAATCATTAAGAGCATGTAATAGTGAAATTTTTTTGTGATTTTTGATGAGTTTTATAAGTGTGATTTGAAATAGAATATGGGAGGAAAAAGACAAAAAAAAAAGGAAAAAAAGAAAAACAAAACAAATTCTAACAACACCAAAAAAAGAAGGGAAAAAGTACAAATAAACCATCAAACTATTTGAGAATTAGCTAAAGACCTTGTGGTTAAGCGACATAGCTGTGGCCCTCCCAAGTGAGAGGTCACATGTTCGATCCCCAGGGGGACGTTGGCTCTTTGTGCAGCTTCATCGTTGCCGGTCGCCCTCGCCAGAGAAGGCGACCTGATTTCTGACGCTTCTGTCATCGCCTGTGGTCGAAATATGCAAACGTTAAAAATGTTACCGGTTTAGTAGCTTAATTGTTTTGTTTTTCTGAGTTCAGTGTCTTATTTGGAGGTTATTCGAGTTGGATGGCTTAATTGCTAATTTTCAAAAAGTTTGATGGTTTATTTGCATATTTTCTCAAAAAAATGAAAAAAATTTCTAAAAGTCAGAGTGACGGCCAGCTGACGCGCTCGCTGGGGCGCGATGTTACACCTCAAACGTGTGAATTGCACTATTTTTTTTTCTTCTCTTACAAAATCTTATGTAGGAGAAAAAATTCTCCCAATTTTGCTTTCCTAACCGTTTTGCTTTTTAACATTTGGTTTTTTTCTCTTACAAACTCTTCCAAAAAGACGTTGGTAGGGATGCTCTAAGTAAAAACACTATTATTGACATGATGGAGACAATACAACGTCAAATTTGGTAAAATTATTATTTTTAACAAATCAAACATTACTTTCTAAAGCAAAATTGTAACTTATGTCCCTCATAAATATGTCAATTATCAATGTCACCCATGAATTATTAGTGATATAAATATTGCCGCTCAATTTTCAAAACGTGACAAAAATTGCCCCTCCCTGAATTATTAGTGGTGTAACTGTGATTACTTGCCATTTTCCCGGTTCGAAGACCACGCTTTTTGTTTCCTTCATTTTCCTTTCTTCGTTTGTTCTCCTTGCGCCGACAACAATATTTCTCCATCTTCCTATTAGGGAAGGGGCAACATATATCACATTTTGAATATTGAGGGACAATATTTACACCACTAATGATCTAGATATAACATTGATGATTGGCATACTTTTTAGGCATAAATTACAATTTCCCCTGTTTTCTAATATGTTGATTAATCGTTAGTAGCCAAAGACCTTGTGGTCTAGTGGCACCCAGTTGCACCCCACATGAGAGGGGGTGGATTCGAGCCGCAGTACCAGTGATATTGGCTCTTTGTGTTTTTTTTTGATTGAGAAAGTAATTATAAATAGATATTACATTGTAATAGAGTCAATAGTACTAAAAAAAAAATCAACCCATGCGATGAAAATATATATTCTTAAGAACATAATTATTATAATTATTATAATTGCGGAACAGCTACTATGTATGATTTTAAAAATCAATGGTCACGTGAAGGAAAGCCCAAAAAATTAATTTTTTAAAAGCCCAAATAGGGTTTCAATAAAACCCATATAATTTCTGCCGCCCAAAAGACAGAGAAAATTGCAAGTGATCAAGTTGACTGGGAAGCGATTGTTATGTTATAAACTCAGGTCTATATTCACAATTTTAAAATTCTATTTTCACAATTACAAAGCTCTATTCACAATTACAAAACACTATATTCACAATTTCATAACTCTATATTCAACAGTATAACACAATTTTTGAAATCTATATAACAAAATTGTGAATATAGAGTTCAAAAATTGTGAATATTGAGTAATGTAATTTTGTATAGTGAGATCTAAAATTGTGAATATAAAGTTCTAAAATTGTGAACATAGAGTTGGCCCGGGTTCACTTTGCATTGTGGACCCGTGTCCATAGCATAATTTGCCACTGGTTTATTTATTGTTTAGGACTTCCATAGCATAATTTGCCACTGGTTTATTTATTGTTTAGGACTTTAGGCATCCATCTGGTCCCTTTTTATTGTTACTTCAACTACCTTATGTCTGTTTTTTTTTTTTGGGTGATGAAGTAAATTCGTAACAACTATCCGATGATATATATTAGGTAAATTACTAAATTTTATTCTTTAAGCGTTGTAAGAAGAGTCTATGCGACGAACTCGACCGATAAATTATTGACAAGAATCGAACTCGTTATTTTTAAGTATGAGAATCATGCTTCATCTACTCACTCATCCTTTTCATGGCCAATTACTTTATCTTTGAACAATATAGGTTTAAACCCTAAATTTGATGGTTTTTCATCCACTGCCTTGAGGATTGTGAAAGGAGGTAAATTGTGAAATTTGCCTCAATAACTCAGGGTTTAAGTACTTGCTTTTTGTCCTGAGGTTGTGATCCTCCGATCCCCATTGAGAATTCAAACTTGGGTATTTGCTAGGTCACTACACCCACACTCAACCTTTTAACAACAAAGCTATATTGTAGTTAGAAATTCTCAACTAGTCAACCACCATGCGTTAGGAAATTCTGATCACTTAGCTTACCCTTGTTAGGTATGGCAACGGGGCGAGGTGGGGGATGGGGGAGGGGGTCCTCGTCCCTACCCCCGTATTCACCACCCCCCGGTTCCTTGGTGGGGATGGAATATTAAACCATCCCCGTCCCTGCAGAAATTTTTCTTAGATAGGAATTTTCCACCACAATTTTTTTTTATACATTTCTCAATTTCTAGTACACTATAAAATAATATTTTATTTAAATTATTCAATTAATTTATTAATTTATATATTTAAAATTCAATTCGCCTAATATCCAATCATCTCAAAATACAGCTAATACAAAATACTTAAAACATTAAACAATACTTAAAGATTCACATTGTTCAATCTTAAATCTTTAACCAAAATACCAAATATTCATACATAATAACTTGAAGAAAAAAAAAACAAAAGTTCAAATTAAATATTAGTACATATAAATATTAGTACCATATAGTGTGATGGCATCGCGATTACCATTCTAAATGGGTGGTCAGGTTAGAACTCCGATGGTGGAGATTTAGATTTTTTAGGCTGAAAATATTTGAGAAAGTATAGAGCAGATACTACATTCTAAAGAATTATGAGTATTTTTAAAAAAATAATATATAAGATATAATTATATAATATAATATATGATTTATATTTCAGGGATTAGGGGTCGGGTCGGGCTTTTGGAGTGGAGGGTAAAACCTCCGTCCCCGTCACCAACGAGCTAGGATGGAGAAATTCTCCCTATGCATTCCCACCTCCGTTGCGACGGTGACTAAGTTTCTTTATCGGGGTTGGGTTAAATTGACGACATTCCTAATCCTCATATGATCCTATTAGTTTCCAAACATGTGGGGTACTTTTTATTTTTTGTGTGTATATATAATGATTCAAAACATTTTATAATTCAAATTCATATACATATGATAATACTTTTTGAGAGATCAGTTTATGGACGAAGTCTGATTAGAACTTACTTAGATTAATCTTATTTTGTGAAATGCGAGTAATATTGTAAAATGAAAATGAAAAAGAAAAAAAATTGACTAGTCAACTCTAAGCAACTAGTCTAATCATGCACGTATGTAGCAATCGTGACAGCTATACCCCTTTGCTTGCAGTTCTTATACCGTGGACCATGGCCCACAATGCATTATGGATCATGGATCATGACTGATAGTGCAGTTGTGTTGAACTGATATTGCAGTTGTGTTGAACGGATACTGCAGTTGTGTTGAAAGGATACTGCTGTTGCGCGGAACAGAGGCTGTGTCATCCGTTTGGAACTGCAGTTATGTTGAAGTGATACTGCAGTTGCGTTGAACGGATACTGCAGTTGTGTTGAAATGATACTGCTGTTGTGTTGAATGGATGAACAGTCTCTGTTCCGCGCAACTGCAGTTTCCTTTGAATACAACTGCAATATCTTTTCAACACAACTGCACTATCCATTCAACACAACTGCAGTATCAGCCATGATCATGGTCCACAATATAATTTGCGCTTTGCTTGTGACAAACAGTACCCCTTTGCTGGCAATGGAATTGAATGTATGCATAATGTTTGAATTTAAATTAAGACTTCTACTACATTATTACAGTGTAATTTTGAATTCTACTTTCTCAATTTACTCTTTTATGTAGCAGACAAATGGGATAATAGACAATTCTCACAACACATCGATAATTTAAAAGTGAGTATAAATTAAAATGTGATTGTATTGACTTAACTTTGTATGACAAAACGGAAAATAATTAATTGCTCATACTGTTGACTCTGTTACAATATAATATTGAGATCAAACCTGTGACTTCTCACTTAGAAATGCCACAACTATACCGCTTGACCACAATGTTTTTGGCGCTCTTATCACAACTTAATCAAAGAACTAACTAAAAAGGGATTAAAATAACGTCTTAATCACTTTCTAAAAAATATCATTAAAAAATCCTAGGAAGAAACAAGTGAGTCTCCTCTTTTACGGATTAATGCGAAGACATTGGTCGCTGTCTGCTGCCTAAATCTTATGTCGGATGTACACAGCCCTCAAAATTTGGGCACGTTCGTACTTAATCCCCAATCTTTTTGCCCCACACGTCAAGTTACATAATCTTCAAAAGCCGCCTTGACTTTTCAAACAACAATTCCAAATATCTCAGCTCTACTTCATCTTTATCTGTAATTTTATGTGTAATTGTGTGTGTGTATAACACTTTTAGTCCACTAAATTATAAGATAAATATAGTTTTCATCCTTAACTAATTAATATTCATATAAAGTTGTAATAGTATTACATAATTAATCACTAAGGTAGTTTAATTAGTTTTTGTTATGATGCATGGATATTGTTATTTTGCATAGAAATTAATGGTGGAAATAGAACATACCGAAATAAACCTAAAAAAAATTAGGCTTAAGCATGTTATAGAATATAAGGCCTAAGCCAATAATTAGATCTTTTTAGGGTTAAGTTTGAGCCTACAATAAGTCTAATATGAAGTAAAATCTTTTTAAATGTCTATTTAATATGTAGGCTATTTAAAAAGGTATTGTTGTAGGCTTTTAAAACTTACTCCGTACATGTTAAAGGCTTTACAGAAAGTTTGGTTCACGGAATGAATTTTGATGGGGAATTATATTAGGCAAAGAGTCAACAGTTGACTCCACTGAGGCTCGAATCCACTCACATCATCCATGTGAGAGTGTAAACCGGGACACCGGGTGCTACTAGACCACAAGGTCTTTGGCAGTGTTTGGTGAATTGGTTAAATAAATAGAAATGGAATAGGTTTTTAAAAGACATAAATACCCTTATAGAAAATATATAACATGTTGTTAGTGCTTTATATGTGTGTGTGTGTGTGTGTGTGTGTGTTTAAGAAGCCATGCTTGTGGCCTTGCTACAAACCTTAAAACATATAGGCCTAGACTGACATTTTTACTAAATAAGTCAAGCCAAGACAAGCCCAAACTAAGTAAAGTCGTAGGCCCCTTGATAGGGCCCAACATATTTTCATTCCTAATGGAAATAACACTAAGGAATAAGAGTTAAATATGCCACTGAACTACACACAAAACTGCAATTAAGTCATCAAACTAAAAAAAATGCAATTGAGTCCCTGAACAACATAAACTCATGCAATTCAATCCAAAATAACACGTTTACCTGAAAGTGTGCTGACGTGGCGGTTACTAAATTTTAAAATAATTTTTAAAAAATAATTTTAATTAAAATAATTAATTAATTGAAAAAAAAAAAGAAGAAAGAAAGAACAGTCGGAGGAGATTCGTCTCCATGGCCGGAGACAAAAAACGGCATTTTTTAAAAAAAAATTAATTAATTATTTTATTTTAAATTATTTAAAAATTATTTTTAAATAGGTAACCGTCACGTCAGCATAATTTCTTGTAAACATATGTCATTTTTAATTTAATTGCATGAGTTTATGTAGTCTAGGGACCCAATTGAATTTTTTTTAGTTCGATAGCCTAATTACGATTTGGTGTGCAGTTCAGTGACCTATTGCACCCTTATTCCTAACACTAATATTGAAATGACAAAAATTGTATTTTCAGTAAAAGTTTATTCTTTATTGATAGTAACTCAAATTAGAGATTGTCATTTTAACTATTCATCCTCCATTTTTGTAATTCAATATTATTTTAGTTGATTTAGGGACTACTATTGTATTTTCCATATTTGTAATCGATTGCTAAAATACAAAATTTTCATTGTACAAACCCACATGTATACATATAAGTAACTTGCCTAGATATATATAATCAATTGCAAAATTAAAAAATACAAAGTTAATCCTTATATCAAATAAGAAAGTACTAAATTACATAAGAGAGATGCTACACACCCCTCTTAAAATTTCTTTTATTATTTTCCCTCTTTACACGACACTACTTAATTTGTTACTTTATTAGTGTTTAATTAAAAGTATGTAAGTGGGGTCAATCAATGCATAACACCAATAATGATTATAAACCACATCATTAGGGGAAATATTAAGGGGAGAGTGGGGTGGAGGAGAGAATTTGAGGGGAAAATAACATTATATTTTCCAGAGTTTATTACCGAAATAGTCCCTCGACTATTGTGAAATTACCAAATTGGTCCTCAACAATTTTTCGCGCCCAATTAAGTTCTTCGACTTTGAAAATTTTAACCAATTTGGTCCTCCGTTTATTTTACCGTTAAAATCGGGGACCAAATTAGTAATTTTGCTATAGTCAAAGGACCAAATTGGTAATTTTGCTATAGTCAAGGGACAATTTTAGTGAAAAATTAATTACCAATTTGGTTCCTTGACTATAGAAAAATTATCAATTTGGTCCCTTGACTATAGCAAAATTACCAATTTGGTCCCGATTTTAACGGCAAAATAAATGGAGGACCAAATTGGTTAAAATTTTCAAAGTTGAGGGACTTAATTGGGCACGAAAAATAATCGAAGACCAAATTGGTAATTTCGCAATAGTCGAGGGACCATTTCGGTAATAAACTCTATTTTCCATTACATAAATAGGGATGAATAGTTAAAATAACAACTTCTCATTCGAGTTAGTGAGTTACAAACAATAATGAAGAAAACCATATTAAAAATATAATTTTGCACTTTTTATATTAGTGTTTATGTTTCTATCCAAAAAAATACCATACATCAAAAGGTCTAAAAAACAAATTTGATAACTAATTATGGGTACTATTGCAACTCCATCTTAATTAGAAACAGAAGGCCACACTTATCTTATAACTTAAGCACTAAAAATGCAACATTTTAAAATTATAATATTACTTTTGTATTTAACTTTCAACATCAATTGGATTAAATTACTACAAAACTTTTTTAATTAATCAAAAGAAGCAAACCAGCTTTATTAATTCATTCATATTCTTAATTTCTTATATATATTGTTCTTTCACTGGATCCAATTTTCATAACCTTCATCCATTTCAAAAACATATTTGAACAAAAAAAAATGAAGTTTTGCTTAGCGTTAGCATTGTTTTCTATAGTGATATTAGCATCCGCAGCACAAGAGCAATGTGGGCGCCAAGCCGGCGGAGCATTGTGCCCAGGCGGACTATGTTGCAGCCAATACGGCTTTTGCGGCAACGAGTCTGAATACTGTTCGCCAAGTTCCGGCTGCCAGAGCCAGTGTTCCTCCTCCGCCGGCGCCGGCGCCGGCGATGTTAGTAGCATAATAAGTCAGGCTGTTTTCAATGACATGCTTAAGTATCGCGACGATTCACGCTGTCACGCCCCTGGGTTTTACACCTACGACGCCTTCATCGCCGCCTCGAAATCCTTCGGAGAATTTGCGACCACTGGGGATTTGGATACTAGGAAGAGAGAAGTTGCCGCTTTCTTGGGCCAAACCTCCCATGAAACTACTGGTTAGTTTGATTTTACTTTTCTTCCTTATTAATTATTGATTGTTTTCACAATTAGAGCTTTCAAAATGGTTTGGCCTGTACCTGTCCCGTCATATAATAACGGTTGGTTAAGTTGCAACGCTATTGCCTATTGGAGATGTTCTTAAGAATTTAATAATCTATGATAATGTTAATTGTTTTGTTGAGTTGTCAATTTAGACAGGCTAGATGAAATAAGTTACGAGCTGAGTCTGATTAATTAATTTATTTATTTTAAATTATTGGTGTGTTGAATTGAGATTTTTTTTTCTAGCTTCACCTTGTGTCCTTATCAAATGACAGGTTATGATGGTTGTATAGCATACATGTTACTCTCTCAATATTTTGACAACTCTTTAGATATATACTCATACAAAATGATAGTATTATCCAAACTATAAAACAGTGCATTGCAATTGACTGATGATAACAAATCGCTCTATCTTATTAAATTATGTTTGAAAAAAATTCTATTGTCAATTTTGTAATAATACCTATAACATTATTTGTTTCTACATAACGTATTGGTATTATATGTTTTGTAAAGGTGGGTGGGATGATGCACCAGATGGTCGGTATGCATGGGGATATTGCTTTTTACAGGAGGGCGGAGATGATCCTTATTGCAATGTAACTCAAGAGTGGTCATGTGCTCCCGATAAAAAATATTTTGGCCGTGGACCTATACAAATTTCTTAGTAAGTATATAATAATCTCTGAACCATATATCTTACAATCTCATAATATTCACTTATTTTTGCAATTCAAATAACACCATTTCATTTTGCAACTTTTTAGCAACTACAACTATGGTCAAGCAGGGAAAGCTCTTGGATATGATTTGATAAGCAATCCGGACCTTGTTGCGACGGATCCAACGGTTTCTTTCAAGACAGCATTCTGGTTCTGGATGACACCTCAGGGAGCCAAGCCATCTTGCCACGACGTGATCACCGGAAAATGGAGTCCGTCGCCGTCCGACACGGCG
>CM008332.1:8930219-8940670 GCA_002525835.2 Ipomoea batatas
TAGGCGAAAAGGAAAAAAAATCAAGAAATACAAGCTAAGAATATCCACCCACATAGTTTAGCTCAAGGATGCTATATGAGGTTGGAAAAAATTATGATGGAAGAGAAGATGAAAGAACAACAAGAAATTGCAGATTCAGACCCATCACATACATTTAGTCCTCCATCTCCTTCACATAGACACGAAAAGTGAAAGAGGGCAAAAATGGATAAGTCTGGAAATCTTTGCACTGAAGCAACTAGAGTGGTTGTGGAAAAAATTGTAACTTATAATTTTCTACGTTAATAGGTATGTTGAACAAAATGGACAAAATATAATAGTAATTATTATTGAATATTGTTTATATATATTAGGATTTTCTCGAGTTGTAAGCTTCTCAAGGAGGTTCGTTGCGTCAAGAAGACATGATATATTGTCTATTGCACTGGGTACTTATGAGTATTTGGGCGTGTTAGAGGCATGGGAATAGGACATATCATAAAATATGTATTTGGCCATGCAAAGCTTCGTCCCCAGACGCCTACACTAGAAGTTAAACAAATAGTTGATTTTGCTATTGCTGTGGAGTTAGAAAAACAATGTTAGCAATTGTGAGCACGATTTGAAGCACGAATTACAGAGATGATGAAGCAATTTAGTAATATGCAGACTCCTCTTTAGCAAGCTTCACAATCAAGGCATGAGGATGACAAATGTGAGCATGTTGCGCCACTAAAAAAGCTAGTTCCCCATGCCCTTTTGCTAATTTACCAACTTTAAGTAATTGTTTATAGTTATTATTATTATTATTATTATTATTATTATTATTATTTACTAAAAACATTTATATGTTTCTTCATTAATTAATGCAGTTAGGAGCACGATGTCAATTGTACTTGGATGCATTTGGGATTGCTTACACTAGTGGACATGTTCATGGGGTTGTAATTGTAGATCAAGTGAAGGTGAGCGTAGGCAAAATCATTGATCCAAGTGCAAATATACCATTCTCCACCAGTGAAGTTCAGCTTCTATGTGATGCATTTCAACACTTTATTATTTGGCCAAAGAAGCTGGTAGTGTTATGTACTCAAGCTGATAAGCTATGTAGGCTCTAAACATTTGAATTTTAAAATAGTATATAATTTACTTTTTTAAAAATAATAATTGTTATTTATATTAAAATGCACAGTTAAAAGGAAAGACCAAATTGACTTTTGAATCAGTTGTGAAATCTCATAATCATGAATTAACTTTAGATAATCCGAATTCTGTGTGCCAAACAAAGAAGAACTACCAACTGCGTATATTATGTGATGAACTTTATGTTTGAAATTATTTCCCCGCAAGCATACAAAGGGATGAATAAGACAACTAATTTAATAAAGTATCATTCTCCTTCATATTTTTTAAAATACTAATTTATTAATTATTTATCTGCTTTAACTTTGTAGAATTTGGAGAGACAAAGAAGAATACCCTACAATCAGTAAGATATTGATGAAGTTAGAGACATATGGTGCAAGATTTTTATTGATGAATGAGTTAATATACTACTTCTTTAGTACATTAAATACTTGTTAATAATTGCAGTTTCAAATTATTATTAGTAATTGTAGAATTTATTAATTTGATTAGTTGTGATATATATTAGTTTGATTAATTGAGAAATTTATTAGTTTGATCAATTGTGAGATTTTAAACGTTAAATTGTTGCACAGGTTTTGAAAACTGATGTGAATTGTAAAATTGCTGCGCCGGTTTTAGTTGGAAATCATAAAATATATTTAATAATTAAAAAAATAACATAAACGACGTAAGTTAGCAAACCGATGACGTATAATAACTATTTTTTTTAAATAAATGATGTCGATTTTTATAAATACCCGACGTCGTATATTTTTTTAAAAATAAAAATTACATACGGCGTCGGTTTTTTAAACAATCCGACATCATATGTTATTTTTTAAAATATTACATATGGCGTCGGTTGTGTAAAACAACCGATGCCGTATACAATTTAAAAAAATATATACGACGTCGGGTATTTATATAAATCGACGTCGTTTATTTATTAAAAAGTATTAAAATTAATATACGATGTTGGTTTTTAATAAAACCGACATCGTATGTAATATTTAAAAAAATATACGTTGATTTTTTACAATTGATGTCTTATCATTTATTTACTATGTCTGCTAGAATGACGTCGAAAATAAATCAACGTTAAAAGTGTTTAAAACTTATGTTAAAAGTGTTAATTGTAGTAGTGTAAATAAAGAAACAATATTTGAGACATAAACAAAAATGATTTAAAATAGATAACATTATCCTTTAATATAACAATTAATTTTGTGTGACATTGTCTCATGAAAAATGATGGATAATACTTCTAAACAAAAATGTAATATTTTTTATGGATAAACAAATATTACACATTTATTAATGTCTAATGATTTTTAATAAACAAATAAATTTTTTTAATGAAAATATAATTTTTTTTAATGAAAATATAATAGTTGTTGATTTATAAAAAATATTATATTTCGTTAAAAAAATATTATATATTTGAAATCTTTAACGATCTAATTCAATTTTGCCTGTTAATATAATATACTTTGTAATTATACGCTTCGCATATATGCGCATCGGTAGTTGGCACATGAATACTTTCACAAAAATCTATTTTCATTATTAAGTATTTGATTTTGATTCCAAATCCGATTCCTATGTATGAATTGAAGCAAACACACCCTTAATGTTACTTGTAACTTTACAAAAATATTAAATTTTGTCCTTTTAGGAATGGATCCCTCATACAGTATTAGGGGGTGTATTCAATCACGACTTTCATGAACTTTTAAATACTTTTATCAACTTTAAAAGTTTGGTGGTATTCAATTAAGACTTTTATAAACTCTTTAAAAGTATACCTGTATTCAATTAAAACTTTTCAAAACTCTTTAAATGTATACAGGTATTCGATTCAGACTTTTATAGAGTTATTAAAAGTCTACTGGTATTCAAAAAGTTACTGACTTTCACAAACTCTGTCAGAATAGGATTTCTATAGACTTTCTCTTCATTAATATAAATAGATGAAATCCAACCCTCCAACCCCAAACTTTTCAATATTCTCTGCAAACTTTTTTTCCTCTATCTAAACTAGACAAATTTTCCATCAATTTCACGGTACGTATCAAATCTTTCACAAATATTTTTTTTTATGTTCAAGCAAATTTTTTGTTGCCATCACCACAAAATAATTGCTGCGATCGCAGCTAAAAAAATTGCTGCGCTCGCAGCAACAAGAATCTGCTGCGAACAGCAGCAGTAATTTATTGCTGCTGTGCAGCAAAAATTTTTGCTGCAACCAGCAGCAAGTTGCTGCTGGTTGCAGCAAATTTTTTAAAATTTATAATTTTTAAATTTTAGTTAATTAATATATTTATAATTTTATATAATTGTATGTTTATTACTCAACATTAGTTGTTTCATTAGTTCAAGAAATATTTTTATTGGTTATATTTATAAAAATTGATTATATTTTGTTTATGAATAATATACTCTATTTTTGTGACATCAATATTTTTTTTTAAATTTCTACAATGCACTAATTTATAGATAATATATTAATAGAAGTTATGAAATGTTTGTGAGGGTGTATTCAATTTAGAGTTTTAATGACTTTTGTAAACTTTTTAATATGAAAAAGTTTTTAAAAATCTATAAATGTTTATTCTATGGATATTTATAAACTCTTACAAAGTTTATAAAAGTTTAAAAGATTCTAGGAAAGTTTACAAAAACTCTACAAAAGTCAATTAAAATCCATCACTTTAAAAGTATTTAAAAGTTCATGAAAGTCGTGATTGAATACGCCCCCTTAGTATCTATCAACACAAAGAAACAAATGAATTACTTAAATTTTCATATACAATGTAGAACTTTAATAACGTTATGAGATTCCACCTATTAAAGACCAAACTTACAATATTTTTATAAAATTGAAGTGACGTTTGCAACTTTTAAAAATAAAATAAAATAAAAACAACTCATGTTATATTTTTGAGTACTACTAACTTTGTTATAATATAGCATCTGTTCGTATATTTCTTGACCTACTGAAGCACAAATAGTCAATACCATCTCAAATGAGACTCGAACCCATAGCCTCCCATTTAAGAGAGCGTCACTTTATGTCATTTGACCACAAAGTCATTGGCACAACTCGTGTTATATAGTTGGAGGACAAAAAGCATTTTTTATTGAATATTTAAAAAGGTGGTTTAGTCTACCGCTTGGCACACATTTGGCTCATTTCAATAGATTAATTATGCCTTTTAGAAGAGATTCTACTTTTTAGTTGCGTTTGGCAGTTGGTACCATAGAATTGTAATATGTGAGAACAAATAATCTTTGTAAAGATTAACATGTGATTGATATAGTACCTTTAATGTAGTTTCAAAATATAATGGAATACGTATCGGAAACCCTCTCTGAGCCAGCCTCACCGGCGGCGACCAATCGGTCGCCGGAAGACCAAGATGTCTTGGAACGCAGCACCAAGAAGACGAAACGAGGGCGGGAACAGCTATCAGCCCCTTCGACGCTCCCATATGAAGTTCACATGCAAGAAACACCAACGGCTGCGGAAGCAGTAACCCCAGAGTCGGGTCACTGGAGAACTCCGGAGGAGACCCCCCAAAATGTGTGGACAAGACAACAACCCCCACCTCAAGAGGAGGAGGTGGCTTCGGACGACGACACCATGGAGTACGCCAATTTCAAATCAGATTTCCCAATCATCCCTGTAACCAAGGCGGAGAAAGTAAGGCTCAGACGGCCATGGCGCCACTCGCTCATCATCAGAGTCCTGGGCAGAACGGTTAGTTATACCTACTTATTGCAGAGATTACAGCGGATGTGGAAGCCGGAGGGAGTCTTTGACCTAATTGCGATCAGCGACGACTTCTACATAGCGAAATTTGAAGCACTGAAGGATTACGAATACGCTAAGTTTGAGGGCCCTTGGATGATAATGGACCACTATCTGGTGGTTCAAGAATGGGAGCCCAATTTCAAGCCTAGGAAGGACAAGATTGAGAAACTCCTGGTTTGGGTGAGGTTTCCCAAATTGCCGATTGAATACTTCGAAGAGGACTTCTTGATGAAGATCGGGCTCTCGATTGGCCGGCCGGTCAAAATTGATATCACCACAAGCCTTACCTCCATAGGCAAATTCGCAAGAATGTGTGTTGAACTGGACATGACGAAACCATTGCTATCAAAGTTCGTTTTGAATTTTGAAGAATGGCCTATTGAATACGAAGGTATCCACCTAGTTTGTTTTAAATGCGGGAAATATGGCCACCGGCACGAACAATGTGGCCGTGAGGAGGTGAGTGAAGAGGCAGGCTCCAGTAATCCAATGGCAACGAATGCAAAATCGACTGCCCAAGGTGTTTCCGAGAAGTGTGGGTCTTGGATGCTCGTCAGCCGTAAGGAAAGGAGATACAGGCCTGGGAGGCCTAATCAACAAGCGTATGGCCCTCCCACGAATAGAAGGCAAGCTACGCCGGTGGGACAGACCCCTGTCGTTGAGGAGTTTGGAACTCAATCACGGTTCGCGGCTCTGGAGAATCTTGAGGACACCAATTTGAATCAAGTTCAAGATATCGTTGATGGAACCTTGGGTTTGCAGCAGCAGGAGGAAGCTTTGCCCAGGATCAGAACTAATAATGGCAATAATCAGAGAAGTCCTGTGCAGAGCGGGGCTGGTACCCATCGCAAAACCAGGGGAGCAGAGGCTGGTCGACAAGTGCAGTTTAGGAATCAAGGCCCTCACCATGGCGCTTTGCATGATAGCCACCAGACAACTTACCAAGGGGGGCGACAACCAGCGAGCCGGGGAGGACCCCAGTCGGGCGGTAGGGGTGGTTTTCAGACTACCCAACACGGAGCCTTTCAGATGCCAAGCCGTGGCGGTTACCAATCTGGTTACCGTAGTGATATCCGTGGCCGCCATGGCAGGGGTGGAGTACCAAACCGTGCAGCAGCAGAAACAGAGCACATTGTAGTTCGTGGATCGAATCATGGAAAGAATATAACAACCACGGTGGTCCAACATGCGTGTGGACAACCGGATCCGCCTCCAATGGCGGGGTTTGATCATTCACCAAAGGAGAACCCTCATGACTCTGGTGACCCAAACGGGTTTGAGTTCAATCCTGATACAGCAATGATGGAGGATGACGGTTCTCGTGAACCTATGGGTGTCGCGGCTGATGGCTGCTTGCGCTCTTGAGGCGCCTTTGTTTCGTTTACCATGTCGTGCTTAGTATGGAACTGCCAGGGTGCTGCGTCAAGATCCTTTAAGCGTACCATGGGCTTTCTTTCTTTGATTCACAAACCTCTCATTGTTTGTTTGTTGGAACCTAAAGTGTCTGGCTGCCATGCCAACACAATCTGTTCTAGTCTTGGTTACGAAGAATGGGTCCGGGTTGAAGCAGTGGGCTTCTCGGGCGGTATTTGGATTTTATGGAAGGACTCTATCCATATTGATGTAATTGACACTCACCCTCAATTCATTACCTTGCAGGTACACCATGCAGAACTCGGAGTGTGGAGATTCTCAGTCATATATGGGAGCCCAAACCACTATCTTAGAAGGAAGTTGTTTGTTGATTTAACGAGCCACAACTCAGACTTTCAAGGCCCATGGTTATTCGCAGGGGACTTCAATGCAGTCACCTCACGGGAGGAAGTAAACAACCCCGAGAATTTCTCTACAACAAGATGTTCAGATTTTAACGAATGGCTTTTCCGCGAATGGTTGATAGACTTGGGGTTTACAGGAGCAATGTTTACTTGGATGAGAGGAGTTAACACGGCAACATTCAAAGCGGCAAGACTTGACAGAGCAGTTAGCAATATTGAATGGAAACTTCACTTCCAAGATACAAGAGTCACCCACCTCCCTATGTTTGGGTCAGATCACTCGCCTCTGCTCATCACTACGCATCGAAACCAGGGAGAAACCACAAGTAGACCATTCAGGTTCAACATGGCCTGGGCAACACACCCCGGGTTCTTACCACTGGTCGACAGGCATTGGAGAACAGATAGATGCTTAGAGATCAACATGCGTGAGTTGGCTGAGATCTTGACGGAGTGGAACACTAACACGTTCGGAAACGTCTTTCTGCGCAAAAAACGACTCTTGGCCAGAATTGGTGGAGTCCAGAGAAGTCTCGGGGTCAATCCAAAACCTGAGCTCATAAGACTGGATAGGAAGCTTCGCTTAGAGCTAGAGGAAGTTCTTTACCAGGAAGAATTAATCTGGTTCCAACGTTCTAGAGAAGACTGGATTACTTCAGGCGATCGAAACACCCGTTACTACCATACAGCGACATCGGTCAAAAAGGCTCGCAACAGAATCACAAAATTGAAGGATGACAATAGCACATGGATCACAGAAGAAGCTGAAGTTAGAAACCTTGTTCGGGACTACTTTGTAGGACTTTATACGGAGGAGACACCATCACATTCCCACTTTCTGCAATCTGGTAAATTTCCTAGATTATCAAACTCTGACTGGGAAGAAGTGAATACACCATTCTGTGCTGAGGAAATCAAGCAAGCACTTTTCGACATGGCACCATGCAAAGCGCCAGGGCCCGATGGTTACTCTGTAGGTTTCTATCAGAAATCATGGAATATAGTTGGCGGCTGCTTGGTGAGCTTTGCCCAGGACTTCTTCGAATCTGGTCGCCTTCCTCCAGGCTCCAATGATACACTGATATCATTAATACCCAAAGTACCGAATCCGGAATCAGTCAAGCAACTTCGCCCTATTGGATTGTGCAATCTGTCGTACAAGCTGCTCACCAAGACAATGACCTCGAGATTAAAAGACATATCTAAGAAACTGATCGGCCCCCACAAGACCAGCTTTGTCCCAGGGAGAGCGATTACTGACAATATTCTTATGTATCAGGAGGTCTTACATTCAATGAAATCAAAGCAAGGTGCCAAAGGCTGGATGGTTGTTAAGCTGGACCTAGAGAAGGCCTACGACAGGCTCTCCTGGAACTTTCTGGAGGATACACTAAAAGATATTGGCTTTGATCGCAGGTGGAGAAGGAACATTTTACAATGTGTAACCACAGCGCGCCTTGCTATCTAGTGGAATGGACAGAACTCCGAGTGGTTTAGCCCAGGCAGGGGCTTAAGACAGGGAGACCCTATATCCCCTTTACTTTTTGTATTATGTATGGAAAGGCTTAGCCACGTTATCCATGATTCGATAGCTCATAACAGATGGAAAAGTATTAAAATCACCAGGAATGGTCCTCATATTTCTCATCTCTTTTTTGCAGACGACCTTATATTGTTTGGAGAAGCAACTATAGAGCAAGCATTGGAGATAAAGACGTGCTTAGACGCTTTTTGTGCAGCCTCAGGCCAAAAAGTGAGTCTCTCGAAGTCCTCGGTTTTCTTCTCAAAAAATACGAACACGACACTGCAACAGAGCATAAGCGAGGTGTTGGGAATCCCAAGGGTATTGGACATGGGCAAATACCTTGGTGTTCCCTCATTCCATGGAAGACTATCGCAGGAGTCATTCTCTGGGATTATCGAAAGATTGAGGGCCAAACTAGCTGGATGGAAATCCAAGTCGCTCTCCTTCGCAAGGAGGTACACGCTAGCGCAGTCGGTACTGTCAGCAATACCTTACTATACAATGCAGACAACCCTACTACCTAGCGGAGTTATCCTAGCTATTGAAAAGATCATCCGCAATTTCCTATGGGGCAGCAAGGAGGGAGAAAGGAAATGCCATTTAGTGAAATGGGAAGTAATCACAAAAAGCAAAAATCATGGTGGGCTGGGCATACGCAGGTTAGAGCCAATGAATCGGGCTTTCCTAGCTAAGCTAGGGTGGAGACTGATGCAGAATGAGGATTGCCTCTGGGTTCATATACTGAAAGCTAAATATTCTATTTTGTCATCTGATTGTGCATCTTGGAGGCCCAGATCCAATATGTCAAACATATGGAGAGGCATCCTCAAGTCAGTGCCTATTCTGCTTAATGGATCCAAGAAGTTGGTGAGGAATGGCAGACACACTTTGTTCTGGAACGAAACATGGCTAGGCAATAATCCCCTATGTAATGAAGCTATCAATCCCATTCCGACTGCGGATATGAACCGATCTGTCTCAAGCTATTGGACTTCAGATGGTGGCTGGCAATGGGAGGCTCTTAACCATCTGCTCCCGGAAGCAACACTGAATAGATTAGCTGCATATTTGCTGCAGGAAGAAGAAGGCTTGGATGATGTAACCAGGTGGAAAAATGAGTCTGATGGGAACTTCTCAGTAAGTTCAGCTTACGACATAGCCACTGGAGATGAGATTTCCACCGAAGCAGCAAAGTGGAACAGCATTTGGAGACTCAAGGTGCCTAACAGAATACGAACTTTCTTATGGCTAGTCAGACACAATAGAATTATGTCCAATGAGAACAGAGCCAAACGTGGCATGACCGACTCCGACAAATGTTGGTGCTGTATGAATACTGTTGAAAGTGTGGAACATGTCCTACGTCTTTGCCCTGTGGCGTCTATACTTTGGAGGGCGATCCTCCCAGAGTTTACAGAAAGAACAAAACACCTACCTTTTCACTCATGGCTGGAAGTTGGCGTCACTACCAAAGGAAATGGCAGACATCCAACTGAAAGTAGTACAGTCTTCGCCTAAACAGCATGGTGGGTCTGGAAGTGGAGGAACGAAGTTATTTTCAATCACACTACCAAACCTCCTCAATCCAAAGTTGCTTGGATCAAATCCCAAGCAGAAGAAATCAATAGTGCTTATGCAAGATCCCAGGCTCCATGCAGCCAGGTGACGAGCTGGAGGGCGCTTACATGGACTAGACCCCAGGTGGGATTTGTGAAGGTAAACGTGGATGGTGCTGTTGACAGAAACACTTCCAGAGCCAGCTGCGGAGGATTGATACGTGATGAAGCAGGCACTTGGAAACAAGGGTTCTTTTACAACATAGGGAATTGCTCCCCACTAGAGGCTGAAGCTTGGGCCTTGCTTAAAGGGGTGCAATTGGCAGCTCATTCGGGGTTCAATAAAGCCAGCTTTGAAACCGACTCTGGGGATGTTTGCGGTTTTATGAACTCTTCACGGCCCCCGTCGATTGCAGCTCATAACATTCTGGAGGCATGTAGAAGAGAATTACGCTGCTTCGAGGTTTGGGAAATAAGGCAGATTGCAAGAGAGAAAAACCAAGTTGCTGACTCTCTTGCCAAACTATCTAAAGGTCATCCCAGAGGTTTGACTTCTCTCACCACTCCACCCGACGAAGTGCTTGGGCTGCTAGAGGATGATATTATTGGTTTGCCATCTTGGCGTAATGCATATTTTGCCTGATCATATTGTACACTTTGGGTATTCCCCT
>CM008332.1:8979364-8991380 GCA_002525835.2 Ipomoea batatas
ATTTTGCTATAGTCAAGGGACAATTTCAGTGAAAAATTAATTACCAATTTGGTTCCTTGACTATAGAAAAATTATCAATTTGGTCCCTTGACTATAGCAAAATTACCAATTTGGTCCCGATTTTAACGGCAAAATAAATGGAGGACCAAATTGGTTAAAATTTTCAAAGTTGAGGGACTTAATTGGGCACGAAAAATTATCGATGACCAAATTGGTAATTTCGCAATAGTCGAGGGACCATTTCGGTAATAAACTCTATTTTCCATTACATAAATAGGGATGAATAGTTAAAATAACAACTTCTCATTCGAGTTAGTGAGTTACAAACAATAATGAAGAAAACCATATTAAAAATATAATTTTGCACTTTTTATATTAGTGTTTATGTTTCTATCCAAAAAACACCATACATCAAAAGGTCTAAAAAACAAATTTGATAACTAATTATGGGTACTATTGCAACTCTCTTATAACTTAAGCACTAAAAATGCAACATTTTAAAATTATAATATTACTTTTGTATTTAACTTTCAACATCAATTGGATTAAATTACTACAAAACTTTTTTAATTAATCAAAAGAAGCAAACCAGCTTTATTAATTCATTCATATTCTTAATTTCTTATATATATAGTTCTTTCACTGGATCCAATTTTCATAACCTTCATCCACTTCAAAAACATATTTGAACAAAAAAAAAATGAAGTTTTGCTTAGCGTTAGCATTGTTTTCTATAGTGATATTAGCATCCGAAGCACAAGAGCAATGCGGGCGCCAAGCCGGCGGAGCATTATGCCCCGGCGGACTATGTTGCAGCCAATACGGCTTTTGCGGCAACGACTCTGAATACTGTTCGCCAAGTTCCGGCTGCCAGAGCCAGTGTTCCACCTCCGGCGATGTTAGTAGCATAATCAGCCAGGCTGTTTTCGATGACATGCTCAAGTATCGCGACGATTCGCGCTGTCACGCCCCTGGGTTTTACACCTACGACGCCTTCATCGCCGCCGCGAAATCCTTCGGAGAATTTGCGACCACTGGGGATTTGGATACTAGGAAGAGAGAAGTTGCCGCTTTCTTGGGCCAAACCTCCCATGAGACTACTGGTTAGTTTCATTTTACTTTTCTTCCTTATTAATTATTGATTGTCACAATTAGAGCTTTCAAAATGGTTTGGCCTGTACCTGTCCCGTCATATAATATCGGTAGGTTAAGTTACAACGCCCGCTATTGAAGATGTTCTTAAGAATTTAATAATCTATGATAATGTTAATTGTTTTGTTGAGTTGTCAATTTAGACAGGTTTGGTGAAATAAGTTAGGATTTGAATCTTGTTAATTAATTAATTTATTTTAAATTATTGGTGTGTTGAATTGAGGTTATTTTTTCTAGCTTCACCTTGTGTCCTTGTCAAATGACAAGTCATGATGGTTGTATATATAGCATACAAGTTACTCTCTCAATGTTGACATGTTTTGACAACTCTAGATGTATACTACTCATATAAAAAATAATAGTATTATCCAAACTATTAAACAGTGCATTGCAATTGACTGATGATAACAAATCGCCCTATCTTATTAAATTATGTTTGAAAAAAATTCTATTGTCAATTTTGTAATAATACCTATAACATTATTTGTTGTTACATAACGTATTGGTATTATATGTTTTGTAAAGGTGGGTGGGATGATGCACCAGATGGTCGGTATGCATGGGGATATTGTTTTTTACAGGAGGGCGGAGATGATCCTTATTGCAATGTAACTCAAGAGTGGTCATGTGCTCCCGGTAAAAAATATTTTGGCCGTGGACCTATCCAAATTTCTTAGTAAGTATATAATAATGTTTGAACCATATATGTTACAATCTCATAATATTCACTTATTTTTGCAATTCAAATAACACCATTTCATTTTTGCAATTTTTTAGCAACTACAACTATGGTCAAGCAGGGAAAGCTCTTGGATATGATTTGATAAATAATCCGGACCTTGTTGCGACGGATCCAACGGTTTCTTTCAAGACAGCATTCTGGTTCTGGATGACACCTCAGGGAGCCAAGCCATCTTGCCACGACGTGATCACCGGAAAATGGAGCCCGTCGCCGTCCGACACGGCGGCGGGGCGTGTCCCGGGGTACGGACTGGTCACCAACGTCATCAACGGTGGGGTTGAGTGTGGGCCGCAGGGCGAACATGATAAAGAAGCGGACCGGATTGGGTTCTACAAGCGCTATTGCGACATATTTGGTGTAGGCTATGGTGACAATTTGGACTGCTCCACTCAAACTCCTTATAGTCCATAAGAATTAGTGACTTTATAAAGAAATAAATCATCTCTATGTCTTGAAAAAAGAATAAAAGTAATGGGGGTATTAATATTCCCATAAGAATATATATTTTCCTTCGACCAGGAGCCCAATTAAGTGCTGGCCATATTGGTTTCTCCGTACAAGGGGAGCGGATTGAACTCCCGACCTCCTCTTAAGGGGCAAGAGTGCTGAGCCACTCACGCCAACCAAGCTGGTTATTTACGTATAATTATGATATTATATATATAGTTGATATTTCTATATTGTATTTTTAGGTAGTTTTTATATGTGCATTGCGCCACTGATTTAATGCTAAATGTTTGTATTTAAATAAGAAATTCAAAGTATATTAATGCAAGATTATACATAAGAAATTCATTATATATAGCTGACATTAAAGTTCATGCTTAACAAATGTGTTGTCTTCATCATTGGCCTCTCATCTTAGCTGTATCTCATCTTCACTCTCACTATAATTTTTTTGGTTAGCAAGCCACGAGGTGTCCTGAGTAGACCCTAACTGTAGGAGACACCTTTAAACCCGTATTGTTACGACCCCGTTTTTTGTGGTTTTTGTTTTAGCCTTGATTTGGCTAGAAAGCCATGGTTTTTGCATGGCAATGGGCTTTCCATGGCTAAGTCGCTGCTCGTTGGCTTAGGCGAGCACGCTTGATGGTGTGTGGCTCGGGCTAAGGCGAGGACTAGTTCCGTGCCTGAAATTTACGCGGGGCATTGGCAAGTCCGTGGTGCGACGGGCTTGGGCTTCGCGACTTGCCGGTTGGGCAAGGGCGCTGGTTTGGCGAACCAGTGTGGTGCACGGCTAAGTGTTGGCGCGGAATGGCTCGATGCGGCCCAGACTTGGCTGCATTGGTACGAGAAGGGCTCGGTGCCTTTCGAACTCAATCGTGCCATTGCGAGAAATGTAGGGCGCAGTCCAAGCGGTTGGGCACACCGCGAGTAAGTCACGCTAGTGTGGAGCAGCGTGGGCACGAGTCAAGGTGAGCCAAGGGCGCGGGCTGGGCGCGCCTTGGGCGCATGCGGCTGGCGGTTGCATGGCATGTGCGCGACATGCGAGGGCAGTTTCCAAGCATGTGCAAAGCATGTGAGGCAGTTTCGAACTTGGCTATGTGGCAACATCTTGTTTACTTTCATAAAGTCAAGCGATTGGCTTGTAACCACCTTAGATTAGTATAAGTAACCTTGCTTTGTAGCCGGTTTTGTAGAGAGTTGAGTGCAAATGCTACGGGTGAGTGTTGGTCAAGTGTTTTGGCTGTAATGCTCTTGGTTTTAGAGTGTTGTGAGGATCCTATGTTCGATTTATGAATATACAAGGTTGGGCGGTTTAGTCCGTAAAAGCCTGCATTCTTTTGCTGATCTACTTGATAAAAACGTTAAACACACGGGTTGGGTGTGGGTGAAAGAATGACTACTTCGAGTTTTAAAGGTAGGCCGTGCAGGTGCGAGTTAGCTGCGGCCTACGTGGTTTGAGAATTCGCCCCGTATCAATTAGTATTAGAGCTAGGTTAGGCTCAAGCCAGTACGAGACGATGAGCAAGCGTGGTGAGGACGACAGTGAGTCCACGAACGCTGTTGGTGGACATGGTGTTGCTCCTCGTGAGGAATCATAAACCTCAAGGCTAGCCGAGGGGACTGGTTCGGTTGCTTGTGACCATGACGTGGAAGTTAGGGACCTCGCAGTGTGTCTCAAGGCCTTGGAGATGTACATATGAACGCTGCAAGAGGCGGCTCGTCATGGCATTGAACTGTTGAGAGAGGATAATGCCTCACTCAAAGTCGAGATAGGCCTCTTGAAGAAGGCCGTGGCAAATGGGCACGCGGTGCCTAGTGGTCCGGGTGTAGGGTTTAAGGTGCCGGAACCGAAAGCCTTTGGTGTTACCCAAAACACCAAAGAGCTTGAGAATTTCTTGTGGGATAGGGAAGAGTACTTCCGGGTCACCGATGTGCCGGGCGGTGAAAAAGTAGCCATGACCAGCGTGTGGCAGATGATGCCAGTGTTGGCCGAGAAAGAACTGAGTCTTGGTTTGCACGGGAATCCTTGAGGAGACTGACCCACTCCGGGACGTTGAGGGACTATGTTAAAACGTACTTTTTCTCTATTCACACCGAATTGACACAATTAAGGGACAAAGTGCTAACCATATTGATTTTTCCATACAAGTGGGGTACAATATGCTGCTAGCACCCATTGACTGGAATTCTGAATATGTATAACATGCCACTTTAACCCATACAGAGCTTCTTCAATTCAAATTGTTAACAAAAGGGTAAAAATCACAATGATTTAGAATACTTAAAGATAACAGTACAATTGCTCATTCATAATAATTAAAAGTTAAAATGACTAAATGCCTAACATCAATAAAGGACTAAAATCACACTTTTTTCAACAAAAAAAAAAAGGATAAAAAAAAAGGGGGACAACTGGTTAATATAGTAAACAGATCATTTCCCTCAACTTGATTAGGCTAGAAGGAAACATACTATATTACAGACTACTAGACCACTAGACACAACATTTTTTTTTATTAAAACGCAATTTAAACATCCTAAATAGATCAAGATATAATTTATAATCAAATTACACCCCAACCTCCATAATAACACAAATGCTGTACAGATTATGTGCTTTAACTACCCCACCCAATTTGACAGCACCTAATCTAACAACAATTGGTTTAGCCTGGGCGTAACAAACAATCAAAGTCCGTCCACCCAACAGCTTTATGAAAATTAGTGAGTACGAGGATCGGAATCTTAGTACATGGCATACAGGCTCCAATTGTCCCGGACCTGAAATAGGTTCCCCAGCGAGTCCACTTCCTCTGACAGCGCGTCCTCCTGCTGCACAAAACCGTGTTTGGCATACAGCGCAGAGAACTTTTGGGCCTTGTCGTGATTGGATTCTTGATCTGACGAGATTGTCGGGACGTGGAAAAACGTTGACTCGAAGTCTTTTAGGTGGACCCCATACCCCCCTGACGCGGGAGTGGGGGAGGCGGCTACTGCGTATCCTTGTTCTTCCTTCAGGGACTTCTGTTCCAACTCTTTGAAGGAGGTTGCCTTTCTGTACACTTTGCACAGCACCACATCTTCCTGCAATAAAAATAAATATTTTTCTAAATACTATTTACTCTGTTACAATATAATATCTGTTCATAATTACTTTCTCAATTTATAAAGTTCAAATTCATGACCTCCCATTTTAGAGTGTCATTTCGTACAATTAGACCACAATTATAGAGAATTCCGGCCGGGTGGTGACTTTACTATCATGTATAATTAGGGCATTCACCACGGGTTTAAGAGTTTTTTTTTTTTGAGTACTACTGACTCTGTTATAATGTAATATTTGTTCGAACCCACTCCCATCATTCATGTGGGAGTGTTTTCCGGGACACCGGGTGCCACTAGACCACAATGTTTTTGGCAAGTTTTTGTTAGTCATTTGTGAAGTTGGAGCAAAATGCAAAAAGGGGGAAAAAAAAAAAGAAAAGAGAAAAAGAAATTATATAGAAAACTAGGAAAAAAAACCTTATCGAGGTTGGGATTGCCTTTATGGAACAAAAGTACCAGGCACAACTATACATAGTATGCTTGTTTGTACAAGCATACCAGGTAATGTGGGGTTTAGGTATCAAGTACAGCTATGTATAGTATGCTTGTTTATAGGAAACAAGAGATCAAGTACAATTATGCATAATATACTTGTTTTCCTCGAGTCTTGTCAGAATAAAATATCTGGTGTAATTACACATAATATGTTTGTTTATCCTAGGTAGTATTAGAATTGAAGGAGATACAAGTTAAATAATAAATATATAGTTGATAAAAAAGCATAGGGAATTGAAGATGGATGTACCTTGAGTGAGCAAGTAGTATTATCAGAGAGTCTGAACTCATTCATGACCCAATCTGTTCTGCGCCCTCTTGGAGCTCTTCCTTGGTAGAACACCAGAGTCTTCTTCATCCCCAACACTTTCCTCCCTTCCGACGGCGAATTGCTCCGAATTGGCCGGTCCGAACCCGTCGCTTTCCAGAAACCGTTACCGGTCGTCCGGTTCGCCTTCCCGTTTCCCCCGCCGTGCTTCCTGTCCCTCGCCACAAAAAAATACCATTCCCTCTCCCCCTGCCCTTCGCTCGCTTTCCCTGCCGCCCATATTCAAAAACCTTAATTAATTATACTAATTAAGAACACAAATTAGCTAGATTATTGAGGAATTGCAACTACCTGGGAGGTCCCAAGGATCATGCTGATAGATGTTGAGAAATCCGATGATGTCGGAGCGGGGCTTTTTGGCATTCACAGCACTCCTCAGATAGAAATTCAGAAGCTCTTCTTCCGTCGGGTGGAAACGGAACCCCGGCAGCTGCACTTCCATGTCGGAATTTTGATCCAATCCGATACTAACGATAATGATTTTCTTCTGTGTTTTGGGATTTTCAGAATCAATCAGTTTAGGATTTTCTGCCCACTCTAGTATATAGGCCACAAACTGGTGATCGATGAACTACAAATTGTTTCAATCGTTTTCGTTCCACGTCCCCTTTAAATAACGGAATATTTGTGAAATAACTCTCATTTTCTGGCCATACTTGTTAGTTGACTTGACTTGACTGACTTTTTAAAAGGAATTTTCCGTCAAATTATTTATTAAGCTAATAACAACGTAACTTGGTCATTTATAATACTTTTAACTTTAATTTAATCATGGTTCATAGAAATTTAAATATATCGGTGCAATTTTAACTATTTTTGCTATCCGGTTACTTTAAAAGAAGGTACTATATAATTTAATTTAATGATTCTAATGATGTTAACCTAATCATTTTCATAGTTGAATTTAGAATTCTTGATTCTAGGAACTAAGCTCGTGCCAAGTGTTTATTTTTTTTTATTTTTTATTTTTATATTCTTGCAAATTAATTTTTCTTTTACTTTTAAGCTGTTAATTAATACCGTTAAAGGTAAGACTATTCACATTCATAAAAATTTTTCACCTTTAAGATGTTATATCAATAATTTGTAATTAATCACTATTCACTCTTCATACATGTAATTCTCTGATCTCTCCTCTTTTAAAAGTGGTCTCACATTCACATCACCTTATAAAAATTATTTTTATCAATAAAATAATAATAATAATAATAATAATTATAATACAAATAATATTAATAATATAATAAAAAAGTACCATTCTTGCTAATGCAAGTCATTCTGATTTGCCACAGTACACTTAGAACACATAAGCTTTAAAAAAAAAGTCATGTTGAATTTATAAGTACAGTGTTTGTAACTGCAGGGGTGAAGATGACCTAGTAATAATTTGTCTATTGTGCTTAATTTATTGTAAATTTATAAAAAATTTTCAGGTTTTATTTTTATTTTTCATTACTTTTGATGTAATAATAATTTTTTATTGTACTTAGCCCATTATAATTTTACTATTTTGTTAGTATCTGTTCATAGTTACTTTCTCAACCTACTGAAAAGTCAATATAGTCAATACAGTTCCAACTGAGGCTCGAACTCAAGACCTCCCAAGCTAATAAAGTGTTTGAATGAACGCAAGCTATGGTGGACAATTGATATTAATAGCCTTTTTAGCACAATAACATTGTGTTTGTAAGAAAAATCGTGTCTTTAACAAAACAAGCCTTTAACTATTTATATAAGAGGTTTTTCTAAGGCCATCTATCTAGGTAACATGTTGCACAATTCGGACACTCCCGATTAATGGTCATTGTTAAGTCCACATTCTTTAAATCTACTGTCCAAGCAGGTTGTCCAATCCGATCAAGCTTGTAATGACACCAACCCCAACTGAGTTGCCCTTGAAGTAGGCCTTTGGGTCGCCTTTCGGTCCGCTCCCTTGGCCTTTCCTATTAGACTTTACTCCTTGGCCTTGATTACTTAGATTGAATACAATATATCTATTAGTAATATTTTATTAATGTGGGGTCATGAGACTCCGCTGACCATTTTATTGGAAATGTTTTGGTTCAAGAAGAATAAAGGTGGGTTACGGTAGAGAAAGCATGGTAGCCCAAAAAGTGAAGGAGTGGTATTGTTGAACTTTATGGAGAGGGGTGTGAAAGGAGCAAAATATTAAAGGAGGTATGGCCAATTCAATATGCTTCAAACTTGCAACCTCTACTGCTCAAGCATGGTAACACAAGTCCCAACACGTTAAACTATTTTACATCCCGCCGTATACTTATTAAGCATCTAGAGGTCAGGGATTTTCAACAGTACACTATATATATAAGGGGCATCATGTCTCACTTCTCACTTTTAGACATCATCTTTTAGTTCATTATAATCCTCCTAGCTTGGTGGTCACTTGCATGTCCTAACTTCCTACAAAAATATCAGGATTTGATAACCCTATAGCATATATTATTTATTTATTACTCCATATTATTCTTTAATTTGTGTCGCCAATTTAAATTGTTATCTCATATATTTATAATAGACTCGACCTGGTTCTAATAAAACCATACAATTAATATAATCACTTTTATAAATTCTTAATCACTTACCCATATATAACATAGAGAATTATTATTAACTATTAAGTCTGTAGTAGTGTCGTCTGTGGACTGTAGTACAAAAAATTATTTCACATTTTGATTTCCTTTCCCATTATAGTATGCGACTACGCGGTTCCACACCTTTTTAATTTACTTTTTAGTTTTTTAAGGCGAATTATACCATGCACCACGGTGCACATAGCAATGTGCACCACGTACCTAAACGACGTCGTTTTGAGCATTGTAAACTAATCATTCATTTTTTTGGAAATCACGTTTCCCG
Source organism: Ipomoea batatas (assembly GCA_002525835.2). Classification (NCBI taxonomy): domain Eukaryota; kingdom Viridiplantae; phylum Streptophyta; class Magnoliopsida; order Solanales; family Convolvulaceae; genus Ipomoea; species Ipomoea batatas. Next base: position 8,988,511 of record CM008332.1, read on the forward strand.
TTTCGTCCGGTCTCTGTATTTATGTTAATATTCTGTGTATTCTAGGCAATCATTCTGTGTATTCTAGGCAACCGTTCTGTGTATTCTAGGCAACCGTTATGTGTATTCATGTTAGTAACACATGTGATGTGTTTGTGCATTCGAATGTTTAGGAGGATGAGTTCTGTGTATTTTGTGTCAATATTCTGTGTATTCATGTTATTAACACAGGTTGTGATGTGTTTGTGCATTCGAATGTTAGGAGGATGAGTTCTGTGTGTTTGTGCATCCGAATGTTAGGAGGATGAGTTCTGTGTATTTTGTGTCAATATTTTGTGTATTCTGGACAAACATTCTGTGTATTCTAGGCAAACGTTCTGTGTATTCAATATAATGATTATGTGTATTATAGATAATGAATTCCCTGGAGCCATTCGCGTCAACTAACATCTGTGTATTTTGTGTCAATATTCTGTGTATTCTGGGCAAACATTCTGTGTATTCTAGGCAACCGTTCTGTGTATTATAGATAATGATTATGTGTATTATAGATAATGAATTATCTGGAGCCATTCGCGTCCGCGCCCACTAACACCAAAACGACGTCGTTTTACGTATGTGGTGCACATTGCTATGTGCACCGTGGTGCAGGGTATAACGATTGGTTTTTTAAGCTTTGCAAAGTGCAATGCATCACAAATGACTTAAAATCATATTTTATTCACGTATGGTTGAATACTCTTTTACCTAACTTTATTATTATTCTGTGTAAAGAAACTTTGCTTTTATTTTAGAGTTAAAAGTTCATTTTTAGTCCTAAATTTATATGTGTTAATCTATTTTTAATTTTTATAATTTTGTTTAATTATAGTATTATTATGGCATGATCATTTTTGGTTCTCCGTCAACAAATTGTTGAAATGTTGCTAAATATAAAGATATTTTGATCTTTTTTATACAAAGTGGGTTGACTCGCTATATTTTTATTTTATTTTATTTAAAAAAATAATAATAATTGAAGACCTAAATATCCTTGTATTTTACAAAAATTTCAATGATTTTGTTACTGAATGACAAAAATAGTCATGCCACAATAATACTAGGACTAAAACATGTATTTTTTTGAAAATTTTTATAATTGAAGACTTAAATGCCTTTGTATTTTACAGAATTTTAATAATTTTGTTGACGGATAACTAAAAGGGATGTTCTAAAAAATGACTAAAAGTGGATTGACACTTATAAATTTAGGACAAAAAATGAAATCAACTCTTATTTTATTATATATACTTATAGTTTTTATAATTTAATATATAATATATAGTACTATGTAATATTTGTGTATGTATATGTTTGTGTGTGTGTGTGTGTGTTTTTTTTTTTTTTTAAATATTCTATCCTGTTGAGTTGGCTATTAAGTTATAACTATAATGTTTAATTTAAACCTAATTTACAATGTGTGGAATATAAGTATATATGCTTTGAGAGTTTAGATTGCAAATTTCAGTTGTATTAAATAAACACTTGAATAACATGATGCCATTACAAAGTTCTCTCTCTAGTCCTATCTAGGGTTTTTGGTTTTCTCCTAGGGTTTCCAGGTTCTTCCATTGTTTTTCGCTATTTTTCTCCGGTTTCATCATCGGATTTTTGCCGCTAGTTTGGCTTCTTCGGTGACGTTGATCTTCTCACAGCAGCGTAGCATGGCTTCGACGGAACAGCCGAACGGTGTCGCAGGGCTAACTGCCCGCTGGGCAGATATGGTGCTAGAAGATGAGGAGGAAGGGTTTGAGCCAGCTGGTGTGGCTGAGCAGGTTGGCGGCGAAGATGAGCGTCCGACGTGGCCGGTCGTTGGCCGGTTCTTGACGGCTAGGTTGATTAAAGTTGAGTACATGAAGTAGGTTCTCGCATCCGTCTGGAAGCCGGTGAAAGGCGTTCAGATAACCGAACTTCAGCCAAACCTATTCATGTTTGTTTTCTTCCACGAATCTGACATGCAATATGTGCTGGAGGAAGGGCCTTGGGCGTTTGATAATTGCACGCTTGTCTGTAGACAGGTTCATGATGGTGTTTTGCCCGCGGATGTTAAGCTTGACTCGGTTGATATGTGGGTGCAACTCCATGATGTTCCGATGGGTTATACTTCTAGCGTGATATTGGAACAGATAGGGAATTTTCTTGGTTCATTCGTTCGTAGTGATGAGAGGTTTGCGGGGGCGCCTTGGTTAGACTTCTACCGTATCCGTGTGGCGCTACCGGTTGATAAACCAATTAAGCGAAGGATGAAGTTGTTAAAAAGAGACAAATCATGGAGTTGGGTGACCTTCAGGTATGAGCGTTTGCATTGTTTCTGTTTCTTCTGTGGAATGTTGGGCCATACCCATCGTTTCTGCTTGAAGGCACGGGAATCGTCATTACCGGTTGAGCAGTATCCTTACGGGAATGAGTTGCGAGCAGGGCAGCGTCGGGGGCCTCGGGCAATCGGGGAGAGCTGGTTGGTGCCCGTTGGAGGTTCGTCGCGGGTTGGAGACTTTTCGATTGCGGTTGATGGCAGTCATGTTGTATCTAAACGCCGACGTGAGGGTTCGGGTGGTGGGTCGAGACGGCAGGTGGGGACGAGTGGTGATGTGATTATGACCGAGGTGTCAAAAAACTTGCATGTGGCGGGTCTTGGTTCCCAGACCCTCCCGTCATCATGAGTACCTTGAGTTGGAACTGTCGTGGCTTGGGCAATCCACGTACAGTTCGAGAAGTGGTGGACCTTGTGTCTCGTAAGAAGTCGGAGTTTGTCTTTCTTATGGAAACTAAGGTGGGGCGGAGTCATGCAGAGCGGCTCCGTGTCAAGCTTGGTTTTGAAGGTTTGTTCTACGTCGATCGGATTGGTTTGAGTG
>CM008332.1:8991651-9004785 GCA_002525835.2 Ipomoea batatas
CTCGGGTGGTGGGTCGAGACGGCAGGTGGGGACGAGTGGTGATGTGATTATGACCGAGGTGTCAAAAAACTTGCATGTGGCGGGTCTTGGTTCCCAGACCCGCCCGTCATCATGAGTACCTTGAGTTGGAACTGTCGTGGCTTGGGCAATCCACGTACAGTTCGAGAAGTGGTGGACCTTGTGTCTCGTAAGAAGCCGGAGTTTGTCTTTCTTATGGAAACTAAGGTGGGGCGGAGTCATGCAGAGCGTCTCCGTGTCAAGCTTGGTTTTGAAGGTTTGTTTTACGTCGATCGGATTGGTTTGAGTGGTGGTTTAGCTCTGTTTTGGAGGAAAAACAATACAGCAAGGTTGTTGAGTTATTCGAGAAATCATGTAGATGTGGAGGTGTCTGTTGCTGGTCTTGGTGTGTGGAGGTTGACCGGCTTTTATGGTTTCCCTGAGCGGAGCCGTAGGAGCGAGTCTTGGGATCTTTTGAGAACTTTAGCAGGAAGGTCCACACTACCATGGGTGGTGGTGGGGGACTTCAATGACCTCCTTTTTCAACACGAGAAACGCGGAGGTAATCCGCAACCTGATAGTTTACTACGAGGTTTTGGAGAGGCTGTGGAGGATTGTGGGCTATCTCAGCTGCCGATGCATGGTTATCAGTATACCTGGGAAAGGGGTAGAGGAACGGTAGATTGGATGGAGGAGAGGTTGGATAAGGTGCTCGCAGGTGCAGATTGGTGCAGTGCACTGCCGGAGGTGACTGTGTCTAATATTATCACCCGTAACTCAGATCACTCGGCTCTCTTTTTGGGGGTCAAGGATCGGGTACGAGTGCAACATGGATTGCGGAGAGCTTTTAAATTTGAGATGGCCTGGATTTATGATGACGGATGTCGGAAGCAGGTGGAGGAGGCGTGGCACGAAGGTAGAGAGACGGGGTTATTAAACTGTTTACGGTTTTGCGGTGACAGGCTCCTCCGTTGGGGGGGTGAACATTTTCACAACTTTGGTGAGAAGATTACCACTCTGCGGAAGGAACAGTTACGTCTTAAGGGATTGTTAGATCCCCACTCTCTCGGGGAGTACCAGCGTCTTGAGGCTCAGCTGTGTCAGTTGGAGGCTCAAGAGGATGCATTTTGGAGACAGAGAGCGAAACAGCATTGGTTACGAGGAGCGGATGCCAATACAAAGTTTTTTCACAGGTATGCTTCTGCACGAAAAAAGAAGAATACCCTCTCTAGATTAAAGAATGATTGTGATGTGTGGGTAGAGGGGGAGGGATTGAATGCTGTTGTGCTTAATTATTTTCAAAATATTTTTGCATCAAATGTCTCTTCTGCTGAGGTGGACTCTTTTGTTACTACTGTTGATCCACGGGTGTCGGCCGAGCAGAATATTGCCCTCTTAAAGCCTTTTGTTCAGGAGGAGGTGAAAGTTGCTCTGTTCTCCATGTTTCCAGATAAAGCCCCAGGCCCGGATGGTATGAATCCAGGATTCTATCAGCACTATTGGGATGTGGTAGGTTCTGATGTATCCTCTTTTGTGCTAAAATGTCTGAATGAGGTTTCTTTCCCAGTTGGCTTGAATGATACTAATGTGGTACTCATTCCTAAGAAGAACACTCCGGAGAAGGTGTCTGATCTGAGGCCCATTGCTCTTTGTAATGTGGTCTACAAGATCATGGCTAAGATGATTGCTAATAGGATGAAGCCTTTGTTAGGGGGTATAATCTCTGAGTCTCAGAGTGCTTTTATCCCTAATAGGCTTATCACAGATAATATCCTCATTGCTGCAGAGGTGGGTCATTACTTGAACAGGAAACAATGTGGTATTGTTGGTTGGGGTGCTCTCAAGTTAGATATGGCTAAGGCGTATGATCGAATGGAGTGGTCTTATTTACGCAAAATGATGCTGGCTCTGGGTTTCTCGGTCAGATGGGTGAATCTGGTTATGTTGTGCGTGACAACAGTTTCCTATAACTTTATGGTGAATGGTACGAGTGCAGGTCAGGTAACACCCACACGTGGTATTCGCCAGGGAGACCCTTTATCACCCTATTTATTCATTATCTGTGCTGAAGGTCTTTCGTTGCTTCTCCAGCAGGCCGAAACAAGGGGAGAATTTCATGGTTGTAGAGTTGCAAGAGGAGCTCCCCCGGTGTCTCATCTGTTTTTCGCAGATGATAGTCTTTTGTTTTTCAAAGCGAATGCTCAGGAAGCAGGGACTATCAAACAGTGTTTAAGCAGTTACGAGAACATGTCAGGCCAGGCGGTGAATTACCATAAATCCAGTATATGTTTTAGTAGGAATACCACTGCTGTGGATAGGGAGATTGTGGCCGGGATTTTAGGAGTGGTTCAGGCTCCTAATTTTGGGAAGTACCTGGGTCTGCCCTCGTTTGTGGGGAGAGAGAAGAGGGCTGTTTTCTCATACATTGAGGACAAGATCAAGCATAGGATTGGGACCTGGAGTAAGAAGCTTATTTCACAGGCAGGCAAGGAGATACTCCTAAAAAGTGTGGCTCAGTCTATGCCTACATTTTCTATGAGTGTTTCCCTAATCCCTGACTCAGTCTGTTTATCCATTGAGAGGGTCATGAATCGATATTGGTGGGGAGCCGAGAATGAAAGAGGAATACATTGGAAGGCTTGGGACAAACTCTGTGTACCTAAGAAGTTTGGAGGATTGGGGTTCAAGGATCTGAGGGCTTTTAATCTAGCTATGCTAGGCAAACAAGCCTGGAGATTTCTCACAAGGCCACAATCGCTGGTGGCCCGTATCTATAAGGCCAGGTATTTTCCGAAGTCTTCTTTCATCGATGCCACCCTTGGGAGCTGCCCAAGTCACTGCTGGAGAAGTATTATGGCTGCCCATGAGCTGATTTGTAGTGGGGTACGACGAAGGATTGGGGATGGAAGGTCTACTTTAATATGGGGCCATCCTTGGCTACCAGACGAACCTGACCCAATGGTGCAGACAACTATGCCCCATGAGCTTGGTGGATCTTTGGTTTCAGGATTGATTGACCCCATTACTGGTACTTGGGATCTCTCGATCATTCAAGACATTTTTTACCACGGTGATGTAGACCGCATTTTGAAGGTACCAGTAACCCCTGACTATGAGGACTCGTGGTTTTGGCAAGGAGATCCTACTGGCAACTACACGGTAAGAGATGGGTATAAACGGATTGTGGGAAGTTTTGAGTCTGCCCCGGGCACTTTTGATAAATGGTTACATCTCTGGAAAATTAAGTGCCCTGCGAAGTGGAGAATTTTTATTTGGAGAGCCCTCTCTAATATTCTTCCTACTACCACCAATTTGATTTATAAAAGAGTAGATATTGATCCAGCATGCCCTATGTGTGGAATGTTACATGAGAATGTTGTTCATTCCCTACTTTTGTGTGAATTTTCTTCATTAGTGTGGGATGAGTCTTCTCTACATGTTCCTAGTGTGGGAGGGAATGATTTTGGTGTGTGGTTTGCCAATGCTATCTCTATGTTAACGGAAGAAAATATTCTAAATGTTGTAGCGCTGCTTTATTACGTGTGGAAGGCCAGAAATTCGGCTGTTTGGGAGGGTTCACTTCCACATCCACGAACTGTATGGCGGTCTGCACGAACAGCGGTGATTGCATGGCGACAAGTGCATTCAGCTCCCGATCACCATCTGCCCATCCATGCAGCGACGACGTACCAGGTTCCAGCCAATGCCGTGCGATGCTATGTCGACGCGGGTTATCATCTTCAGTCCAAGGAGGCGACCGTGGGTGCGGTGTTACTGGCACAGAATGGAGATTTTATTGCTGCGTTCAACAATCGATTACCACCTTGTTTTTCACCTTTAATGGCGGAAGCTTTGGCATGCAAAGAAGCCTTGACGTGGCTCAAAGATCGTGGCCTACCCGAGGTGCATATTTTTACGGACTGCTCGATGCTCAAGAATTTGTTATCTGCATCTAGCTCTAATCTTTATTCTTATGTTGGTTTTTCTATTGAAGCCTCTAGGGCTATTATGTCTTCTTTTATTCGTTGTTCTGTTAGTTTAATTCCACGTACTGCTAATAGGGGAGCCCATGCACTTGTAGCATTGGCTCACTCGCAAACTTCAGCTTTGTACTGGGATTCTTTTCCCCCTGACATTATTGCAGGGTTGATTTAATCTATCTGCCAAGTTGGTTTTCAAAAAAAAAATTAAACACTTCAAAGCGTGGTGTTAACAAAAATTGATATTGAGTATTTAAAAAAATGATATTTAATTTTACAAATAATTTTTAAAAAAATTTATTAAATGTAAAGTAATTTTGATATAATTATTAAAATATGTAGGGGTTAGAATTATGATTGGATCTTTACCATCTCTGCTGTAATATTTCTAATACTAATTTGCTTGTCTATTAATAGTCAACATATTGAATGGTTAGATTAGACTCTTTTAAGTTGGAAAATATAACTAAATAAATTGTTTTAAAATAGGGTCACACTTTTGTGAGACCGTCTCACGCTTAAACTGTGAGACGGGTCGGGTCAACATAATTTTGGTGTGAGACACACATGTTGACCCATATAATAAAACATCCGACCTGTCTCAAGGATTGAGATTCATGAGACGTTCTCAGATAAGTTTTTACTTTAAAGATAATAGCATAGAGTTGCCAATTTCCTAACAAAAATCTTTTATCTAACATGATGCTCTTTGTATTTTTGACACATAATTCCGGAATATTCCATGGGACAATGCTATGTGGATCATAACAGAAAACATATTTTCAATATATTGAAAATACATTATTTGTGTGCTGAATATACATTATACAAAATAATGTACTTTTAGTACTAATATAATGTACTTTCTCTAAATACAATGTACATTTTTAATATATTAAAATACATTATTTGTGTATTAAATGTATATTATTTAAAGCATGGTCCACACACAACTATGTGGACCAAATAATAATTGATGTCTCACGCCCTCGCACAATTTCATGCGTAATTTCAAGATGATTTCCTACGTACCAGCAAATAATAAAAGTGTGTATATACGATTATTGCATAATATAAAAGTATTAGGTCTTTTAACAATAAAATCTTATAAATAAGTAAAAATAAAATATCTTCAAACAGTTCCAAGTAATTAAAATATCATAGACAACATTATTTTCAATAAAGTTAAATTTCAAAAGAAAAAAAAAAACTACCCAATTATTGGTGATGGAGAAATATAGTTATTAGCATTTATCAGCCAAAATTAACTGGCAATAATGGTAAGATGCGACAGGTTTACCTTTAAAAAGAAAAATTATAAATACACGAAAAATTAATTTCGAAATTTCTCATAAATCATTCGATTATTGGAAGTTGACAGGTTCAAATTACTTGTTTGTCGTCATTACTGCATCTAATTACGTTACATCAGGGAACACAATTATGAGCGTGGAAATGCACGGTGTAACCCAAAAGGACTTTCGAGGATTTCTATTCGTTCACAATTATTAAGTTTAAAAATCATAAATTTAAGGTTATATTATCGCTCCCAAAAGATATTTTTCCCTCTCAATTTCCAATAGTTATATTCTTTTCTGCCAAATAATGTAATTTAAATTTCAAATTTATTCTTTTTTTACAAATTTACAATTCCTTTCCGTCCTAATTCTCTCAATTCAAGTAAACTAAACGCCTTGTAAGTCTTCAAACTTAATACTCAATTATTAAAAATATAAAATTTCTAAATTTATTTTGAATTAATTGATTGGTTAAATTGTATGCGTCTCGAGAACCATATAGACACAATTATTGGTGATATTAGAAGATGAGAAATTTGACTTGGGGTCAACTCAGAAGACTCCAATACATGACTATCATGCCCCTTTGCTCATTTTGAAAGCTGAACACTTTTCTAAAATTTCTTCTACAGCCCGGCCCTACACATCTCTTGCTTTGATTTTGTCTAAATAATTTGGTCTCCACACGAAATGATAGACCATGACATTACAGCTTCTGGTTTATATCATCACATTACTATTTTGTCTTATTAGTAGAAAGACTTCAGCTCTTATGAGTCGCGATAATTACATTTATAATTTTACAGCTTAATAATTTAATAGGGAGAATGCGAAATAAGCTCCTAAACTATTTATTAAGAAAAGTTAATTGTATAATTGAACAGTAAATTTATATTAGCCATTAAACTCTTAAAAAGCTGGATTAGAATCTTTTTGCGTGTAAGTTACTTGCTATTGCATAATGTTGTGTTGATGTGACTTTCATGTGTAATTTTCTTCATATCATGTGAGAATTATATCTAATTATACTATTTAGCCCTAACAGGGTGTTTGGTTGCAATAAGGGAATTAAGGGAAAAAAGAATTACAATTTCTTGGGAGAGGCCAGAATGATGTGGAATAAAGTAGTTTGGTTTGTAAGAACACAATTACTAGGAATTCATATTCTAATATTTAGTCTACATGTGAATTGAAAATGAATAAGTAGTAAGACCAAAATGCCGAAATTGCAATTCTTACATGGTAACAGAGTCAGTAGTACTCACTTAACCAAGGAGGATATGGAGCAGGGGATTAGTCACTGTATCAGACGATGGAAATCCTGAGCTACACCCAAAAAAGGAAAAAAAGTCAGTAGTACGAAGTCATAAAATTAGAATTTTTGTTTTCCCAGTAATAAGCCTTCCAATTTTATATTATTCAAGAATTTCCTGAGATTCCAAATTACCTTCAGGACACTCTGTGTCTCTGTACAAGTTATGACATTATTTTAGTGATGTAAGATTTCTAATTACATAATGTGAACCTAATGCAATTAATTTAATTTTGCGTGGTTATATCATAGATTAGGATTTACGTACTATGCGTATGGTGAATCTTATCCAGATTATATACTTGCAGTTAACATATTATATGTATATATAGTTGATATATTATGTCCCTTCAATTTATATACAAATACATAATTGTTAATTAAAGGTATATAATATGTTAAACACAGACATATAATTTGGACTAGAATTTACATACTATGCGCATGGACGACTTTGGTCCATGATATAATCTTCCTTTTTGTGAATCATTCATATTTGCATGTAAAACTTGATTGACAAGCTAAGGTGTGTATTGCAACTATGGTTGTTGTGCATGTTTATATTTCATGAGGAATGGAGAACCAGTCAGACCGGACCAGACTTGGGCAAAGGAGCAATTGTATGACTCCAAATGTTGAACAACTTTAATTTATAGTACTTCACTATGTTTCTCAAAGGAATTGAATACATAAATATATATATTCAACAAAACTGACTTCAAAACTGCCTGTAAATTATTGGGAAGCTAGCTATCGCAATAGTTTGAACATACATATGAAAAGGTTGAACGTAACCCAACTCGAAGGGTCAGTCTATTATCCCATTCTTAGGGTTTTGTGTACTGAAAATATAAATCGCAGTATGTGTTTCAATGAGTAATAATTGAGAGGTCTGCTGAGATTTATCTTAATTTATTTTTAATTAAATGTGTTTCACTGTAAAAACAGTTGTTGAATTAATTAAGTTGAAGGATTAGACAGAGTGTATTATATTGAATGTGGCTTGGTACGTGTATGATGTATGTATAGTAGCAATTGAGTCTTGTAGACTTGTAAGTTGGTTCATTGGATTCTAGATTTGGTATGTAAGAGAAGATCTAGATTAATAGACTACTAGAGAAACAAAGGACAATACATATGAGAGTGATATATCATATATGTGTTATGTTTTAAGCAAATGAAGTGTACGTGTTAATGTATTCTCTAATATGGTAACACTTGTGTTTGAGATCGTCTCAGGTTTTAATTTGTGAGACGAGTTGGATATTTGATTAATGGTTCAAATATTTGATTAATGGATCGGATCTTTGACCTCATTAATAAAAAAATTCAATCCGTCTCACACAAGTTTTTACCTCTAATATATATAATTGCTTTTTGGTTTTCCACTTTCCCTAGCTTCTTGATAACTGTTTAATTACACTTATTTCTAATACTTTATTTATAATGATTTTACTTATATCTCATTTAGTTTGATGGAATATGATATTTAATTCATTAATGTTAGGGCTGTAGTATTTGTACTCTACTAGGACTACTACTATATTTCTCTATATTACTCTTGTACAGTCCTTATATATGTTACGTTATGTTAGATATTCCTATCCTCATCTGGTATCAGTTGTCTCCGGGTATCTCTCACGACAGCCACAAATGATAATGACAGCTCTGTTCACGCCTCTTTCGAACGGATTGTCTCCGAGGTTGCTCCCGTATCCACATTGGCTAGTAATAACAATAGTCTAGCTTTCTTCATTCTATGCAACACTTTGTTTACCTCAAATTAACCTCTCGCAATTACCTTTTCTGGCGAACGCAAATGATTCCATTCTTGTGTGGCCAAGAGTCCTTATGTTACGTTATGTTAGATATTCTTATCCTCATCATTAATACATGATTTTCCAAAAAAAAAAAAAAAATAGCAAATATGACCAAACATACACTTTGTGACATGATGAGAGTATTTTGGCCTTATATGTATAGTACGAAGTTCAATACAAGTGGTTCAAGTTTCATGGAAAGCTAAGACAATCTCCTAAAACTTTTATGCATGTTCATAGTTTTCACTTTTCATCGACTCCGGACAAATCAGGGTAAAAAAGGTGGACGGATTTTGACAGGCCTAGTGACACGGTCTTGCAACAAGTAGATAATATTTTGGTCGTCATATCTCTTTTATACAAAATCCAATTGAGGTGATTCAAGTGTCCATGGAAAGCTAAGACAATCCTCCATACAACTTTCATGTTCAACGTTTTTAGAGACTCAGCCTAAAATATGGAAAAGAACCCAGATAGATTCCGACATGACCCTCGCAAGGTATGTCGATTGCCATATAACTCTATTTAAATAGTGATTTCAACCCTTTTGAGGAACTTTTCGACTCAATACTTCAAGGAAATGATCCAAGGAACTTTTGGAGACCACACTTTGAAAGACATCTTTACACCTCGGAAAAGTTTGGTCACAAAATTTCTTCGGAATAAAGGGATTTTTCTATGTTTTTGAATTCTTCTATCATTTATTTGATTTCTTTTTTCTCTCTTTTTGTTTTTGTTTTTTGTTTTTTGTTTTTTTTGTTTTTTTTTTTTGTTTTTTTTTTTGCATCAATGTTTAGATGCTAAACTTATATTATTTGAATTTATGATGAACACTAGGATGAAACTTTGTTCTTAATTGTTTTCTTGCCTTAATATAATTGTTTACCCTTTGATTCAATCGTGTTTTTTTTTATTGTTCTTTAATTAATAGTTGCCAACTTATTATTAAATTCATGTTTGATGAATATGTTTTACAATAAAAATGATTGGTGTGCTTGATATCCGTATACAGGGTCACTTCATAACCAATAAATTTTGTTTCACATAGCCTTATAAATCAATTCACACTGTAATTCAACTAAGAAGACAAAATAGGTCAAGCATGATTGATAAAAAGATATGATCAAGAGTGGAAATCTTATGGATAACACAATAAAAGGCAATCAAACTACCCGTTATTGCTAACTGATTGGTATTTTCTCGCCAGCGTACAAATGAAAGTCAATTTTACAAGAAAAAAGAAAAGAAGAAAAATTAACCTGATTTCGAATCTATATATTTTAAAGATAGTTAAGGTCAAGGTTTCATACTTTCATCTAATTGTAATCCTTGCTTAAAACTAAGCATTAATTATGAATTAACCTTCTATTCTTTAATTGTCCTACTAATCTTTCTTCAAACAATTAACTAATAAGATTGTGCCTAGTCTAGTCACATAAACATGCATCATTTATATTTCTATCCTAAAATTTGTATTTTGTTAATCTAGACTAGAGTCCATAGTGTTTATGAAATAGTAGCTAGATCCTAGTCCACGATATAATTTGCATCTAGGCAGATGTCAGTATATGTTCGGTTAAATACGCTTTTAATTATCACTTTTGTACTATATAAATCCGGTTCTCAACTGTGACTGAACAAGTGCACCAATTTTAAGACTTGAATTTGCCTAACTTAGGCATAAAATCAACATTATTTTGACAAAATGACCTTAATTATTATTATTTTTGAAAACAAAAATTGGTTGTGAATCTTAGATTATTTTTATTAAATATATTATAAGTACAATTGAGTAATCTCAAAACAATTCCCATTCAAACATAAAAGAAAACATTGAAAATTACAACCCATGTTACTCCAGTCTGGTCGGAAATGATAGATTGAGACATCTCCCCCAATTAGGGCCACTAAACAGGGTTTTGAATTGGACATTCGCTATTTTGGAAGTTGGAACCAAGTTGGTCTTCTTTAGTGACACAGTTGATTTCCATCACAATATTTGAACATAGGTGATGAAAATAATTATAAAATGAGGCTCGTATTCATTATTTTTACTTGGCTTGTTTCTTTTATTAAATGCTTGCTATAATAACAATGACTGTATTGTAAGAATAGAACCGAGTTAATACCCAATATAGTTCTCGACTATAATAATTTTACTTAATTTAGTTTTAAATGGCTTTTTGTGTTCAATTTAGTCATCGACTTTGATTGTTTTACCCAATTTAGTCATTTGTTAAAGAATCTGTTAGTGGACGGTTAGAAATAGGGTCCTAATGGTAATTTATCATTCTTCATCCCATTTGGGATGGTTCTTTCTTCTTCCATTATTAAGATCCACGCAGAAATTTAAATCTTAATATAGTCCAAAATCTCCGCCATTACTAGGGCGTTTGGTTAGAATGAGGAAATTAAAGAGGAAAAGAATTGTAATTCGATGGAATTGTAATTCAATGAATAAAGTAGGAATTGAAATTACAGTAGTGTTTGGTATGCAAGAATAGGAGTACATGGAATTGAAAGGTAAGAAACAATAAAATAGCTAAAATGCCTTTATGTAGTAGTAGTAGTAGTAGTAGTAATAATAATAATAATAATAATAATAATAATAATTTTTTCAATTTTTTTTAAAAAGAAAGAATATTGGGGAGAGGGGAGCAAAATTATCTTTATACTAACAAAATTATTGCCCCTTCACTCTATTGAATTACAATTCATCATTTAGAAGAAATTGCAATTCCGCGAAATTGTAATTCCCTCTAACTAAATAATATAGTTTAGAAATTCATTGACTTGAAATTCAATGAATTGTAATTCCTCCAAAATTACACTCAACCAAACAACCCCTACGCTTCTCTGATCTTAGGTTTCATTATTGACCCCATCTTTTTTGCATGGAACTCAAGAAATCGAGATGACCTCGTTAAGGCCAATCAACCAACGTCATCCAAACTATCAAGATGACATCACTAAGATGAATTTATTCACTCCAAGCCATCACAGGATGTCAGGATAACCTTGATGAGCTAAGGTCATCCGTCTCAACTCTTCACCCTAGAATGACTTCACCATTTAAGGTCTTCCAAGCCATATCTCATTGAGGACAGTTGTTATGCTAAGGACCCCGTCCACCTTGTAAGGTGGATCCGGGTCTATGATCACAATTTCATAATTTCATAACTTTATCTTCACAATTTCATAATTTCATCTTCACAATTTCATAACTCTACTTTCACAATTTCATAACTCTATGTTCACAATTTTATAACTTTATGTTAAATAGTATAACACAATTTTTGAATCTATATAATAAAATTGTGAATATAGAGTTCAAAAATTGTGAATACTGAGTTCTAAAATTGTGAATATAGAGCTCTAAATTTGTGAATATAGACCCGGGTCCACCTTGCAAGGTGGACCGGATCCATAGCAATTTGCCCATTAAGGATGATCTCATTGGATTAAAAGGTAATTTGACTCAAGTCATTATGAAATGGGCCATTGATCTAATTATTCCACCAATAGGAAAGTCTTAGAGTATCACCATTAATGAATAATGTGGAGTTATTTCTACAATGAAATCCTAGTTGGAGGAGAGAGGTGCATGCCCAACTTCTTGCTTTTTTGCTGCTGGCCTAGCCTATCTTCCCCCTATTTTATTTTCTAGTCTTCCTTTAGCTTTGCAATTTAAACTAAGTTCGATTGCCCGAAGCGGCCACACCAACCCCCGTTGCCTGTTATGAATAGAATCAGGCTATGTCTGATTCCTTAATTAATCTGAGATGAGCTTGAAAAAGGCTTTTCACAAACTCTTTTCTTTCTCTCATTAAAGAAAGTTACGTCCAATTATTCCTATGTTTTTCTTGGTAAACCCAACCAAGGAAAAAGAAAAAAAAAATATTCCTGCATGATCAAGTTATTGCTACAGTAACTTTGTACTACGTCCAACCATTTGCCTGCGATTGACAATGTGATTTATTATTATTATTTTTTAAAAAATCAGCTTCTAATTTTTTTTTCCTCCCTTCCTATTTTCTCTTTCCTAATCACACATACAAAAACTTAAACCGCCAAAAAATTCCATTGATAAGGATGCTCTTATAATCACACTTCTAAAACGTATTTATCATGTTGAGCAAATTGCTGGTAAACCTCCTAATAGAAGAACCTAAAACTAAGATTATTAAAAAATGCTACGATTGCATATGAAATTGCAACAGAATTACATAATGCTCTCCCATGATGTTCCTCTACCTTTTATGGTCAAGTTGGTCAAGAGTGTACAGACAAGCCACGTACATTTTTAAGTGGCCAAGTTGCAGAAATGTCGAGATTCCTGGATTCAAATTCCAATATTACTTTAATACTAACTTTTTTTAAAAAAATAAATGCGAAGTAGCTTGTAGCTCAATGGTATCTCTGTGCCTCTCCCAAATAGGAGGCTATAAATTTACAGTACTATATTGTAATAAAGTCAGTGATACTCAAAAAAAAGTTTTTTAGTAAACAAATAAATATATGAAAAATTCTCTGCCAGATACAATGAAGAGTTGGAGATATTGTCTTCCTTGCACCCAAGGTAGCTCCTTCAACTTTTTTAGTTATATCTGAAGAAATTACCAATTTTGATAATAATATCATAGTATTTCACATAAATAAATAAATAAATGGGTGTCCTTAACCAAAGGTGTGAGAGTCTCTCCGGGCCTGCTGCAGGAAAGCACATG
>CM008332.1:9037069-9048007 GCA_002525835.2 Ipomoea batatas
TAATTGGTAATTCTTTTGATTACCATTCATATATTTTCACCGTAATAATAGCATATCTTTTGGTAATAATTGGTAATTGGTAATAAATAAATGGAGTTGTAAACAAATAGGTATTGGAATATAATATATATGGAGTTCAATCATAACTAATAGAATTCCATACAATTATAGCTATTTGTTTATGACAAATTATAACTAATATATTTTTATATATTATTATATAGATATAGATTATATTTTCAAAAAAATATAGATATAGATTATTATTCTACGATAATAAATAAATAAATAAATCTATATCATAAACATTTGTCAGTGGTATGTATTACATTAATGCATGTATATGTATTAATCTATAAAATACAAATATACTATCATAATCATTAATTAACATAAACAATTTTCAGTGGTATTACATTAATGCACGTATATGTATTAATCTATAAAATACAAATATACTATTATCATAATTATCATAATTACTAATAACGAATTACCATAATTACTAATAACTAATTACCAATCTATACTATATATAATATATTATGATTACCATAATTACTAATATTATGATAGAATAATATTAATTAATTATAATTAGAATAATAATTAAAATATTACTAAAATGCCCTTACGTTTGGGTGGGAAAAATTTTGGAGGAGGATAATGCTTTTATATATAGTATAGATTAGTCTTTGAATTAGTTTAGGTATATTAATTATTTAGAAACTAGCAGTTGCTTATTCTTAGTTTAGGAACCGTTGTAATCAACCCTATAAAAGGGAGTGTTATTTGGAATAATAGACAAGCAGAAATTTAATCCCAAAAAGGGTCTAAGGGAGTTTTGGGTCTCAAGCAAACCCAGTGTTATCTTCATTTCCTATTCCAACTATTAGTCTTTTCTTCCTTTTTCTTTATGTTTTCATGCCCGTGACGTTAAGAACATAACATTTGGTTCCGTTGCCGGCGTCATGGGCGTCACTCGGTCTGAGTTTGAAACTCTCAAAGAATCAGTGAATGAGTTGAAACTCTTAGTAAAAGAGCTATACAGACGTTGCCTTGGAGAATTGGGTGAATGTCCCAATGACCTAAAGCAATGTATTACAAAATTCCTCAATGTCCAAACACCCAAAATCAATATGCCTACTTCCTTAGGAATTCAGGAAACTGATGGCAATGTTACATCACTCAACGTGGATGATTCATCATTCACAATCATTGTTGATCATCCACATGGGGAAACAATGCCAACGCAGGCCAATGTTGCAGATGATCAGCCTCATATCGACTCACCAGAGAAGACTGTTGATTTTACAGAAATTGAGGATCTACAAGTGAAGTCTCAAGTGGAGGAGGCAATACCACACAATCTTGCTATTGTTCAGTCACAATGTGTTGGAGATGCAGCAGCAAGCAACTGTCATTATGCTCCACCATACCCCATTCCACCCATGACTACCCCTCATTCAATGACATGCGATTTTCCAATGGCTTATCTAGCCCAAGCTCCTGTGCAGACCTCTTCACTCACCTCTTCTAGTTTGATGCCTTCAAATTTCACAACTAATCTTGCTTCCCAACAATATATAGTGCAATCGGTAGCTTTCCCATTTGCAATTCTTTTGGTGAGGCCATTTGATCGTGGGAAGTGTTAGCTACGTGATGCACAAAGTTATCAAGCTTGCGGGCAAGCTTGATGTCCAGGAGGGGTGTAATGATACATGCTGAGGAAGTCTTATTTTATTATATTACATAGTTTAGATATTAATAAATTACTAAATAGTTATTTAGAAACTAATAAGTAATTTAGAAATTACTAAATAGTTATTTAACTTATTACTATTAGTCTTTGAATTAGTTTAGGTATATTAATTATTTAGAAACTAGCAATTACTTATTCTTAGTTTAGGAACCGTTGTAATCAACCCTATAAAAGGGAGTGTTATTTGGAATAATAGACAAGCAGAAATTTAATCCCAAAAAGGGTCTAAGGGAGTTTTGGGTCTCAAGCAAACCCAGTGTTATCTTCTTTTCCTATTCCAACTATTAGTCTTTTCTTCCTTTTTCTTTATGTTTTCATGCCCGTGACGTTAAGAACATAACATATGCTTGGATTATAAAAGCTTTATGAGTACATGGATGATCTTCTTAAGTTGTAATGCTGTGACACACCCTTCATTCCCTATCCCAATATCAAAAGAAGCAGTAGGCTGATGTCTGATGTAATGGAGAAATCAGTGAGGATTCTTGACGTTTGTGGTCTGCAAGAGATGAAGTTTCTCAGTTAAAGGAAAACTCAAGAAATCTTCATTACTTCATGAGGACGAGAAAGGAAGATTCAATTATTGAATCCAGCATCAATAGATACACCTCATTTAGGAAGAAGATGAACAAGGATGGAAGGAAGTCAATAGCAGGTATAAAAGAAATGAAAGTTGAGATTATTATGTCAGAACTCTTAACAGCGGGGATCAAGACATCTCAGTTGCAATTAGAGTACAAAGAGAAGCAAGTTCAATGAGCATTTCTATTCTCAATACCTTTCTGCTTTTCTTGTCTATGCCGGTTTTTAATTCCAAAGTCATCTAGATGGTCAATTGTTCTTTAGGATGGCAAAGAATGGAAGAGTAGCATGTGAATACCAACAAGACAAAATATGCAATCTAGAGACTTTGGAAGCTAATATTGAGGTCATTGAGAAGAAACTGGAAAGCATTTTTAGATGCTTAATTTAGGAGCTCTCTCCTATGGTCTCATGCTAATTAGAAATTGCATAGTTATACATACTTGTACATAACCACTTACGTAGTTACTCAAGAAAAATACAGTGTAGAAATTAAAATTTATATTCCATTATTCATCTAGTTCCTCTCTACAGTATAGGAATTAAAATATCCAACCCGTCATATGTATTTCTAAAAAAAAAAAGTGCATGTAATTGAGCACATTATGGTAATTGAGGTGCTAATGCAGTTATACGTTTTAACCACACTTTCAAACTTACTTAAGCAATTAATCAAACATGTAAAAGTCGTAAGAAAAAAAGAACCACTTTTTCTAGTAATATTATTAAACAAGCTGCAAATGCATATGAAATTTGCAACAGAATGTCTCCCATTATCTCACTCCATTCTTTATTGTCATGGTTGAGTTTCTGTCGTGTATGTGTAGGAGTCCTCCAACTGATTATAGACAAGCCACATAAATTTTTTGAAGGCAAGGTGGCAAACATGGCGAGATGCCTGGATCCAAGAAAAGTAAAGAAATGATTGTCAGCACTCAGCACACAAAAACTGCAGATGATGAGGATAGAAATATTTTTTTAAGCCAAAGGCGTGGTGAAAGTCTAACCGGACTTGCTGCAGGAAAGCACATGGTTTATCTGAGCCATTCCATTACACATCTCGTTTCCCATCAAAATTGCCTGTTCTATGGAAGTCACAAGAGATTATTAAAATCAATGTTTGCAATGCAGTGCTGTGGTGGGATTTCAATATAGATCCCAAATATACGTGTGCACAGAATATAGGAGAATTTCCTTCCCTTCACCCATGCAAATTAAAATTATGGATTGGCTAACCTCCATATATCTACAGAAACAAAATTGTCAAGATTATGCCCCTTATGTTATGAATGTGGCAAAGTTGCTGTGGGGCATCAACCTTCTGATGCCAGGCAGGTAGGAGGAAACATAATCTTCACCAGCTCAATATTGATACACCTATTAATCATTCTGTTATTATGAGGATAAAGAAATAGGAAAATGTGTTAGGAGTTTTGTTGGTGAAACTAAAATACAGAACCCATTTCCATGCTGCAACCACATGGTGATCATATTCAAATTACAACCTGGCTAATGTCAGTTGTGTCAGAAATGTCTCCTTCTATATGGCCTATACAGAATAAAGAATTATAAATGATCAGAGTCTGTTGGGAAAATAATTAACAGGTTGGCTAAGTTCAAGGAATGGCACATTGCATCACATGCTGATCAGATTGCTATTCCTATCTCCATACCTTCCAATCTGCCAATATATAACCAAGCCTAGAGCTTATTCTAGCCAGCACAAGCTTGAGTTTACTTTCCTGTAACAAAGAAAGAAAATACAACAATGGCAAAACCAAACCACATCCGATCTATTAGCTTTCCCAGCAGATCACATCCAAGCATCCACAAAGTGGAAGAAGAGCTGATAAAACTCAAAACATTACAAGTATCAGCTGCTCCAGAAGCTGCTACAATCAGCAGTGGTCTTCTTGGATTAGAAGAGGTTTACAAGTGCATGGATGATCTTCTTAACTTGCCACAAACCCTTCAAGCTCTCACTCAATGTCAAAACAAGAAGTGGGTTGATGGCTTATTGGAGAAATCAGTAAAGCTTCTTGATATTTGTGGTCTAGCAAGAGACTGCATCTCTCAGTTGAAAGAACATTTGAGAGATATCCAATCCTCTCTAAGGAGAAGAAAGGGAGATTCAAGCACTGAAGCCAGCATCACTAAATACACTTCATTCATAAAGAAGATGAACAAGGATGCCAAAAAGTTACTTGCAGCAATAAAGAAAATCGATGGTGAGATTGAAGGATCCACACCCTTAGATGTGCATCGTGACATCTCAGCAGTGATCAAAACACTAACAGAAGCAAGTGCAGTGAGCACTTCTATTTTCCGGTCTGTCCTGCTTTTCTTGTCGGTGCCAGTTTTGAAAGCCAAGCCATCTAGGTGGTCACTGGTTTCAAAATTGGTACAAAATGGAAGAGTAGCATGTGAATACCAACACGACAACACTTGCAACCTAGAGACTTTGGAAACTCAACTGGAGGATATTGAGAACAAAGCGGAAAGCATTTTTAGGTGCTTGATTAAATTAAGGAGCTCTCTCCTAAACATCATCTCTTGTTAAGAAATTGTATAGCCATACTTGTATATAATCAATTTTGTAGTTACTCAAGAGAAATACAATACAAAAGTCAAAGTTTATACTCCAACTTGCATCTATCTCTCCTTTTATGTGTATCAAGGCCTCCCTAGTTCTTGCAAAAGATCTGTTAACAGTAGACACTTGCATAAATATAATCAAAGAGTCATCAAGATATTGAGGCAATTAAAGAGGGCAATAAGGTATTGAGGCATTCATGCACTTAGATACAAATCATATCTTCACATCTTGGTTAAACAAGCTTATGTATATTAGTAATCTGATCCATTCAGTATAGCATGATTCACAATTTCATATTCTGGGTGATCATACAATGGAACTATAATATTTACTTTTTTAGCTTTATTCGCTTATGCGATTTCCAAACATCAGAAGCATAAATTTTCCTAGGTTTATTTCAGATATTATTCAGCTTGCCTCTGCAGAGTGTTATCAATCCCTCTGACCAAAAGGTAAAATTACAAGCAGGTTAACTAGGATGGAAATCACAAGACTCATCACCACCCTCTCCTCTTTTCAGGACCTAATGAATATGTGAAAACCATGGAGTTCATTCATTAAGTAAATGCTGAGGTGAAAAGCAGAAGATGCAGTAGTATTGGGTGTCATTCAAACTTGATATATCTTTCTGATCTAATTTTCTTAAACATGTTATGGTTTTATTGTCATTGATAAAGTAAAGGTGCCAAGTGGTAATAATCTTCTAACGCTGGCAGGTGGAAACATAATCTTCACCAGCTCAATATTGATAAACACCTACCCATCATTTTGTAATTGTGAGGATAAGAAAAATATAGAAATGTGTAATAAGAGTTTGATAACCAAGTAATGTCACTTTCTATAGCCAATAATGAATGATGTAATAGGGAACATGCCAGTAAGGCCTCTATAATGTGTAGAGGTTAATTTTTTCCTTATCCTCGTGCATCTATAATTATTAATTCATTCAATATTTTATATTGTATCTTCATTTCAATTTTGAACATATTTTACTATTAATTTTTTAACGCTTTCCTAATTTTTTTGTAGATGAATGAGGATCGTGCAAAGAGACAGACTGAATAAGCCATGTGTGTTTCAAGTAATTAAATAGAAGAGCGGATCAAATCCACATTGTATTGACCTTAACAATTGCAGAGAAATTTGGCACNTTTTTGCAAGACAAAGGTGTGACAGTCTCACCGGACTTGCTGCCGAAAAGCACATGGTAATCACATTGATCTGAGCCATTACATTTACATTACGCGTCTCGTCTCGTCTCCCATCAAAATTGCTTGTTCTGTGAATGTCACAAGCGATTTTTTTTTTGTCAGACCACGAGGTGCCTGGGTAGACCTTAACTATAGGATACACGAGGTGTCTGAATAGATCTTAACTATAGGATACACATTTAAATCTATACCATACTCAGACTAATTTCGGCCAGATTGATTTGCACTTTGCCCCTTAATGTAACAAGAAATTATTTAGATCAATTTTTGCAATGCAGTATTCTAGTGGGATTTCAGTATATAACCCCAATGTAAGCGTGTACAGAATATAGGAGAATTTCCTTCCCTTCAACCGTGCAAATTAAAGTTATGGATTGGCTATGCCTCCATATATCTACAAAAACAAAATTGTCAACCTTCTAATGCCTGGCAGGGAGGAGGAAACATAATCTTCACCAGCTCAATACTGATACACCTGCTAATCATTCCGTTAATATGAAGATTAAAGAAATAGGAAACTATATTATGAGTTTAGTTAGTCAAACAAAAATGCAGAACCCATTTGGCAAAATCAAAGAAATTTGCATGCTGCAACCTCATGGTGATCATATTCTTATAACAACCAGGCTAATATAATGTTAGTCATGTCAGAAATGTCTCCTTCTATATAGCCTATACTGAATAAAAAATTGTAAATGGTTAGAGTTTGTTGGCAAAATAAATAACAGGTTGGCTAAGTTCAAGGAATGGCACATTGCATCACATGCTCATCACACTGCTAGTCTTATCTCCATACCTTCCAATCTGCCAATATATAACCAAGTCTAGAGCTTATTCTAGCCACCACAAGCTTGAGTATACTTTCCTGTTACAAAGAGAGAAAATACAACAATGGCAAAACCCAACCATATCCGATCTATTAGCTTTCCCAGCAGATCACATCCAAGCATCCACAAAGTGGAAGAAGAGCTGAACAAGCTCAAAACATTACAAGTATCAGCTGCTCCGGAAGCTGCTACAATCAGCAGTGGTCTTCTTGGATTAGAACAGCTTTACAAGTGCATGGATGATCTTCTTAACTTGCCACAAACCCTTCAAGCCTTCTCCCAAAATCAAAACCAGAAGTGGGTTGATGGCTTATTGGAGAAATCAGTAAAGCTTCTTGATATTTGTGGTCTGGCAAGAGACTGCATCTCTGAGTTGAAAGAACATTTGAGAGATCTCCAATCCTCCCTAAGGAGAAGAAAGGGAGACTCAAGTGCTGAAGCCAGCATCACCAGATATACTTCATTCGTAAAGAAGATGAACAAGGATGCAAAAAAGTCAATTGCAGCTATAAAGAAAATCGATGATGAGATTGAAGGATCCACACCCTTTGATGTGCATCGTGACATCTCTGCAGTGATCAAAGCACTAAGAGAAGCAAGTGCAGTGACCACTTCTATTTTCCAGTCTGTCCTGCTTTTCTTGTCTGTGCCAGTTTCGAAGCCTAAGCCATCTAGGTGGTCACTGGTTTCAAAATTGGTACAAAGTGGAAGAGTAGCATGTGAATACCAACATGACAACACTTGCAACCTGGAGGTTTTGGAAGCTGAACTTGAGGATATTGAGAACAAAATGGAAAGCATATTTAGGTGCTTGATTAAATTAAGGAGCTCTCTCCTAAACATCATCTCTTGCTAAGTAATTGTATAGTCATACTTGTATATAATCAATTTTGTAGTTACTCAGGAGAAATACAATACAAAAGTGAAAGCTTTTACTCAAATGTGCTTCTATCTCTCCTCTTATGTGCATCAAGCCTCCCCCATTTCTTGCTAAATATCTGTTAACAGTAGACATTTGCATAAATATAATCAAAGAGGGCATCAATATATTGAGCCATTTGAGCACTTTGATACAAATCATATCTCCATAGTGTGCTTTAACCAGATTATCTGTATTAGTAATCAGATCCATTCAACATAGCATGATTCCTGTTCTGGGTGATCATACAAAGGAACTATGACATTTACTCTTTAGCTCTATTATCTTATGGGTTTTTTACTCACATCAGAAGCATAAATTTTCCTAGGTTTATTTCAGATATCATTCATCTCACCTCTGCAAAGTGTTAACCACTCCCACTGACCAATCGGTAAAATTAGAAGACAGAAGTAATGCAGGTGAGCTAGGATGGAAGCCACAAGACTCATCACCACCCTGTGCTCTTTTCATGACCTTGGATACCCAAATGTCAATCTGAATAGATATGCTTCCCTACAGTTGTTTCATGAACTTGTATGTGCTACAAAAATTGCGGAGTACAGAAGGAAATGCATAAGTTTTCATGAGAGTTGCGTTTCTACACTAGTGAGTCAATTTATATGTAAAAACTGTGGAATCTCAGGTATGAAGTGTATTCATTACGTTAATGCTGTGGTGAAAAGCAGAAGATGCAGTAGTATTGGATTCCATTCTAACTTCTGTGGAATAGAAATCTTATGGTTGGGATTTCCGAACAGGGTATTTTGGTTTCTTCATTTCATACAATACAGAAAACTCAACTCAGTACAATGATCCAGAACTAAATTACACTCCAAACTAATAATAGGACAATGTTTAGGTAAGAACAAAAGACTTCAATCCAGTTCAAAATCTTGAATCATATCTTCTTTTTTTTTAGTTCTTAACCATAATATCAGACATATAGTAATTAGTTTGTAAGACCGGCCATACATGCACGAAATTTATTATTCCATTCACTCGTGCATACATCTTCTTGAGCTAATTTTTTTTTGAACATGTTATGGTTTTGTTGTCATTGATAAAATTAAGGTGCTAAGTAATACTTTTCTAATGCTGGCAAGAGGAAACATGATCTTCACCAACTCAATATTGATAAGCACCTACTAATTATTCTGTAATGGTGAGGATAAAAGAAGTATGGAACTGCGTAATAAGAGTCTGAGAACCAGGTCATGTGTAGTAGGGAACATGACAGTAAGGCATGTATAATGTGCAGAGATTAATTTATTCACAATCCTCGTGCATCTATAATTCATTCAGTATTTCAAATTTTGAACAGATTTACTATCAATTTTTTAACAAATTCTCCATTATCTTGTAGATGAATGAGGCTCGTGCAAAGAGACAGACCGAATAAGCCATGCGTGTTTCAACTAATTAAATACAAGAGTGGATCAAATTGTATTGACCATAATAATTGAAGAGAAATGTGGCACAGTGCCTTGAGGCAGACAGGAAGCAACAAACCTTTTATTAATGCAGTTGAGAAGAGATTCCAAATCATTCAATTCTAACCCTGTAAGGAATAAAGAAATGGCTATGATTATAGTCTTGTTGGCAAAATAATTAGCAGGCTTACCAAGAGCCACATTGCACCACATGCTGATCACTTTTTTTATAGAATAGTGGAAATCTTGTCTCCTCTCCTTGCTTTCTTATCTGCCGATATATAACCAAGCCAAGTGCAAGTTTGAGTTTACTTTCCTGTTAAAACAAGAGAAAATACAAAGAATGGTAAAATCCGACCACATCCAGTCTATTAGTTTTCCAAGCAGATCACATCCAAGCATCCAGAATGTGGAAGAAGAGCTGAAAAAGCTCAAAACGTTACAATTATCATCCAGTCTAGAAGAAGCTAAAATCCGCAGTGGTGACCTTGGATTAGAACAGCTTTATGAGTATCGCTAGATACACCTCATTTAGGAAGCAGATGAACAAGGATGGAAGGAAGTCAATAGCATTTATAAAGAAAATGGAAGATGAGAGTAGTCGGTCAGCACTCTTAGCTGTGGATCAAGACATCTCAATTGCAATTAGAGTACTAAGACAAGCAACTTCACGGAGCATTTCTATTCTCAACAGCTTTCTGCTTTTCTTATGTATGCCGGTTTGAAACCAAAGTCATCTACATGGTCAATTGTTTCAAGGATGGTACACAATGGAAGAGTAGCATGTGAAGACCAACTAGACAAAATATGCAATCTAGAGAATTTGGAAGCTAAACTTGAGGTCCTTGAGAAGAAACTGGAAAGCATTTTTAGATTGTTGACTAAATTAAGGAGCACTCTCCTAAACATTGTCTCATGGCTCATGCTAATCAGAAATTACATAGGTATATATACTTGTACATACTCACTTACATAGTTACTCAAGAAAAATATAGTACAGATTAAAATTTATATTTCATTATTCTGCAGCCAGTCCAGAGTGTCAAGTGCACCCAGTTCCAGCAAATGAAATGAAACGGAACGATTCAAACTAATAGCTCAAATTGGGGTTTTTGAAACAATTAAAACAGAGTCTCCTGATTGTATCTAATTATCTGTATAGCAGGTAACTGCACTAAGTTCAGGAACTTGGACATTTTGTATAGGATGCGGGGGAGATTTAAGGCTGCTCCATACCCAAAGTTAAGGATCAAACTTTTGACATTTGATTAAGGATAGATAAGTCCCTTCCACTCAACCACACCCCCAAGTTATGCGGGGTACACTATTATGTCATTATTAATACACTAATATAATACCAATGAACATTTATTCATAATCATATGAACATAAGTGAATGGGGATTTGAATGTTGTCAATAAAGTTCAAGTGTGTGCGTAAATGTTTGCATTATGGTAATTGAGGTGCTAATGCAGTTCTAGGTTGTAACCACACTTTAAAACTTACTTAAGCAATTAATCGAACAGGTAAAACTCGTTTAAAAAAAAAAAAAAAAAAAAAAAAACAAAAAAAAAAGAGGAAAATGACAAAATAGACGAAGAAATAGCACAA
>CM008332.1:9112711-9129795 GCA_002525835.2 Ipomoea batatas
ATATAATAGCCGCATATATATGAGTGAAGGGCTGAGATGATGAGAATGATGATTATAACCATGAGGGGTCAAAGCCTTCTTCTCATCTCTTACTGAGAGAGAGGGAGAGAGAGAGAGAAATTAAGGAGAAGGTGGGAGTTTGGTGAGAGGGTGGCAATAATATATATAATGGGGTCGAGCGGGTGGACGATTGTGAGCCAGCGGAGGATTTCCGACGAGAAGTTGGCCGGTTTATGTAGGAGGAATAGCGGCGGCGGGTCGTCGTCGTCCGGGAATAGAGGGAGTCGGTGGGCAGTGGTAAGAGAGCACCGGTCAAGATTCTACATCTTCAGGAAATGTATCATCATGTTAATCATGTGGCATAAATATGGCAAACTTTAATTTCATTTCTCCATCTTTAATTTCTCTCTTTTTTTGGGGTGGATACAAAATCATATCATTAGGTTTTTATCCCTTTCATTGAAAGGGGTTGATGAATTCATGATTAGGTATGTCTCAGGTTGTTTACATAATTACATGCATGCATGACATTGTATTGTAATTTTTTGTTTATAAATGAGATATCCAAATTTCTTGCCTTTTTTTCTTCAATTTGTGCTTCGTTTATACATAAAACCAACAACCTAGCAAGGATTTGATACCCAGCTATATCATAATTTTCTATTACTCAAGGTTATTTAAATCTTGTGTGAAATCTTCTCAGACGCGTAGCTAAAATGTAATGTCTCACCCGATTTACTATTCAAAATTTTCTAGCTTATGATTTAATAATTATGCCAATAATTTATATTCTTTTTTAAAAGAAAAAAAAAAGAGGCATATTTTAACTAATTGAATTGCTTTTAGTAAAGGTACCATCAATTTATTGTTATAATAATAGAACATTATTGTCTCAATAGGGGTAAGGTGGCCAATTGGATGGAACATAATTCTTATTTCAAGAAATCACGAGTTCAAATATCAAAATGGTAAAGACTACTATTTCAGTTAGGAAATCTTAAAACTCTAACAACTTTAACGTGATCAGAATGTTTAGATTTTTCATAGAGAATTTAAAAATATATTTAAATAATATTAATGATAGAGGTCTACATTTTTTTTAAAAGCAACAAAATCATTGTAGATTACTGTATGCATAAAAGCTTAAATAAAGTCAAGTGAGACAAAGTCTAAGTACAACATGTTAGCCTGTCTATAAGTCGTAGAAACTAGAGTGCGTGCTATCATATTAGAAGATCTTAAAAATAAGCTAACTGAGCAATCAAGAAACGAGGACATAACAACTCTACAAACATCAATAGTAATGTCAACATAAGAGCGAAGTTCGATGTGAGGAGTCGTTAAGTAACGGTGTAGGTTGGAGCAATCAATGATAGAGGTTTACATTTGATATTAGTACAATAATCAAATTAATTAATAGTTAATATTGAAATATAATAATTTTAAAATAGTCAAGTGATTACAAATAAATAAAATTCATTCTTATAAAATTAAATTATTTTCAAACTTTTTTTATTGGTTTTGAAATAATTATTTATACGACAAAACCTACTGGCTATTAGGTGTCTTCTCCCAAAAAATATATATAAAAATAAAAATATTAGGAAGTGATTATGGACCCTAAAAATACAATAATATGATTAATGGCGTCGGAGAAGCATATAATTGCAGCTATTATTTCTCTGGTTCATGGCTGTGGCACAAAGCTAGCTGCGCTATAATGACAAAACAAAAGCATAGTAATAATAAACTAAATTATAACTAAAACCCATGAATCCAATTACAACGTTTGTTTTGACACTCCACTAATATCCATACATATATCATAATCAATTATACTATGACCTATATTATGGGTCTAATTATATACAGAAAACTTGGTGTCTTGTTGACTTTAAAATGGAAAGATTGAATTTTACTAAGAACATATTATACATTTATACGGAGTATTATATTATATAACATTTTAATGCTTGGGATTATATGGGCTTAGAAGATACCGAAGGATTGAAGTCTGTAGTGACTCTAGGGAGGCTGACGCCTTACCACATCTTACTACGCAATCATTAAACTATAGGTCATGGTTCACCTTATAAGATGGACCACTAACATAAAGTTCATTTTAAGTATATATTAAATATTTATTTTTAATACATTGGATTTTTTTAAGGTCCATTTTTTCTATATTGAAAGTTTATTATTTGGCGTACTACCAAATAATGAACTTCCAGTGCATTAAAAATGAATTGTGGTCTGCAATATAATTTGCCAACAAGAGGACCATCATGGGGTCAATCAGTAACACCATTGCTAATATTATAAGGTGGTTGAGCGTTTTGAGCGACATTAAAATCACATAGTATTATCGAGAACACAGTATGCATGGTAGGTGATCGATCTCTCAGCTAATTAAGGTTGCACTCTAGTTTTTTTTTATTTTTTGAAAAACAGGTTGCCCAAAATTCTACCTTGCATATAAGTTTGTGTAATTGAGCAGTGAAAGAACAAGAGGGAAAATTATATATTCTATTTCTCATCAATATAGATTAATATATAATTGGATGTAATTATATGTATAACATATATATAGCAAAAAATAGTATGGTAAGCATCTCGGATCGATTGAATTTGTTGTACAAAATCTTTATAGTATAATTTACAAATAATTATACTATGGAACAATGGAACATGATCCCCATTGATCATAGATAAATATTTAATTTTAATTTACTCAATATTCATTTTTAATGTATTAAAAATTTATTGTTTTTGTAGTATATTTAAAAAAGAACTTTTAATATACAAACAAAATTAACCTTCAATGTATTAAAATAAACTTTTAATATATATTAAAAACGAACATTTTTTCAATGGTCTATCTTGCAATGTGGACCATGATCTATGATATAATGATTGGTTATTTACCTTATGGGATATGCACAGGAAAAAAAAAACTATTTAGAGCCCACTCTTAAATAGTTGTCACCATGTATATATATATATATATAATATTATTAATATCTAAGGTTAAGGAAGATTGCTAAATAATAATAATAATAATAAGGGACAGCTAATTTTATAAATATTATAAATTTAAAAATTAATAAGTTTTTGTTTTTTTTTTTACTAAAATCTTCCAATAGGAGGTTGTGATCATATTCTCGGGGGTGAATTACAAGTAGCCAGCCCGGATTTTGGCAAGAATCTATGGGGTTTCCAACAACAAAAGACATGAAAAGAATCTTAGAGAATACAGAATCACCAACAAGAAACAAAAACATAGATTATCCCAATGCACTATTGTTCTTAACTCCCTCCTAAACATAATTAAATACAATGAATCTGATCTCTTCGAACATTTTCCCCGGCCCGAACTTCAATCCGCTCTCTTTTTTCATGGCCGACGGTTATAGCAGTCTTCCGCCGGGGTTACAGTGGGACGAAGCTTCTCCGGCGTGGCTGAACAAAGGAGACAATGCGTGGCAGCTCACCGCGGCGGCGATGGTGGGCCTACAAACCGTTCCGGGCCTCGTGCTTCTGTACGGCAGTATGGTGAAGAAAAAATGGGCCGTGAATTCGGCTTTCATGGCCCTATACGCTTTTGCGGCGGTTTTGATCTGTTGGGTTCTTTGGGCCCACAGGCTGGCATTCGGGTCGAGCCGAGCGCACATTATAGGGAAGCCCGAACAGGCCATGGGCGAAAGCTTTTTACTGAGTCGGTACAGAGAATATTTACTGCCTACTGCGGACTACGTTTTTTACCAGTTTGCTTTTGCCGCCATTACTGTGGTGTTACTGGGGGGGTCTTTGTTGGGGAGGATGAATTTCTATGCGTGGATGATGTTCGTTCCTCTGTGGCTCACCCTATCGTACACCGTTGGAGCCTACACCATCTGGGGATCGGGCTTTCTCTACCAAAAGATCATTGATTTCTCCGGCGGATATGTCATTCATCTTTCTTCCGGTGTCGGTGGTTTCACTGCAGCTTACTGGGTAAATTTCATTCCACTTTTTACTTTCTAATTACCTTGTGGTCTAGTGATATGATACGAAATCACTTGGTCCAAGTTTCAATGAGGACCGTATTCAGTGGCGGAGCCACAATGGAGTTGCTCCCACCCCTACCCCATATATAGCTTTGTATATATATATATATATGCCTATATAGTATATTTTTAGATATAAGTATATTTATGTGTTTCACTTTTAAACTACCTTTGCCCCAACTGAAAATTTTTTCAGGTCGTATTGACAATTTATGCTTCAGAGTCAATAGTACTCAAAAAACTTTTGAAAACCACTCAATACGATCTAACCTAAAAACAGACTCTCATGCTTGCATTTGATTAGTCCGATTTGCAAAACGTTTAACTTTTTCTTATCTTGATTTACCTTATTGTGTGCTTAGGACGAATTCATTATTTCATATGATATAATTTGGTGAAGTCGAAAAACCTGGTTATAAAAAAAATGGATAAAGAAATAAATGGGATTGGATATTGTGTAGGTTGGACCAAGGCAACAGCAGGATAGGGAGCATTTTCCACCAAACAACATCATCCACATATTGGGGGGAGCCGGGTTCCTGTGGATGGGATGGGCGGGGTTCAACGGCGGTTCACCGTTGGCGGCGGATTTGGTTACGTCGCTAGCTATTCTCAACACCCATATTTGCACCGCCACAAGCATTCTCATATGGCTATCCTTGGACGTGATTTTTTACAAGAAAAGCTCCGTCATCGGAGCGGTTCAGGGCATGATCACCGGGCTGGTTTGCATTACCCCCGGGGCCGGCATTGTGGATTCATGGGCGGCGATGCTGATGGGAGTGTTGGCAGGCTCAGTGCCCTGGTACACCATGATGGTTCTTCACAAGAAATCGGCTTTCTTCCAGAGAGTGGACGACACGCTGGGCGTCTTCCACACCCACGCTGTCGCTGGCATCCTGGGAGGAATTCTCTCCGGCGTATTCGCCAAACCCAACCTTCTCCGCCTCTTCTATTTACACTCCGAGCCCAGCGATAGTACCGGCTTTCTATACACCCTACTTCATGGCCAAGTCCAACGCGGCTTCAGGCAAATGGGGTATCAGCTGGCCGGGGCAGCGTTCATCACAGCCTGGAATGTGGGCATGACGAGCTTGATCTGCATCTTCATAAGCAGGATAGTAGAACTCCGGCTGGATGACGATGACCTGGAGATCGGGGACGACGCAGTTCATGGCGAGGAAGCTTATGCCTTGTGGGGAGATGGCGAGAGGGACCCTCCACCTCTTCGTTTCAACATGACTCCCAAGATCCCTTCATTCTGCCGCCGCCATGGCACTCGCAAACCTCATGTGTAAAGATCAACACTTTATCCAAACGCAAACCTCATTAGTAAACATTAACACAGATATCACTTTTTCAGAAACTGAGAATTTATAAAATTTATCCAACAAACGAAAACGGTAATCAAACAGAATGGTGTTCGATATCAAATAGGAAGTATAGCATACCAATGGACACAAGAATTCAAAGGAACAGTGCCAAGACAATTTTATGTTTAAGGGCTTCAACTACGAGTAGCAAGACACAAAAACCACTAAAGGTCCCTTACGATACACTTATAGTTGACAGACAGTGATGAAAGATCCTTCTATATCTAGATTCTGGAACCATGAGCATAGTTCCTTTCAAGAGGGTGGTAAGGAGAATATGATCGAGACATCTCCCTCCTTGATCTTCCACCATAAGGCGAACGCCTTGGTGGAGAATACTCTCGACCGCCTCCATATGGTGATCGCCTTGGAGAATAATCACGACCACCTCCATATGGTGAACGCCTTGGAGAATAGTCTCGGCCGCCTCGATATGGTGAGCGCCTTGGAGATCTTCGGTGGTATGCATAGTCATCATAGCCACGGTACCTACCACGGTCGCCACGGTCGCCACGGTCACCGCGGTCACCACGATAACCTGCAATCCAGACCACTGAATATAGTAGAATTCATAACAGAGAGAATTGAAATGAAATACATAGCTCGATAACTAATATCTTACCCTCTGCCCTGCTGTTCTTGAGTCCAAGATAGTGTCCAGGTGTTGGAGTTCTAGGCCGTTTCCTTCGGGACTGAAACATAAATAATATGAAATCTAAAATACAGATATTTTATATGCCAAAAAGAGGGCAGATATATTTATTTGTATAGTTTTATTTAATTTGTACTTATTTTCTTTATCAACATGGGTCAAATTCCACCAAAAACATCAAATTTATCACAAGCAAAGAAGTAAATTGGAAGCACCTCTTCAATATACTAAATAACAGAAAGAAAAACATTTTAGGAATTTTGATACTCCATAAAAGGACAGAGAACATCTACTTTCACCTCCCACATGACCACGAGATTCATTGTGCAAATACAAAAAAGCCTAGTCAAAGGTGTTACCGTTGCACAAATATTGAACATGAAAAACCAATGCCAGGCATGCAATACCATTAAAGTCTGATTAGATTGTTGATATTGAATCTTGATTAGTTGAGAGTTGAAAATGTTTGCCGAGGTTGTAAAGTTGGGCAATAAAGTTGCTATGTTTAGTTGATCAGATGCATGTGAAAAGATGTTTTAGCTGGCCATTGATCAGGCGGTGTGAATAATATGTTGCAATGGAAGAGAACTGATCATCTTTGATTGTTGCCAAAGAAGCCAGGGCAACGTCTTCTGAGTATAGGCAGAAAACCTCCAAGTCAAAAAAGAAAGATAAATCTGGTAATATTCTTCAGCACTCTATGTATAAACGATTTACCTTCTCCACAGTTATGTATCGACCTTCAAGAACAGACTGATTGAGGTGCTTTACGCAGCGATTGGCATCATCAGCATTGTCCATTGTTACAAAAGCAAAACCACGAGAAACACGAGAACGTGGCTCCACTACCAAAAATACTGATTTTACCTAGCAAAAGTAAAGTGAAACATATCACCAATATCACTATTAAATACTATAAATAATAACTAAAACCAGCAATTCCAAATTGTACCCAAATTGTATTGGGAGATTAATTTTTAAAACATTAGAGACTTGTACACCCAGTTATTTGTTAGTTTGATTAGCTATATTTAAAAACATAAATCTGAAAAGCAATTATCAAGACCATCGTGACAATGTAAGGAAAGAAATGACTTAAGAACAAAAACAATTAGTGCCAACCTTTCCTTCCTTAGAGAAGTGGTCTTCAAGGTCCCTTTCTGTGACCCTTGTAGATAAACCAGTCACATAGAGAGTATCTCCAGGATTAGAAGGAGCCGGGTCCCTGAACATATACCAGGCACAAAAAAGAAATCAGCATAAATATTAAATATGGGACTACACACAAGGCCGTTGAAGAGCACATCAATATCGCAGGTTAACAGCTGATTGGCATCAGTACAACAAGGTCAAAGGCATAGTTAACTAACCTGCCACGTCCTCTGGATGTGGACCTTCCCCTTGGTCTTGACAATGACCTAGACCTAGATCTTGATCTTGACCTTTCTTCCCAGGGGGAAGGAGAGCGTGAATGCCTGCCAAACCAAAGAATAATTCCATCAAAGCAGAAACTGTAAAGTAAAACAGAACCCTAGCTACTAAATGATGGATTTAATCACTTGCAAATTTGCCAACAATCAACCCCAAGAAAATCAAAGATTAAAGATCACATATATTAGGCTGTCTCAACATGGCATTAATCTAGGGGTGTGGAAATCTGCATTCACCAAATTCATTCTTGCAGTTTCAACTCACATCTAAGAGATAATATGTAATGAAATAATCAGCCCCCCAATCATAAAGTGTACACCCTGTAATTCCAAGGACTAAGAAAAAAATCTTCTTAATCCATCTAATTTCTCCACTATCAGGTACACACACATATCAAACTCCTTTGGACTCTTAACCGTTCTTCTTCCACCTAATTTTAAATATGCAATTTTGCCCAAATCAATCCCAACAAAGACAATAAAATCCATAAATTAAAAAAAAAACTATAATTTCTTATCCGCGGCAATCAAATCTGCTGGCAATCAAGCCTGCTTTCATATAGGTTTTTTGTTTGTAAGCTAGATATTCAACAGCTATGGTTTAACAGAATCACACAACAAAGCCATTCCATTCACAACCCAAAATCCCATCCCACAATCAACAGGAACGCAATCAAAGAATCAAGGCGACAAAGTCAAAATCAATAGAGCGTAAAGCTACGAGCGACAAGCGGGGCTTACCTTTTCCGAGGAGAGTCGGCCTGCAAAAACGAAAAGAGTATATATTCAACAAACATAAAATTCGTATGGCGTATAGGTGTAGGGCACAAGGAGGGAAGGGAGTACAAGAGAGGAAGAGAGTGTTTACCATTTCCGAGCAGAAAAAAGGGAAAGAAAACCCTAAACCGCGAGAGATGCAGAAAAGGAGTCGCTACACCGAGGATCACCAACACGGGAAAGGGGGCGGAGATGGAAGAAAGTTGTAGATACACACACTGATAACTGAGGGAAAGCAATGCCCCTTTAAACCCTAGAGGCTTTGTTGATTTTTCGAACACGGATTTTTTATTTTATTACATCACATTTTAAAAGCGACTTCAACCCGTTTAAACTTTAAACACAGCCAATTTTATAAGTATTATAATTTAAAATTTTGAAACATTTATCAACTTAATATCGATTTTTTAATTAAAATATTTAATGATTGATTGATCATATGAGTGGATTAGATTAATCTATAGTTTATATATATAATCATGTAATAATAATAATTCTTATTATTAGAATACATTATATATATATATAATTATATAATACAAATAGTCAGCAAATCAAGTATTACATTAATATGTTATTCTTAATAATATAATTTAATATCCCTCAAAATAACTGTTCCTCTTACCAAATGGTGGAATTAACCATATATTTCAATAA
Source organism: Ipomoea batatas (assembly GCA_002525835.2). Lineage (NCBI taxonomy): Eukaryota > Viridiplantae > Streptophyta > Magnoliopsida > Solanales > Convolvulaceae > Ipomoea > Ipomoea batatas. The sequence goes on from CM008332.1 coordinate 9,121,647, forward strand.
TGTTATTTCATTTATGACATATGTTGTTTATTCATTTACTTTACCAAACTCAAAATTATTTCTCCATGGAGTGTTTGGTATGATAGAATTACAATTCCACTCATATCAAATTTTATGAAGATTACAATTTTGACATTGTATTATTATTATTATTATTATTATTATTATTATTATTATTATTATTATATAAGGACATTTACGGTAAATAAAGTTACCAACTATATTAGGAAAGATCTATTGTTATGTGTCTGTATACAAGAATCAAAGTCTTCTCCATGTTACACAGGCTCATCTTTATACTATTATACTATACAATGGTAACGGCTATAATAACTATACAATGGTAACGGCTATAATAATGAGCCCTAACAGCCTCCTATTAAGTGCAATGGTTCTCCTCTCACCTCCTATCTAACAATGATTGTTACTATTTGACCGCATTCACTGCGTCGGGTCTGTAATACTAATAAGTAATAAATTGTCTATTATTTATAGCAGTTGTAATACTTTTGAGAAAAAAATGTACTGTAATATTTTAAATCAAAATATAATATTTAGGGGTTGAATAGTTACTTATGAGAAATAATCAAGATAAATTGATTGGTTGAGTCTCATAAAATAAAGTGTAATACTCATGAGAAAAAAATGTAATATTGTACTAAAATAAAATGTAATATTAAGGGTTAAACAAGTTACTTATGCAGAAATTTGGCTTATCTCACGAAATTTTGCCATTATATTGTAACAGTAATAAAATAGTGAGATAATCGACATGAATATGTGAATGACCTGGCAAGATGTAGATTATACACAAAACATGGAATGCAACATGCCAATAACAAGGAGACAACAAAATATAGTACTTAATCAATAATATGTCTAACAAGCAAACTCAATAAAGTTACTATGAATAGTGCATTAGTACATGATATTGAGTAAATTTAATAAAAAATAATAATTAAAAATCCTCAAGCTATGTTCATGTTTGCTATTTTAACAAATAGGTGTACAACATTCAATATTTACATCCCTTCTTCACACTTTATTTTTGCACTTCTACCTAATAGATTTACATTCATAGAGGTGGCCATGGAAATTATGAGCCAGCTCAAATCCGGACTTGAATCGCCTTGCATAGGGCTGATCCCGATCCTCCTAGAAGCTTGTGGCCGTAGCCCCGGTCCGACCCTCTTAAGTCTCGACAAGTCAATCTCGATCTTCTTAAGCCCTAATCCAAGTCCGGGAAGTGGCCACCACTATACCAGAACACTATCATACTGAGATCATCATATGAACTCTATATTGTCTAGTCATATACCAAACCTTTACAATGCCATTCACTAGAAAGCAAAATATTAGGTTGTCAAAACATCAGGAATAGTAGTAGAGTATGATCCAATTACTTTGCCCCCAACATCTGGGAACTGTTCACATCCAGGCAGTGGGCTTACTTTCCCATCTCTATCCACATCCAGAGGATACTTTAGAAGATGACCCTGCAAGGGAGTAGTGAAACTCCCATCTATGAATTTTTTCCAGTTATCTTGTGCAATCTCATTCACTCTCCTCACGCACTCCAACGTATTCGGCTCCTCAAAACATCCCTCCACCTTTCCAAGGTGTTCTTCCCACAGTGACATTCTGTATCCATAGATCTGGAGATATTGATAACAACATTATAAATAATTCTGTTGATGACATAGTTGTGCTGTTATATCAGTGTTCAACTTGTGCTACTACTCATGAATATGGTCAACGAGCAATTCAGAATTGAAAACAGGATCATTTTCTTGAAGTTAAATAAAAGACCAAACTATGATGCATCACTGTTAGGATGGTGAAGACATTTCTGGTAAGTTAAACAGTTTGAACCTGGCCATGAGGGCGACGCTGCTTCCTTGTCCAAGTATGATGGGGCTGATAGGCTCCCATAGCTATCTCGGTGTCTTTTGAGCCGGCCATAGATCGTTGGTTGATGTTAGCAGATCCCACTATGACATACTCGTCGTCCACTATCATTCCTTTGGCATGCACATATATCATGAAGCGCTGAAACTTGAGTGATTCCGAAACCTGATTGTATGTCAACACTGTAACTTATCAGAACTAAAATGAATTGCAATCGAAACAAGGCTTATTAGAACATCATGAAATGTACTAGGAAAACTATATGCAACACAAGGTAAGAAATTTATGTTGAAATTACATTATCTTTACCGCTAATGGACTGGCTTACTGAACTTGGAACATCTTCCCGATTGCCAAGGCAATAGAAATTTAGATAGTCTGAAGGATGTTCATCTAGTTGCATGGACTTAATCTCTTGTGCAATGACCTTATACATCATATGCATTGTTTGGCTCTGCCAAAATGTGAACAAAATCAAGTAATGATCCACGTTTCTGAGCAGAAAGCAAGTTACGGGCCATCATAACAAAAGGGGAATCATATTACCTGCCAAAAGAGGATTTCTTGCATGGTAGCTGTCTTGGGGTCTCCCTCTGGCCACATTGGCATAACAACATATATGGCAAACCTTTCGTTGGCTCTAATTTTACTGACAACTTTCATTGCCAACTCCATCGGGATCAGATGATCAGCTCCTAGAGTATTATGTACGAAGAAAATAATGAGTCAAGTGCACTGCATACCTATCTCTGGGCAAAAATTCGAATGAGAGATAAAACTAAGCAAATACTGTGTATGTGCTAAAAAGGTTGCATAGAAAGAAATGTAATTTCACCTGCATCTTCGTATGATGGCCAAGCATATGATGACCCAAGAAAATACTGGTTTTCAATATATATGAAATTCTGAGCTGATCTTATTGCCTGGATATATGCTGTCTCAATGCTTTTGTCGACCGCCAGATTTTTTCCACAAATAAGGTTCTGCAGTAATTAGGAGCCAAAGATACAAGATAATATTGTGTCCACCATACTGGTTATAGGTTGTCATGTTTGAAACCTCAAAATGGATTTAGATATAAAATATGGAGATTTTTATACATCACCTGTTTCTCAGCAATGTCAATTCTTTTGGGAAAACCCTTCACAGAACCTGAATCGATGGAACGAAAAATCTGCAAGAGAAAAGATATATGGCTAAAAAGATTAGAAGGATCTCAAAGGTTCCACCAACCAAATTCACACTTATCACCGGAAATAATCAACCTGAACATGCCAATATTTTGATTTATCATTCTCATTCACGTAGAGTTTTGGATCATCCTCCGGAATGGAAGTGGTTTCCTTTTCAATAGAAAAGGCTGGGCTGAGTATCCATGATATTCGTTCAACTTTGATCATTGCATCATCATTCCATTTAGACCTAGCCTTTTTCAGAAAAGCAAATTCTCTCCACCTGGTTGCTCTCCTCCAGCGTTGAGCAAAGTTTATAAGCACGTCATATGCAGCAGGCCCTTCAATTCTACAGTGTAAGTCATGCCATGGCTGCCTTGGAGCTTTGGTCCCTGCCTAATATCAGCAACATAGAGAAAGGAAAAAATAAAAGATTGACAAAGGAGGACAAGAAAAAAAATTAAAAGAAAGAAGGAAGAAACAAATGCAGAAAGACTCATTTATCATTTAAATAAGTAGCTAATACAATGTTGTAGTAAATGGAAAATAAAGAAAACCTGTTTAACTTAAAACTGAAACTTCTACAACCTGTATGACTTAGTTCACCTTTCGATGTGAAAGTTCTATTTCCTTTCACAAGATAACAAGGTAATAACTGGAGGTAAGGTTCAATTGAGTCTAAAGGCGGACTTCAATTGCTCGGTACACATTCATTGACTAATTTGAAGATAAAATGACAGTAGATATCAAATTAGATTCCAACACTTAAACATAATCTAAGAATATCCAAAATTCCTAACATGAAAAAGTATGATGGTAAAAAGCTCACCGGAAATGTAGGCTGATGAAAATCACCCTTAAAAACAGTATCAAGATCATGAAATAGACGGTGTTCAGGTGTATCATAGCGACCGTCACAGAGATCAAGACCACCCAAGAAAGCTGTAATTTTTCGATTATTACCATCGCCCTGTGTATCCACAAGCACACACTTCTGGTGGTGTGTGAACATCGTTCCAACAATCTGGAAACAATAGCCAAATTCACAAATCACAAACAAATTTCTCAGAGTGTCAAGATGGGTAAAAAGGAATCAATCCAACAAAAAAATTCAGAGTTCAAGTGCCACTGTGCCAGTACAAGCCAATGCCAAACAATAACTGAACCCCAAGTAGACAATATATATACCATTACCAAAAAAGAGAACTGAGCAGGTGTTTACACAAAGTCAGACCTGAAAAGAGATTACAAGATCTACTAGCACCTCCACGCCATCTACCCTAGCTTCTTTACACTAAAAAATAACAGGGGTAAACATTTGGCTTCACCTATGTGAAGAGATTGATGCTCCCTAAAAAACGCTATTGTTTTTTCCTTTTTTTTTTTTTTTTTTGGTTTCATGTTGCCCACATCAGGCAGTGAGGGATTGTTTCCCAGATTTTTCTAACAAAGCACTTTACCCCCACAAGTTCTCCAAATAATTAGGCAATCCTTGATGCATTTTATGGCAAAAAATGGCCAATGAGTTTGAAACAAAAACCATATTTATCCTGCATGTTTGCATTTGATGGAATGATATTGATTCATCCCACTGAAGGGAGGACAAGAGTTCCCATCAAGCAACAAACAGCAACGCCTTTTTTAAAAACCTCATGATTTTTGTTCAACATTGAAAAATTATTCTCGACAAGAACATGCAATGTTAAAGCCAGTAATCTGCTCTGAATAGCCAAGACAAAACTGATGGAAGGTAGGTGAGCTGTTGAAAGTTGTATAAACTAAGTATTACATACAGATGAAGTAATAGAATATAAGAGAACTCACTTGCTGTTTAATAAAGCTAAGCTTACTGCTGGCATAACGAGGTGACAGAACACAAATCACAGATGAGTGTTTAAAAAACTTCTTGGTCTCCTCATCGTGGGTCGCCATTATTCCTGCCTGCATCCAGTGTCATCTTGAATAAATATTATAAACAAAAATTGAAATAAAAATATTCATCAAAATAAAACTTACAGCATGGATCATCCCATCAACTACACAAACAAACAGTGGTGAAAAATTATCTTACAAAACAGCATAAACATAGGTTTTTACACATTTTACACTGTAACAATGTCATCTTCACTTTTCATCTAAATTTTCTTTTCAACTTTACTGTCAATTTGGACTAGAAATTCATTACATACACACATGCAGGATTGTGTATTGAAGACTATACCATGATGGTTGATAAAATAAATCCCCCAAAAAAAGAAAGAAAGAAAGAAAGATGGAACTTTATATTGTTTAAAATATAGTCTCTTCATGAACAGCAGGGCTTTAAGTCAAGTAAATTGCTAGTGCAGGGATAGCAACATATAAAGTATAAATAGTTCAATGAATTAACACAATGAACTTTTATTGTTATTTTACTCTGTAAAATTTTAATCTCAAGCCTCTTCTCTGTGAATAATCATGTACACAATGAACTTTTTACACTTTTCCTCTAAGAATCACATATGCAACAAACTTTGGACTTGGACTTCTTCACTACAGACACAACAAACTTTAGATTTTGACTTCATAGTCCGTCACGAACACTTGAATATACAAATGAAACCTTTGGGTCGACTAATAGATGCTTGGTCACAATTCACAAACACTTGAATGCTATGCATGATCAAGGCTCGATGCTCAATTATGAATGAAGCCTTGGGCTTGATCAATTGATGCTTCATCATGAACAAAGGTGAGCAAATGCTAACAGAGGCTTGGACTTGATGACTTAAAGAACTAATTGATAGTCTTCTCAGAACTTGATACCTACTTTATTCTCAAAAACTAGGGGATATAAAAACATTGCAACAAGTAAAACAACATATTTTGGAAATGATTAAACCATCAGAAGGCATTAAGACTTATATCATTGAACAGTTTTTGTAATACAGAGCAAAACACAAAACCAAACTCATACCGTGTTAATGAAGAACTTGTCGTGAGAGGTCTTGTCATCCCAAACTAATAACAGAACCCGAACACCTTCCTGGGATTTGTACTTCAGCAATTCACCGAGAGTCAAGTCCCCGCCGGCCGGCAACTCTCTTGTAGGCTCTCTTATCAATTTAATCTTCTGGTAAACAGACCATCCAACAATGTATACCAAATGATGAGCCTCGGAGATGGCGAGACATATGTCTTCCCAACAAGAACCTCGTTCATACACTATTCCCCCATCTAGCTTAACCTCCGGCAGTTCCAGATTGTTCCTAACATGAGCGTCTTGATACAGCTTCACTGAGCATCCTTTTCTCAAGGGAAAATAAGTGTTTCTAACACCTAATCGCTCAGGATCGCCTGCAATTCCGTGCTTATACAGGGGATTGGTTTCAAACGGAATGAACTTCATTTCAATACGGAGAGCTGCTCCCGGTTTGGGAGCCTTCCCGGAGTGGTCAATCAGTTCAAACCAATCGGAAATTAAATCGCCGCTGGCAATATCCTTGGCCGGAATTTTCACTTTCCCTATACACTGAGCTCCGAATACATCGTTATCCTTCACGCGAAACTCCAAGCACGCCATGGGATGAGCCAGCGGGATGAGAAAATGCTCCTCCCACACCGGATTCTGCGCGTTGGGGATTACGCGAGTACGTGCGAGTATAGTTTGAGGCGCCGAAACAGTGACGTAAGCGTCAGAAGCTATAACTCCCTTGAGGTGATTTTTCCTTTCCGAGTAACTCGACATGGTAGCCCCGCCGTCGTCGGGGGCATGGTCAGGCTTCCGGCACACGTCGCAGGCGAAACAGCGGCGGAGCGTCTCGGCGGCCAAGTCCATGTTCGGCAATTTTCGCGCCTCAATGATGTGTAGCTGCAAATCTCCATGCAAATACACCGACTCCTCCACGGAATTCTCACCCATTTTCAACGATTTCTTCGGAAGCGGTTACCATTCAAACCTTCGCAAATCGCAAATCGCAGCAACGCTTCTACCGGTATAACAAAAAATAAAATAAAATGAAAATTCCCAATAGTGTTTTTTATGTTCTTCGATGCAAACGCCGCCGTATTCAAATGGGAGAATTGAAGGAAACTGAGAAGGGATATCCTGAGCGCGGGGCGTTTGAGCGGTGATCACGTGGCGGAGGGACAGAAAACACGACGGAGTTGGGTGTTCGGCGGGCCTATGAGTGGGAAAGAGACCGATCGGCGGCACGTGGCCGGGGGCAGTTCGTTTCGTGGCGGATTCAACGGTTACATCACGCCAACAGCTAAACGGTTATTAAATCAGCCTTCACATATGAAACTACCATTTTGTCCTCTTGGTAAGGAATAGTAGAACCCAAGAACCAAAACCAATTTGGTTGGTAGTCATTTAATTGGTCAATTTAGTCTATTTAATATAAAAATTCAATAAAATTATAGAAATTTGCATATTTGGTCCTAATTTATATTTATATTGACCTCTCAATCTCTCAGTTATGACTGTATTCATTTATATAAGAAAGTCCATTTTTCATTTACCAAAACCAAGCTGGTTGTATTGAATTTAAATTAATATCATAATAGTGAGGATATTTGATGTTATATACCTATAAAATCATGTCCGCTTTAATAAAAGTATGTTATTGACCTTTTTAATCAAAACAACATTCTCTAGTGTGGTGTAAGAATGAATTTGTCAAACATATTTCACACCAAATTAAGAATAAGACAAAAAAGATGACCTTTTAATCCTTTTATCATCCATCAACATGCATATATAGGCTAAAATCTATTTATAGTTGCATGGATATAAAATTACAGAAGTTTCAACTTCCCTTAGTCAAAATCACATGGATAAGTCATGTAAATTTAACTTCAAGGTAGTTACCTACTAGCCACATCGTCACAACATCTATACAAACTTTGATAATAGAAATTCAACTTCTGATTAGAAAACCTCTTAAAAAGATTACAAACTTTTTAAAATTTTTAAGAGATAACTATTATATTACATCAAAAGTCTTCAAACTTAACTAATAAGTTACACCAAAAGTCTTCAAACTTAGTACACACTAGTACAATAAGAATAAGATCTAAGTTATTTC
>CM008332.1:9148071-9160141 GCA_002525835.2 Ipomoea batatas
CTCAAATGGAGGGTAGTTGGTTCGAGTCTCCGTAGAAGCAACTATTGACTCTTTGTGCTTCAGTAGATTGAGAAAGTAGTTATGAACAGATATTACATTGTAATAGAGTCACTAGTACTCAAAAAAAATTATTAATTTATTTTTTTTTTTTTTTTTTTTTTAAATGTTTTTTTTTTTTTTTTTTGGTTGTAGTTTTGAAGAGTTTTTGTAAGTGTGATTAGGAAAGAAAATATGGGAGTGAATAGAAAAAAAACAATTCTGATTAAAAAAAAAAGAATAAAAGATCTAGCGCCTGTAATGCACTCATTGGGTGCATGTGTGACAGCCACGCACGGAGTGCGAGACTGGAGTAAATGGACCGTGGGTCCCACTTTTCTTAAAGAACCTTCTTTTGTAGGAGTTCATTTTTCTTTCTCTCTCTCTGTCTCTCTCTCTCCACCACGTAGGCACTTTTTCTCTCAAAAACCGTGAAAAATTCTCTTACTAGTTACTAAGGTTATTACCCTCTTTTTCTTTCGTCCCTATCCCACGAGCTCTTGTAGGCGCGTCAAGCGCACCATTCGTGTCTAGAGGGACTGCGCGCATGAATACCTCCTTTCTTTTGACAACTTTATTTTTTTTTTCTCACCTTCCTTTTTTTAGTGACTTGCTAAAAGAAAACTAAGAAAAAATTGAAACACTCTCAAATGGAGGGTAGTTGGTTCGAGTCTCCGTAGAAGCAACTATTGACTCTTTGTGCTTCAGTAGATTGAGAAAGTAGTTATGAACAGATATTACATTGTAATAGAGTCACTAGTACTCAAAAAAAATTATTAAACGGTCGAGGATATTCTCATTATTAATATATACTACGTATAAAATATCTGGTGAGAAAGCTGCAGTTCAGTAGCCGAGTTTGTTGGGATCCGGCGGATCGGAGGACAAAACAGCAGAGAGGATCGAATCGGATGACCTGGCCTGGGATCATGAGTTAAACGTCAAATCCAAGTTTACAGTTTTGTGCGGTTATTCTTTCGAGTTTTTCCAAGATTCATTCACAATTCTAGACTGGCAACTGGCAACTGGCATGGACTGTACTACTTTTCCACATGAACCACCTGCCACTTGTTCAAATCTCTTATATTGCCTACCTCTACTCCAACCATAAATCGGTCCGTAAACCTTAATAAAGTCATCAAACAATTACTCCCTAACAACTATCCCTATTTATTACTTCTTGGAATCAAAAATCTACACCAAATAATGATACAAATTCTACATTCCTTAATAACTTTGAATTTTTAAAGCTTTCAAAATTTAAGTCAAGTTGATTTTTTTTTTTATAAATACATTATAAACAATTCATATAAATAAATAAATATATATTTCCTGGCCTCCTTCAAATTCATATAATTAAATCTGTTAGCTCTCCATCATCACTAAGATACGATAATATATCTTTATATTTATTCAAAAAAAAAAGTGTTTGTAAGAATTTTGTATTTTTATATTATATTTTATTATTATTATTTTTGCATATTATTGCTTTTGTTGGTGGGTGCAGGTTTTTAGATTTTTGTGGCCCGTTCTTCTAAATAAATGAGGTCATACCAAAAGGGCATCCAAAGAAGAGAATGTGCACAAAAGGCAGGATTTGAACCTCTTATCTCAAATATAAATTACAATAAACTTACATTTTTATCATTTCTCCATTTAGAATCTTTTAATATTGATTGTAAATTTTTTATTTTTTAATGTCTTAACTAGTTAGGTAAAAATTTAAATATTAGGTCCTCTAAAATTTGGGGTCATGTGATGTAGCCTAGCTTGCGCAGCCCAAAATCTGGCTCTGAGTGGGGGTGGGGTGAGGGTGAGGGGGATGATGGATATCAAGTACATACATAGTCCTATATATATTTTAAACCCCACCCACTTCAATTACCAACGGGCCCCTTATTACAAGACTTTGAATTCAAGAGTTGCAAAATGTTTGGACTATTATTTTATAACATATGTCGGAGTCCGTATGTATGTTCTCCCCACGATGTAACATGAAACTTTCCTCTTAATTATACGCGCTTTAAGCTTCGTATTCAAGTTGTATTACGTTACTTGTTGGTATGTTAAATTATTACTTGTTCAAATAAATTAGACGTATGTACTAATCACAATAGCATGACAATTTATATTATAGAACTCTATCTGGCATACATAACTTAAAAGCTAATTAAAGCTAAAAGTTTAAAAGCTAATAGCTACTAACTTATTTTGAAACGCTACATTTCAGTAGCGTTTCAAAATAAACTATTATTTTAAACTCTCTATATTTTACCAAACAAAACTTATAGTTTATTTGTAGTTTAAAGTAAGCTATAAACTCGAAAATAAGTTCTACTAAACAGAACTAATAAATAAAAATACAAAAAAGGCAATGCAAAGAATGAGTTTTAATTTGTTTATGCGCAGCATCAACTTTAATTTGTATTAAGTTTGATAGTGAGTTATAGTATGTGTTAAGTAACGTTAATATGCAATTCAAGTGAATTCAACTCCCAATATTAGTGTACAATATTATTTATATTTATAAGTTATAACTTGTCATTACGAGTATTGAGCCTAACACATTCATCATGTGATATGTAATTATAACTTGTTGTGTCAAGCATTGAACTTGAATTGGCACATCCATCATGTGATGTGTATTTGTAACTTGTCGTGTCCAACATTAAACCGGCCTGCCACATTTGAACAATTTTGTTTAAATTTATAATATTAAGTAGTTAACAATTGATGACCTTACTTTAAGATATGAATTTGTTATATAAATATCTAAAACAAGTCATTAAGTTGATTCAATTCATGCGATAGGCAATATTATTGTTTGTCATGTTCGAAGTTCAACAAATTAAACCACATTGTTCATTTAATTTAGTTGTAAAAGTTATTATGAGTTTTCAGTTTGATCATGAAGTGTGTACGTCTTGGTATTCCGCCTTCTTTATTTGTAATATAATACTATTTAGACCAGTTAATAAATCTTAATTTTTCCAAAAAAAGAAAAAAAAAAACAAAAAACAAAAAACAGAAAAAAAAATAAAAATCTCAAATCTCATTATGCAATTAGTATATAACTTAAGCCACTATGTGAAATTAGAAATAAAAAAAATTCGTTACGCAATGACTTGCTTGCTTTTAACGAAAAATCTTAAATAACAAACTTCTTGCCATAAGAAAAAGCAAAACACGGAAGTGTGAGGAAAAAGAAAAACATGTTAGAATTTATGATAAATTAATAAGATGTATGTATGTATGTATCTCTGTGTGTTTTGAAATGAGGAGATAATGTTGAAAATTTTAATAAAAATGGCATTTTTGAGTGATCGTTTCGTAGTGAAATATTTGTGAGGTCAATTTTTTATTCGGTTCGGGTCAAAGTTGAATTGAGTTCTTTTAATTTGAGACCAAAAATTGATATATTGTACGCTTAAAATGGATAATGGTGAATGAAAAATTATTTCTCAAAGTGTATTCATTTAAGTTGGAAAATGGAGATATGAAAGCTAGTAAGATCAGAAGTCTTTGTCTCATATTGAAAAATAGATGTGATGAGTTTATACTAATATAAATACAATTCTCTTTTTTCATAAGCGACATATATATAGAGTTATGTGTTACGGAGTAGAAATTTTGATACCGTCTTACAATATTGATTTTTTTTAGTACTTTTACTTACGAGTAAAATTATAATCTTAGAAAATTTTTATAAAGACATATATATAATAAAATGTCATATTTTGAAATAAAAAATTGGGAGAGGTATATATATATATATATTGGGGGGGGGGGTTAATTTGTCCAATTATTTAAATATGTATTATTCTTAATTTAAAAAATATAATAATTTTTATGGACGAGATTACAACATTTTTCTGTATTTAATGGTGATTGAATGTATACTATAGTGTAGGTTAGAGTATACTAAAAAAAAAGGGAATTGTAAGAGATTCATTTGTCCATAACCAAATGTCAAGGGTTTGATCATTCGCATTGAGTATAAAGTATCTTTAAATTTTCAGGCCAACTATTCCACCTAAAGAGATATCTGCAATTCAACGAGCGGATTAATCACTATATTCTACGGTGGTTACTATGGGCACACCAACAAAAAAAAAAAAAAAAAAAAAAAAGGGATTGAAAGTTGCTTACATCTTAAGTCTTGAATGATTAGTTACGTACATACCAAACACAAGTGGCCTCAAATCACTATGCCATAATTTTCTAATTCAACTCATATATTTATTGCTCTTTGGACAGAATTAGTTATGATTTGACTTCTTATTTATTTATTTATTTTTTGGTCTAGTTGAATACTTGTATATCATTGTACATAGAAACTGGGCGTTTAGTTATTAAATGCGATATTATTTAGGGAATGCCAAATTGATAATAATATGTTTAAATAATACTCCGTAATTGGTTAAAACCATATCTAAAAAATTGTTACATTACCTAAGAGATGTGAGAAAATGAGATTCTTAAGGAATATAACATAACTCGAACTAAACACATGACGAAATGTGAGATTATGTGAATCCAACATCCCTTAATGATTATATGTTCACGTTTCTTGAATGTTCTTTGATTTACGGTGAAGCTCACAACCACTATTCAGAAGTGTTCTTTTTAGGTAAAACTCTCCTTGTGATCTTAATTGATAAAAAATCACAACGAGGTAAATCAGTCTGCTAGATTGCTCATATTTGATTGATTCAAACAAAAAAATCAATAGACAACTTACACAGAGAATCAAACTTGAAAGTAGTGATTGAATATTTATACATATTTAAAGAAAATACATTTATAAATTTAAATATTTATATTTGTATATTCCTCCATTGTTTTGTATGTCCCATTTATCTTATCTTATTTATTTTCTGTTTCCATGTTACCTAATATGGAAGTAGAACAAGATATTAATTAATATTATCTGTATTTTAAAAAATTGCACATTTTGGCCAAACATAGCCTTGGGTTAGGTAAATATTGATAAAAATCTTATTGTGGAACGGTATAAAATTTGTGACATTACATAAATGCGTTAAAAAACTAGTGCAGTTAGATATGGTGCATTCAATCCAGCAGCATTTTATATATGCTCATTCAATCAATACAGTAAATATTTAATTTATTGCTTAAAAAAAAAACAGCAGCATTAAATGGACGTCTGAAATGGCAAAATGTGGTCCTAAACTTTTTAAATAGAACATTAAAATGTTTTAAGATTGGAAGAAAGAAAGAAAGTCTAGTGGTCATGTATAAATTAGTTAGATTCGTCTATAATATTTAAATCAAAATCTCTTTTAAGGTCCAAATATTGACAGTCATGGTTATCTTTGACTAACATCACTGATCATCGAACGATGAGCAATGACTATTTTTAAAAAAATCAAAATTATAAATAGAATAAAAAGTGTACCCTTAATATTCAAATGAGCATTAAAACACCACATCCATAGTAACTTAATATGTTAAATTATAACCTAATTGTGCTATTTTATTGGTTTAGGATACTTTCGAACTTTTTTTTAGTTAAAAGAAAAGAAAAGAAAAACTCAATTACACTATTTGGAAGACGTTGTGGGCTGATTTAATTTGATGCTTAATTCTAAAATTCATTCACTAATACTAAATCACGTGATGCAAATGTTGAATATAAAATACGAAGTAGTTTAAATCAATACTCGCGAATTGAACCAAATATATAAGATGATGTTGGTTGAGCATAAATATAATATAAACATAAATGTGCAGTCCAACTATCAGCTTAGGCTTTTAGTTGAGATGGGGCACATGATTCAATTTGGTATCAGAGCCATGCAAAAGGTCATGGGTTTGAATCTCCGCGCCACAAAAAAAAAACGACTATGGTATGGTCCACGTCTTGCTTGGAGTCATTTGGCTAATATGATAACAAGCTAGGAAAATAGGAAAAAGTTAAGAAGCAATCTCAGCTATACATCTAGAAAAATTTGGTTTAAAAGTTGACTTTTTATTGTTTAGGGTTTAAAAGTTGACTTTTTATTGTTTAGGGTTTAAAAAATTTGGTTTAAGTTTAAAATTTAGTTTTTCGTTGATATTTTGAAAAGTTATATAGATATGCATTGTATATTGTTAAAAAGTACAATGTAGTGTTAAAAGTTGTAAGGTAAATTAAAGTTGGCGACAATGATAATAATGCCATCGCATTTAAAAAAATTGAATTGAACCGTTCGATTTTTACATATGTAAGGTTGAAATATGTTATTAGTCTTATCTTAGGGACATGTTATCATGGGAGCGTGATATTATATTATAACATTTACAATGGGCAGATCTTTGATTTTAAAATAAAAACAATATCTAACCCTACCTTAATTTAAATCCTTAAAATTTTACAACATACTATAACTTAATCTTGGTGGCATTACTATTTTGTCACATAATAATCAACTATTAATTTAATCAAAATCTTTTAAATTTCATAAAAATACTCAAATAACTTTACATGCAGAATGATAATGTATAAATTGAGTCACAAAAATTTGTTATTGTTTATATGTAAAATTGTGTTTTTCCTATTGCTGTACATAAAATAGTATATGTCCCAATATTTAATGTACATAAAATTTTGTCTGCAAATTTGTACCTACTGATTTGACTTCATTTTATGAACTGTACTATTGATGAAGTCCACCGATTCATAAATAGTCATGAATATTAAGATTTATGAAATCACAATTCACAATAATGTGTGCGCGCGGCAATGAGCTTATTTAAGAAAATTCTACAATGTTGCCCGTACGGATGATCGAGCGAGCGGAACATAATTTTTAATTTGCATCAAAAGACCACGAGTTTGATTATTGTTAAAACCATTTTGGTCGAGTACATTATCGCACATGGTTTTCTTAATGCGATTTACTTCTCTTACATGGTATACAGACTATTACACAGGAGCATGGTTTATCAATTGTACACGATGGACTAGTGACGGATAAAAATCATGTTAGTGACTTTTTTTTTTTTTTTGTGCATATATCATCTGGTCGAAGATGCACTTATACAATTTGACTCTTATTCGATACAGGGGATCGAAGCTTGACCTAATATATACCAATTACCCCGAATTGTTACAAAAATGTTACAATTCTTCCTATTTATAACAATAAGTATGATGCATTTTCCATCATGCATGCATATAATTTTCTTAATGCGATTTACTTCTCTTACATGGTATACGAATTATTACACAAGAGCATGGTTTATCCATTGTACACGATGAGATAGTGACTGATAAAAATCATGCATGCTATTATAAATAGAAAATATTAGTGACATCTTTTTTTTTGTGCATATATCATCTGGTCGAAGATGCACTTATACAGTTTGACTCTTATTTGAGACAGGGGATCCCGGAGCTTGACCTAATATATACTCATTACCCTGAGTTGTTACAAAAATGTTACAATTCTTCCAATTTATAACAATAAGTATGATGCATTTTCCACCATGTAATTTTTTTTTTATTTATTAAAATTTTATGGACAAGTAATATTTTTCTTTTGAAACAATAACCAATATTCCTTTATTGAAAATTAAAAAAGAAAAAAAAAAACAAAACAAAACAAAAACTAAAATATCTCTACGACATTATCTATGATGAAACTTGGATATTTATTTAGGCCTATATAAATAATTATTGGTATTAATGGGTCCCAATCTATGTGCTAAAATTACATGATGCAGCCCCTTTTATTTGGATCCACCTAACAATTTATCTCTGTTATTTTTTAAAGCAATCATTATTGCATGGACCATGGTCCACACAGCTGTGTGGACCATAAATATAAGGTACATTATTTTTATACTGAAGATACATTATTTTTGTACTGAAGGTACATTATTTTAGGATACATTATTTTTGTACTAAAAGTACATTATTTTATAGCACTATAAAATAATGTACCTTCAGTACAAAAATAATGTACCTCCAGTATAAAAATAATGTACCTTATATTCAGCTGTGTGGACCATAATTTGCCTTTTTAAAGTAAACACCATCTATCAAACCTTCACCAAACATCCCCTTGTTTGGATTTATTTATCCTAAAAGTATCACAAGGATTGTTGGCTTGCAGTCACCTGTTTGAGTGAGAATTAAGATTATATTTTTAAAAAAACAATAATTTGTGACTTAACTTTTAAAAAAGTAAGTATATTTTTTTAAAAAATATTATGAATAATAAAGTAACATATGTCGAGAAAAGTATTAATTATAAATGGATCTCAAAAGTAATTTATATTTGTATTAATTAAAATTTGAATAAAAAAAAAAGAATAAAGGTCAAATAAATCTCTCATTAGTTGCAATAATAAAAAAATGCACATTTTTTATTTTGATGGTTGTCTCTAATTATCTCGATATTTGATTACTAACTAAATTCATTTTTAATTAGCAGTATAGTCAGAAAATTTATTGCCACCCAATAAATGAAAGACACATCAAGAGTGAAAAAAATTGTAGAGAAAAGAAATTTTCAAAATATAAAATAATTTTTAGGTATAAAAAAAACTTTAACTTGAAAAACGTGCAATTCAACCCTTTATTCTCTATAAAATATTCCAATCATCCATTTACACAAATGCCAAAAATGATACTTAGCTTATTTATAATTTTGTATTTATGCGACGCGAGAGTAAAATCTATTTTAGAATTTTAATTTGTAAAATAAAAAAAAATTAGAAAAACATATTGAAGGCAACTTATGTGAAGGTTTCCGTATGGAGACAACCTGTCTCCTTTGTTTCTAGGTAGAGACGAAGGAAGGGACGAAAGTAGAGCTTTTAATACAGGCTGACGGGGCAGGACAGGCCAAAGCCTGTCAGTCCACAGGCCTAGGTTGGGCAGGTAGAAAAAAATCGCGCTCCTTGACGGACCTAGATTTTACTGGCCCAGACTGTCCCACCCATGGCTCGCAGGCTAGGCAGGCCCCTACCACACCACCCCTTTTTTTGTTCTTGTTATTAATAGTAAAATAAGTATAAACAGTATACACTAATATACATACACTGATACAAGAGGGCAGGACCGGAGGGCTGGAGGCGATGGACGGCTGGAGCCGGGAGGCACTGACCAAGAGGGCAAGACTAGCAACTAGCATGACTGCATGGCGAGACTGGCGACCAGGGTGAGTGGCGTCTAGAATAGGCGGACGGTGGACTAGCTGGAGAATTGAAGGCGGCGTGAGTACTGGAGCCAGATATGGCGACCAGAAACGACTCGGTCATCGCAAATTTTCGCCGGTGTCGGAAGTTGTCGCCAAAAATTGTAAAAATTGGGTTAATTGTTTTTTTTTGTTTTTTTTTTGTTTTTGTTTTTTTTTTTCGATTTCAGTGGCTTAATTGCTTTGTTTTTCCGAGTTTAGTGGCTTATTTGGGAGTTATTCGAGTTCGATGGCTTAATTGCTTGTTCCCAAATAGTACGATGACTTATCTGTAGTTTATCCTTTTAAAAAAGTTTATGCACAGAGTGAAAAAATAATTAACTCGAAGGTTAATATCAATTCAATAACAATTATTTTTTAAATACACACACACAAAGTACTACACCCATTCCTACTAATTCTAAAATTATGAACTTGAAATTGAACATGTGCAAAATGAATGTAGAAATTATATATTAATGAAATTGAACACGTTGCAACATCAGTATTCGGATTACCTACATAGTTATTGTTGTTACTATTAAGTAAACACGTTATGAAAATAGAACAAGAGGTACTACACATGAACATATATAATAAATATTAATATTTGATTCAATACTTCCCACATGAAACGTATAGGGGAACAAACTAACTACTACTGCAAAATATCAACATGTGTTTGCAAGATTAAGAGTTTATAGTAAAAAATATCAACATGTCGTTAGGTCAGCAAACCATGTAGCTCACACGCTTGCTCGGAGAGTGGGATTTGGTCCCGCCATCTTGTATTTCGGCTATTTTTGATAATTAATATATTTGGATTTGTTGGTTTTCAAAAAAAGACCCCAGTCATATATACACAACAAGGAAAATTCACAGTTGCATATACCATAATCTCACCGCATGACGCTGCCATTTATACTATCAGTAGGAACCCAATTGCAAATAACACACTACAAAAAAAAAAAGAGGATAAATAGTGAAGACTATTGTTACTTAAAAGTGAATTAATAATACTTAGAAAAATTTAAACTAAAAGTAATATTTATTTAGACTATCGTTTTTAGACAAAGTATTTTGACTATCGATTTTACAAAGTTGTAAACATTTCTTTTAGTGACAATTATAATGAAGTTTCTATATTATCTTGCATTCATATGCTTAGAGTTACATATTTAAATAAACAAATCTAAGATTCAATTACCTATATATGAACTTCTTCTATATAATCTTGCATTAATATACTTTCAAATATTTATTTAAATATGTTTTCAAAAAAATATTTATTTAAATATAAACATTAGACATTAAGACATTCCCGCGATGGACGTGTAAAATTAGTTATTATTATAAAATTCATGTAAGATGCTACATAAATATAAACTGCATCATCAATGTGTAATAATACTATACGAAATATCAAGTTAATTAATGATGATTATAAAGAGAAAACGAGTAGGCATGTGATGGCTGATATTGCGGACCCATCAGACAAAACGAGTCCCCAAAATGGTTTGATTGTAGGCATATGACCACCCTCAGATGGGAGGTCATGAGTTCGAGTCTCAGTGATGGAGATCTCGAAATTGACTCTTTGTGCTTCAACAGGTTGAGAAAAGTATAGATGAACAGATACTACAATGTAATAGGGTGAGTTGTATTAAAAAAAAAATGGTTTGATTGTCAAAAAGAAGCTTCTCTTTCTGCCAATATCTCTCTCTCTCTCTATCTCTATCTCTCTCGTGCCTTACAAACCTTTTTGCCCAACAAACCAGTATTTTTACTCCATGAAACACCCTTCGTCTTTGACAAGGCTATAAATGCTAGAGATAGCCCTTTTTTTCTGTGGTTTCTTTTCACCTTCTCTTAGCTACTAAGGCACACACATTTAACCATCGCGCTTTATATACATACATACACAACCGCACACACAAAGTATTTATATAACACCAAGATTTTATATATATATATACATATATATCTCTCTCTGTATAGATGTGCGTACAAGGTTGTTTTGTCGGAGCCTTGAATTTGTTTGTGTTTATTTCCAGAGGGCAGTTCTTGAATTGTAGGGAAATAGGGAGAGGAAGAGGAGGAAGAGATTCAATGGACTTTTGCACATACCTATCTCGTGCTTTGCCTTCTTCTCCTGCGTTTGCTTCTCTTTCTTTTGGGAATTTGGCTGATAGGGCCAAGGGATTCTTCACGCTTGCCGTCTCTACCGTCATTGGCAATGTCTTCTCCTTCATTTTCACCTTCTTCTTTGCTGTGGGTATGTTTTGCGCTTTTATTTTGGAGATTCGATTGCTCTGAATTCTTGATTTGTTTATGATTAGGGGTTGCATATTCTCAATCTGTGATCTGGATTTCGTTTGCTTTGATTATGAATTTCTGTTCTTGAAACTCCAGTATTTGATTCAGGATGCGTTTCCAATTGTGGGGCCTTTTAGATATTTAGGAAAATTAACCAAACAAGGAAGAATCTTTTTCCAATTAGGTAAAGCTTTTTAGATGTTTGAAAAACTGAGCAAAAAGGGGAAGAATCTTTGAAGTTATCTGCCAAACGAAAATACAGAAAGGAAGAGTCTTTTGAGATATTTTCCAGACATAATAAAGTTAGATACTTTTGAGTTCAAACAAAAGTTATATCATCGTACCTTTTGGTTTCTCTAAGAATGTTCAAGGTTGCATATGGCATGCTACATTTATCCTTATTATGTGGATGGTTGTGTGTTGAATTTTTGTTGGGTGACGAGGAAAACCCACAACCACTGCTCTGAGGGTGTCTATGGGTAAACATTTTACCCGCCTTATGACCCGGACCAAAGAGGTATATCAGCGTAGGT
>CM008332.1:9160241-9175787 GCA_002525835.2 Ipomoea batatas
TATATATATATATATATATATATATATGCATGCATGGATAACAAATAGTATTACGGTGGCTAAAGGCTTTGTGGTCGAGCGGAATAAATGTGATTTCTAAAATGAGAGGTTTCAGGTTCAAACAACATTGCAGGGATATTGACTCTTTTTGTGATTCCTAGGTTGAGAAAATATGTATGAACAGATACTACATTATAACAGATCAGAGTTAATAGTATTATGGTGAATATAATGTGTGTGTATATATATGCAGTTGTGGTTCGGGAAAGATGAGGTTGCTTAATCGAATGGAATATTTTGGGAGTAAGAGGAAGAAGAAGGAGATGAAGGAGAGGAGGAAGCTTCAGAGTCGAATAAATAGTGCATTGTATACCATACCAGAAGCTGTAGAGGAGGAAGAAGGGGACGAAATTTAGTGAATTGAGTATTGTATGTATAGCAGGGATGAAGGATGAACTGTTCTGTATATATAGCAATACATATATAGTATTGTATTCTATTGAATTGTATAGATATTGATATGGTAAATACATTGGTTCCCACAAATGCTGTAAAGTATCGAGGTAGGATTGCAAAGAGATTCTTTGGTGGTTTGCTTGTTCGTTTTCTTACCGACCATATATATGTTAGGTAAGAATATCTAGAAGTCTTCCGTTGTAATAAATGCAATATTTATAGGGGAGAAAATGAGACGCATGTAAATCGTGAGCGCCTCACCAGTCACATGTACTAAGATTCTTGAATATCTACTAGAATAGGATTGGATTGAGGTTGTAATATACATGTTCGGAATAATCGCACCGACCTAATTAAAATGGTCGGGCCGGTCCACAGGCAACGGGGGCCAAAGCAGTCTTCAGTTAGCTCGGTTGTAGCTCTTGAGGTTGGGTGGGTCAAGACTATGATCGGTCCAGATTGGAAGTGATTCCTCTCAGCGGTCGGGTACCCGAACAAGCAAGTGTACGCACAGTTCGATGGAAAGGTCTATTCCGGTAATATTCCACATCAAATATAATGGATTCACATTGCATGCATATATGCATGCATGCAGCCTAATGGCTAATACCCATTCACACTAATTGTATAATATAATGCATGCCACTTATAAAAATAGAGATACGGAGTATAAGATAAAGGGCTTAAGCTCACTAGTTCATATGCATTGTTTGGAGAAGAAGAAATATAAGATAAAATATGTTAATATACCGCTTAGCATTTGGATAATGGCTTATTAGTCAAATTTTAGTTTCTTTAACCAACTTTAACTGTTTGACTTGATTAAATCATTAAAATGAGTGTGTGGTAAACAATTTTTTGATTTCGCTTATTGATGTCAATAAGCTAGAAGATAATAAACCTACTTTGAGTAGTGTTTTTAATATCAACTTATTGCCTTTTTAAAATTACTCGTAATACTTGTTAGGTATTCTAGTGTTTATAACTTATTTTTATTTGAATTTATGTTTTTAGTGTAGAATTATTTTTATTTGAATTTATGTTTTTTAATGTTGAATTATTATTAACTACAAAATATTTCTTTATAACTATACCATTAATACTAATAATAATAATAATAATAATAATAATAATAATAATAATAATAAGATAATAGTTAAAAATAATTGTTAACAACAACAATAAATTGTATAAGAGTTTATTAATAAATATCACAATATATTTATGTCTTATAAAGACATTTTACATATAATCAGTCAAAAATAAATAACAATTTTATCAAATATATATAACTAGTCAATACTATCAACTGGTTAAAGCAATTAATTATCAACCATCCTAAATTAATAAGCTATTCTCCAATTGTCAAACACTCTAAATAAAATTACTTTTCCAAATAGGAAGTCATGGGATCGAGCTTTAGGGGAGGCGGAGTCAGTAGTACAGTACTCATAAAAAAAATAGCAATTAAAAATTTTGTCTCAAAATAAAAAATAAATAAAAGGGAAAATGGCACTTTCCCCCCTATGTTATGTGCATATAACACTTTTTCCCCCTGTGTTATTAAAGTGGTAATTTTTCCCCCTGAAATGTTAAATTGACATTGTTACCCTTAAAAATAATTATTTCATTTATTTTTCTTCTCCAACAAATTATTACTTATATGTATGGATGATCACGATACGGTTCGAACCTAACCAAACACTGTAGCAATCATACCGGAATAGTATGAACAGTTTTGGTTACGATTCAAAACCGAAAAAATAAAATTAAATAATTGTTGAACCGTGAACCGGAACTTAACCACGGTCATATATAGTGAAAATGATCAAACACTTATTTTGATAAATCGGTACGGTTCGGTTCCAATTTTGATTTTGAACCGCCAATCAAAACTTATTTATTTATTTATTTATATAATTTTATTTCTTATTTAAAAATAGTCTAAATTCAACAATTATTTTATTTTATTTTAAGGGCAAAAATGTCAACTTAACATTACAGGGGAGAAAACTATCACTTTGAAAATAACATAAAGGAAAACACTGCCACTTTAATAACATAGGGGAAAAAGTGCTATAAGGACATAAAAAAAAAATGTTTCCAAACACCCTGTAACTTTTCAAAAAAAAAAAACACCCTGTAACTTGGGGACTGAATCAGTGAATTGACTATTCAATTGTAAGCAGTAGAGACTAGAGAGTAGGGATTTGTCCAACAGACTCGCCAAACGCTAAACCCTATTCAGTCCCTTCAAGGTCTGTTTGTACCTCGTAGATTATAGATTTATATTTTGTTTCAATTTGTTAATCTTTCATTTGTTGTTCTATGTCCAATTACAAATAAATCTCGTGAAAGTTTGTTGTTTTGAACAAAAAATGACGAAAAATTGGCAGTGGGCAGTGGATTACTTATCTGTGACTCAATCTTTGGCGTTAAAACATTGTATGAATTCATGCAAGTATCCATATCTTCTTGCTGTTATTGCTTCAGTGGGTTGCGTGAATTCTCTTGTTCTGAAAGTTCTGTCGTGCTTACAAAGAATTTGCAAGATTAAGGGGAAATTAGGGCCTAATATTTAGAGAGGTGTTATGGCATAGTGACTGCCTACTACCTGTATGACAAATTGTCCAGGTCAGTTTCTGGTCTGGATGGCATTGAAAATGAGCTTCCTTTTATTCCTTCAAGCTTTGGTTCACTGGGGTTTTGATGAAACCTCCCTCCAAGTCCACTTAGTTTCCAAATTCACAGTTTTGTTCAAGTAGGAACAACGGCAATGCTTTCTGTCTTAAATCAAGTTTGCAATGTTTCCTTGTCTAAAGAAACTGAATGTGCTATTGTGCTGTGAACATTTTATATTGCTTGTTTAAGGTTTAAAAAATAGTGCCTCGTCCAATTTTCTTTTGCTATTACCTATTCGAATAATTTTCTTTTACATGTTTGTTGTGCAACTCTACTACCAGTAATATGACACTATCATTTCAGAGAAACATGAAGAAGGGGATGGCATGAAGGACTGAGTAAATTGCCACTACTCTTTAGTTTAATTTATTGGCCTTTCAGGGATTCTTTTTTGCTATGCACAAATACTTATTGTTTCTTGTTTAAATGATGTTGTCTATCATCAACAATATTGTTGTTTTGTTCTTTAGTGACAATGATCCTTCTACTCATCATTTTCACCAGAATGAAAACTTTCATACTGTCATAGAGGATCTACCTCAAAGAGCCATGTAGTTTATGTTATATGGCATGCCTTGTTACCCTGCATGATATCCTTAATCCTTATATATTCTACATATTTGCACAGATGGAGTGGAGCATAGGAAAAATTATTGGATAGTCCCCCGAGATCTGGAGCTATGTATTAGCCGGCTTTGTCTTGCGCAACGACTGTTAGATTTTCGATGTCGCTATGCACATTCCAATATTTGAGTGACCCCAACAACTTCTGGTGGATCTGGGAGCATGAAGAATGTTGGCATGAGGAAGAGTTTCTGCAAAATTTAGCTTTGAAAATTGAATCTCGTCTCAGTTGTAATCTTTGTATGATTGTATTTTGAGTGAGTGACGAGGGAAACTCACACCCATTACCCAAGGGTGTGCACTGGGTAAACCAGCCTTATGACCTTAACCAGCAAAGGAACACAAGAAGGTACACCAGCCTTGGGTAGTGCATTGGGTAATCTTTGTATTTAATAGTCCCTGAACAAGATTTATTTATATGTTGTGGGCTGAACAAGTAGGTTTTGCCAAATATGATCAAGTTGCTTGGCAATCTTCTTAATATTCTCTCCCTTTTTGTTAAGCAATTTTTTAATTTATATTTTTGGATTTTGCTTAAAGATTAATTGAAGAATTTACTTGAATTTGAACAACAATGAATTTTTTTGGTCAATGTATACCCTAAAACAAATCTCAGCCAAACAGTTGGCTTTTGCCCTTCACTGAAACAGATCTGTCTCTATAACTGATAACTACTTTCCTCTCACTCTCTCTCTCTGTCTCCCCCCCTCTCTGAGATAAACTTGTGGTTAACATTTAGTAGCAACACTCTATCCATTTACCATCTCGAATGAGCTATAAATAAGTGAGAAAGAGTTGGTTAAATTACCAAACCCAAATGCATCACTTACAAGTGAAAAGCAACCTTAATCTTGTTGGTACATATAATGAAACAATCATGCTTAACCATGGAGGTAGTAATGAGGTCCCTCTCTGCCCTAAACCGCGACGACTCGCCTCCGCTCTCCCTGAGTTCCTCAAGCCCCTCAGATGCAGCAAACACAGGTACACATTTGCTCAATGGTTTGTGTCTGATGCATTACTAAACCTAGCTTCTTTAAGGTTGCCATTCTTTGTGTTATAATGTCAATGGTTCAATGTTGTCTGTAATGTGATCAGCCAAATGAGTTTTGATGGTGGAAGAAGTGAAATTCTCAACATAATCGGTGGTGACCCCCAAAAGGTCAGTTTAGACAGAACACATCATTCAATTTGGCATCAGCATCCAACACAGTGCTTCTATAAAATGATATGATGCAGGTAAGAGATGGCAGGGATGCAACAATGTGCAGTGGGTGCTCGCCGTCGTGTTACTCAGGCTCGCCTCCTGGCCGAACAGATAACCCGTTGATCCATGACGTGCAATTTGTTCATCAAATGGAACTTTTTTCGCCGTTAACTCGAACTAAGCTTTCTGATAAATTTGGCTTCACCTCTGCCTCCCCAGCCTGATCTGAGCTCTCGGCGTCAGAGATGATGAGAATTTTTCCTTTCCGAGGCTTAGCATTGTCCAAACCAACCGTACGTGAGTTACTTTTTATGTAAATAGTGCGACACTTATATGGGATCCCTTCCTTTAATGTAACATGTAAATAATATCATCATTAATGTTGTTGTGATCGCTAAGCATAATAAAAACGTCTTTTCTTTCGCCATTTTATCACACCCAAAATTCTGTAATCCTATCCACTCCCATAAGTTTCAAAGATTCAATATAAGGTTTCAGATTCTGTCTTTGTCTTGTTCAAATCTTTAATCGATTAAACTGAACCAGTGAGCTAAGTCGGTCACATGACATATTAAATAACTATTGCTTAAAACAGAAGATTTAAAGGTAGAATCTTTAACTGGGATAATTGATCCTCGGTACTCGTGTTAACACTAATCATGGTAACGAAGACTTCAAGACGAAGTAATATACCTTACAACAACTTCCTCAACTGCCAGAAAGAGAAACTTTACTGTTTTTTCACTTGCCGGATTTCTCTCTCTCTCTCTCTAAATCTAACAATCAATCACTCCCGCCGGCGTCAATTCAAGATCCCAGCAGGCAGGCAGGCTTCTGTAACAGATCTTGATAAGTAAGAAAATGGTTTCTTTTCTCATTTTCTTGATCACGGCCACGGGGTTGTTAGTTTCGTCGTCTCATGCTCGCATCTTCACCTTCGAACTGCACCACCGGTTCTCCGATCCCGTCAAGAAATTGGCGGCGCAGAGAACCGGTGGGGTGTCTTTTCCGGTCGACAATTGGCCGGCCAAGGGCAGTCTTGATTATTATACCCAGCTGGCGGGCCACGACCGGTTCTTACATGGCCGGAGACTGGCCAAGTCCGACGGCAAGCTCACTTTCGCAGATGGAAATTCGACTTTCCGGATCAGCTCTTTGGGATTGTAAGATCTCCAGTTCTTGAGAATTGTTTTGTTTTGTTCTGTTCTGGGTAATTGTGCGTTAATGTGTGTTTGGTTTCACTTTTTTCATCTAGTTTGCATTACGCAACGGTGACTCTGGGGACGCCGGGGATGAAGTTTCTGGTGGCCCTGGATACTGGGAGTGATTTGTTTTGGGTGCCCTGTGATTGTGGCAACTGTTCCTCTACTGATGATTCCACTCTATACAATTCTGTATGTTAATGTTGCCTTATCCTCTCTATCTTTCAAGCTTTTTATTCATTTTTTGTCTTTTTTGCCCACAAAAAATGAGAAAAATCCCTCGCCCCGAGACTCCACCACACTGGCCCGACATGATTTGTGGAGGCGGTGATCACACCCTGACCTGACAGGATTTCAGGATTTGTGAAAGTGGTAAATCAGAGTGACTCAACTACCCATTAAATGGGAGGACCCGCCAGTGTCTGGTTCCCACAATGAGCCTGTAACACTGCGGGTGTCAGGGCTTGATCATGTGTCTCGCCCATAATTTGCCACTCAAGAATCAACTGAGCTACCCGTGCGAGTATTCTTAGTCTTTTTTTTGTATTGAAGTGAATACTTCTCTAAAAAGATGAGGGATTGAGATACTACCACTTCAAATCTCGAGTGTCAAGTGAATGCCAAACTAATTTTGAGCAGGAAGAAGATTTACCATTTATCTGTTGTGGCTTTGATGCTGCAGGATTTTGCGCTTAGCATATACAACCTGAATGGGTCATCGACGAGCAAGAAGGTCACCTGCAGCAACAGCTTTTGTTATCATCGTAATAACTGCCTTGGTACATTTAGCCATTGCCCTTACTCGGTTTCTTATCTCTCATCCGAGACCTCAACATCTGGAATACTGGTAGAGGATATCCTGCACTTGAAAACAGATGACACTGAAGAAGACTTTGTTCAGGCATACGTTGTGTTCGGGTGAGTTTAGCAATTTTTGGTGATGGCATTCTTTTACCCTCGTTTTTGGTGTTCAACGCAATCTTCTGTAGTAGTATATAGATTCAGCACTTCAGTTCCGATAGGAGTATCTGATAAAGGTGCAATTTTAAGTGTGCAGCTGTGGACAAGTACAAACTGGTTCTTTCCTGGATGTTGCAGCTCCTAATGGATTATTCGGGCTTGGTTTCGAGAAAATATCAGTCCCTAGTATTCTGTCCCAGGAAGGATACATAGCGGATTCTTTCTCCATGTGCTTCGGGCACGATGGAGTAGGAAGAATTAACTTTGGAGACAAAGGAAGCCTAGACCAGGAAGAAACCCCGTTCAATTTGAATCCATTGCAGTAAGTGGTAATCATATACCTAATTACCGCTTCATGGAAATAACTAGTTTTCTTTGCTTCTTTCGTTCATCGTTCTCTAAACCCTGTTACCTGGTGTGTCTTTACTGGAATTGCAAAGCAGCCCGAGATACAATGTCAGCGTCGCACAGATTCGCGTTGGCACTAATATTATTGATTCTGAGTTTGCGGCACTTTTTGATACCGGAACTTCCTTCACATACCTAGAAGACCCGCCCTACACAAAGCTTACAGAGAGTGTAACGATTCATATTCTTAATCTGTATAGCCAGGACTGAATTGAAGTTTTATCCTACTCTGCTTATTTTTCTTTTGTTATCGTCTTCCTTCTTCAGTTCCACTCTCAAATACAGGATCCACAGTACGCTCTTGATCCAAGGATCCCCTTTGAGTATTGTTATGAAATGAGGTCAGACTAAGATACTATGATAGCTTTTCTTTTCTTTGTTTTCACTTCTTGTGTCAGAGTCCTTATTGTCTTTATCTTCGTTTTGCACCCGATATTGACAGCCCTAATTCCAGTACTAGTTTGGTTCCTACTATGAGCTTAACCATGAAAGGCGGAGGTCATCTGGTCATCTATGATCCAATAATCGTCATGTCCATGCAGGTATACTTAATCTTCGTATATTTCACATACTCGCTCCTGTTGTAGGATTAGGGCATATTTTGTTCCTGTCTCTTCCAGCACTAAATTCTATCCTGCCCGATAATTTTCAGAGCCAACTTATATACTGCCTCGCTGTTCTGAAGAGCCAAGATTACAATATAATTGGGCGTAAGTTTCTTGATTTCAAAATCTTGGCTCATCCTGATTACACAGCATCATCCCTCTAACAAAGCATAATTGCTAATGTTGTTACTGTCTTTTTGTATTTCCCAGAAAACTTTATGACAGGATACCGGTTTGTGTTTGATCGAGAAAAGGCTACTCTCGGGTGGAAGAAGTTCGACTGTGAGTTCTCTGCCCTATCTATCCAAATTCCCACAGTACAATTTCCAAAGCAAGGAATGAAATTTATGTCTGTTGGTAACTAGTCGAGTAGACCTAATTCCTAGAGTTTACGGTTCTCACACAGGTTACGACATAGAGAAGGCGTCCATGTCCCTAAACAAAACCAGCGTGCAACCGGCTGTAGCTGTTGGAAACGGCACCACCATAGAATCAGATGGAAAGAACAATTTTGCTCAAAAATCATTTGCATTCCCAGTTTATCAAATGCCTAGTTTTGGTCTGATCTACTCCTGCCTAGTATTTCTTGTCCTCCTTGTATAGGCACACTCATAGTCATATCTATCTGTTGAACATAGTACTAATCACTAGCTTAAGTAGAATTTATTGTTTTCTGCAGTTTTTGCAGGCCATTTTGATCCTCCTGGACATGCTTTGTAGATATAATGTCAATATAAATGACAAAAAATATGTTCCTCGGCTTGATTCTACGAGCATTGTTTTTACCTTAATAAGATATTCCCACCTTCCTGTATCTGTTAGTTATATTGAGTTACGAAAAATCCAGAAGGCAGAAGCTATCCCGAACTGTGTTAGTTACATGACTTACCATTCCCGCAATCACTAGAGCTTTAGGTAAAAGATAATTAAGATTGAAACTGAATATTGTACTACAGAAGAGATTTCCTTGGAAGGCAATTACTTAAGTACTGAGAAGTTATACCAAACCAATACTATATGCAGGAAATAAAGATAAAGCAGTTGACTTACAATCTAAGAGTAGTTTTCGGTTGAGTACGCTCCATCACTGATTGATTTTAACTTGTAGACGTCGTTCTGCAATTGTGTCGTGTCGTGTCCAAAGTGATCTCAACTAATTGGATATCGCCACTCAATCCGGATGCCTTGTGTGCCGGCATGAACGAAAACCCGTCGAGAAGCTTCACACACTTCAACCCCCACTTCACCATCAAGAACTCAATCAAGTGATGCCCACTGTGCATTGTTTAAACAGAAAACACAAGGCATTACATGATAACAAATGGGAACCAATAGTAGATCCGAAAAAAGGGGGCAATTGCAATTTGCAAAGGAAAGACAAGTACCTTCTATTGTGATATGATGTTACAAAACTGGATGCTTGAGAATTCTCGAGCAAAAATGTCACAGTAGCAAAGAGATCATCGAAAGCTTGACAAACCATACAATATAACAATTCAGCTTCAGTTGACAGATGTAAGAAAGTAGAAAACTCAATTTTTTTTAAAAAAAACGCATTCTACCATTTGCATCATACAGCACATCAGCTCCAAGGATAATATTCGGGTGCAGATCAAAGATATATGAATCCCACAGGCCCCATGTAAGACCCATAATCTAGGAGACAACATGTAAATAGCAGTCAATAGGCCTGTTGATAAAAATCCTGTAGACTTATATGCATAAAGTAGTAAAGTTCAGTCATTCTGTATCCCGTCTGGCAGTTATAGTACTAAACAGCATAATAACAATAAAAACCCAGAAGGACAAGAAATCTCAATAATAATACTCCTTAGAAGAGAAGTACCAAAGAAAAGAGACAGAGATACTAATTTCACGCTCCTGGCCTCTCCCTCTTTGAATTATACATTTCATGCCTTGTATCTTTTTTCGATGACAAGAGAAACCCGTAGCCACTACCCAAGGGTGTGCATTAGGTAAACCCCGCCTTGTGACCCTAGCCAGCAAAAGACCACAATGAGGTAAACCAGCCTAAGTTGTTCATAACTGGCCGGCACAAACCAAGAAGTCCAATAGGTCACCCCCATTAGGAGTCGAAATTGTAACCTTGTGGTTACCAAGTCCGGCAAGTCAACAACCTGACCAACTTGGCTGGGGTTGTCCTACAATGAATGTCAAGTTTTTGGGAAAACACGGGTATTGTCCAATTATGTAACAAAGATTCAATTTGCATAATATGATGCTTCATATTCAAATTATCATATCTTAGTTAAAACTAAGTGAAAATTTAGCCATGGCACATAAGCTGGGACATAGAGAGTATCCCTGCCGCATATACTGAGAAATTTTAACTTCTTTATTTTATTTTTGAAATTTAATATACAAATTTATGACTATATAATATATTTCATGCATCATACGGGTATTCATAACAAACAAAGCAACATGGTTTACCTTACACTTGAGATTATTTAAGTCACACTGTCTTCTCATATGAGCCAGGACCTGCAGATCCATGAACAAAGAACTATAAGAAACAGAAAATGTACCAGCTAGCTATACATGGAAACGCAAGCCAGGTATAAACTAGTGCCAAGTGATTTTCAAAGAAAATAAGAAGAATATAAGGTACTGAAAATTTCTTCAACAAACGTGATTTTCTTGCGCTATATATTTTTGCAGTTTCATGCCGACTTCATTATTATTTAACTTTAAAAGAAGATATCAAGCAGGAAGGCGACGATGGTGGGAAGGTAGGAAATAATACAAAGAGCAAGAGCATAGTGCAAATTTACTGGTTAAGAGCAGATGGGTTCACGATCCAAACTTCTATTTTACTTGAACAACCAAACAAGTTTGAAACTGGGGGGCAATGCAACCTCATTTGCTAGAAAAGTTCGTCTGTGCCATAGACAAGATCATGGTTTTCAGATGATAGACTTCCTCTGCATTTTTCTTCTGCAATTCACTCCGCAACAATGAAGATGATGACAGCAACTTGTTTTTATTGGCTTGTTGACAAAGGTAATGGTGTAATTTAAAAAATATAAAATATAAAAAAAAATCCCAGGAAACTTATAACCCCACCCCATTAGTGGTTCCACCAAAACAAGAAAGTAATTCCCCAAGAATTGCTACTTTGTAGGGCAATGCCATGCTTGTCAATCACTTTCTACCCAATCAAATTCACTGGAAAAAATGATTTACTTTCCATTTTACCAAACACCCTCTTAGAGTTTGAAGCAATCGGTGCTGAACCTATTACAATCCTTAACTAGAATTTCAACCTATGTTCCATGAAAGGTTTAACAATCTTGTACTGCAACTCAACTTTTCATATAGTAAACATACCTTGCACATACAAGCACATTCCAATTTTTTAAGAAACCAGTCACTGGTAAAAATGAAACAATAATCATCATTAATTATCTTAAACCCACACCTCAGGTCTGTTTGAATCGTCTGTCAGCGTGACATCTGCCCCAACTTTTGCAGCAACTAATCCAGGCAATGAAGTTCCTGCACCAAGCTGTAGAATCAATAATCAGGTTATTAGCTTAGTAGGTTCTAAGTTCGACTCCATGTAGAGCGGCCTATTAACTTTCTTAATTTAAATCAGTCAATTATGAGCAAACTATATTATTTTACCTCTTTAGTCTCATACTCTCATATAATAGTTAGAGATTTTTCTTGTCACTCAAAAAAAAAAAATATGCACATTTTGAAAATGAACCTATTAAAGCTTTATTCTAGAAGAAGAAGAAACTATGCGTGAATTATACCTCCACAACGGCCGCGCCGGAAAAGCGTGACCTTTGTTGCCAAACGTACTCCGCTAGAATAACACTGCACGGCCACACGAACAGCCCGTACTCTTCTTTCATGTTCTGATGAGTAAACAGCCAGAGGGGGATAGGCTATACTTAGATTCTGGAAAATTTTGCGGCGTTTTGTACAATAGAGGGGAACTAAAGACATTTAGATACTAGCCTCAATAATGGTGATGGAGAATCCATCCTCTGTATCCTCAGAGTTTCCGAAATGGTGGCAGGAGAAAGTAGTCATTTCTTGTTGCGCCGGCGACGTCCCGGCAGATTCGTCGTCGTTTTCTCGTTTCGCCTCCATTCCGCCGGGCAGTTCCCGCTCCGGCATTCGCCTTTTTTCTCCATGGACAAGTTTAGAGGGTTGTAAAACGGACCGGTCCAACAGAAATATTAATGGGCCAGCATTTCTTTCGGCCCATATGGTCCATAATCGTTCACCCAAACTCTTTTCACAAAAAAAGTGAAATTCTCACAGTTCAGTCCAGGCTTGAATCGTTAGGCTTGGCCCGGTCCGTTTCATTTGCTATAATAGGTGGACTAAATCTACCTCGTTTTATATTATAGACAAGGATAGACTTTGATTTTTAGTCTATGGATCGATCCGGTTCGGTCCGTGCATTTTTTAAAAGATATCTTATACGGAGTACATAGATTGACACTTGATTGACGTCGTCTCACACAAATCAGACCGGACCAACACAAGCTCGTTCGTTTGATACCTCTGACCTAGGTCCCTACACATTAATTTCACAAAACAGTAAATTACGAATACTTAGTGGCTTATTAAGTGGAGTCCACCACAAATCCACAATAAACGTAATTCCAACATTGTTATTGTCAACCAACATGGTTGGCGTTGTGGTTCAGCATCTCGTCCCTTAAATATGAGGTAGTCTCCTACCACTTAATGTGCTAACCGTTGGGGGCTGTCGGCTAGAGGAATATATTTAGGCAAACTAAAAAAAAAACATTGTTATTGTCAGATTAGGTATGTGTCCTAGGACACAATTTACCACTTTAAAAAATTGCCCGCGGGCAGTTCATCCTTACCCAGTTACGACGGTCATTGCGTCTTCTGGAACACGCCTTTCATCAGTCGACACTGCGAGTCATCACACCCTTCCAGACACCAGCAAATCAAGAAATAGAGAGAGAAAGTTGCCGGAGGGCTCTTCCATGGCATTTGCTCACTACTTAGTTGCAGTTTCTCCTTCAGTTAAAACCTCAAAACCCCATTCTCGAACCTCAATTCTAACCCCATCCTTCTCTTCTTCCCTGTCCAATTCCTTGCTTAAGTTGAAGTCTCGCAATCTTACATTCCTTCCCAAACTCTATCGAATTGGGCAAAAAGGTATCGATAATTTCATTGCTTTAATTTCGCCAATTTTCTCATAGTTTCTGAAAACCCCGCTAACTGTTCATAATTTCTGGTACATGTCTAGTGTGCAGTAGGTTTTGTGTGTTTAACTTAATTTGCATGAATAAAGATTGGCTGATCAAGAATTAAGCTTTAACCTTTAAGCCAGTAATTCAGTAAACTTCAATTTACAGTCTAATGGTGTGAATTGGTCAAATTGTTGACTGTTATTGCCCTTTGAATTGTTAATTTACTGAAACTTTTTGTTCCAAAAGCTCCAGGTAAAAGAAATGAAGGAAATGTATCTTTTTTAGTATCAAGGAGTTAAACTTGCCTAGGTTGTCCGTAGCTGACCGGTTCAAACCAAAAATGTCAATAGATTGCTCCCGGAAGTTACAACTTGTAACCTTGTGGTTGTCAAGAACTAACTTGGCTAGGGNGGCGGTTACGGTTCCAAACCTTAAGGGAACCGGAACCGAAACCGTCCGTACGGTTCCGATTCCTGTCCGGTTCCAACCGAACCGTGGTCATCCCTAGAATATAAAAAGGACAAGATAAACAATTTAACAAAATTTGAGATTTGAAATATAATTATCCAGCATTCTAATTAGAATATAAAAAAGACAAGATTTGTCATTAGGGTATAAAAAATAATATTTGAATAAAGTCCAGGCTGCAATGAGCTGAAGGGTAAATTTGTTGTTAGTAGTAGACAGAGAAACAACTACTCCGTAATGTAGAGAAAAAGGACTAAAACAAAACGTAGTACTGTAGTAGTAGAGGAGAGGAGAAGAGAGGAGAGGAGAGAGAGTCCTCCTGTTGTGACGGTGCGGTTGAAGCGCTCGAGACCGATTGCCTCTTCACGGAGCTATTGGATTCGATCTTTCTTACTGATCGGCCTAAAATCTTTTTATCTTGGGAAAGTCCTAGTTTCCCTTGAACTCCTGATTGATTTGATTCTTTTTATTGTTTGGAATTTGTTATTTCGTTTGTTTATGATCTTTAGGCTAGAAGATTTTACTCGATTTTGAAACCCTAATTTGGAAGCTTATATCAATTTTTGGATTTCCAAACCCTAATTTTCATTGATGGCCACCGCTTCCTCTAACCCTACCTCTCCTGCACTAAACGCCGCCGGCGCCGGTGGGGTCAGTAGTCCCAAGTCTCGGCGCTGGACTCAGATAGTTGGCGAATCGGAATTAGTAGTACCTGTGGTGATCCCTCCTCAATGCCCGCCTTCTCCTTCTTCGACTAGTGTTGCTCAAGAGCACATGGAAAGCGTCTCTGGTTGGGCAACTGGGAATTCGCCTCTGCAGGATACTGCTACTGAAGCTCAGCCTGAGAGCTTTGAGAATAGTGACAGTGGCAACAATGCAGTAAAGAAGCCAGCTTGGAACAAACCTAATGGTTCTACAGAGGCCGGTCCTGTGATGGGGGCAGTGTCTTGGCCTGCCCTCTCGGAATCCACAAAGGCTTCTCCAAAATCTGTTTCTTATGATCCCCTAAAAACCCCATTGGATGGTTCAGTCCCTCCACCTCAGGTTATCCCCATTTACATGCAATTAAAACAATGCCATATCCTTTTTAGCTTTATTTTCTTTTATTATATTTTATGTTGCTGAAATATGTCATTCATAGTTGTACTCCTCTTTCATAACTCTCTTTTAAGTATTCATTGGAACTTTTGTACATAAATAACATACTTGTTTTTATTCTTATTATTGAGCTATTCACTTTTGCATTTTTTGTGTGCATATGTTAGGGCACTGGCATAGCTCCATCATCTTCACCTAAGCCTCTTCATACTAATAATTCAACTACTCCAAATTCAACTCCAAATCATGTCCCTGCACGTCAGAGATCTAGTAAGCGTGCTGGTGGTGGGAATTCAAGCAATAGTGCATTAGCTAATGGCAGTGTGTCTCAGCCGCAGCAACCACAAAGTTTGGTGGTGGAAATGGCACCTAATAGTGCTGGAAAGCCCGGTGTGGAGCCATACGCAAGAGATAATGTGCATAGGGATGGTGGACAGAGGGGAGGATTTGGGTCCCAATCTATTGGTGGGAATGAGAACCAATACACACGAAGTTCACCCAGAAAGGGTAATGGTAGACCACGTCCTCGGGGGGATGGATCTTATCACCATGGTCATGGTGGTGGGCGTGATCAAGAACGTGGAAATCAGGAATGGAATGCTAATCGAAGTTTTGGCAACAGAGAT
>CM008332.1:9185602-9204683 GCA_002525835.2 Ipomoea batatas
TTTGAACATGGGTTGTTAGATTTTTATAACAATCAAAATTAATTCATTCAAATATGGAGGAGGAAGATAAAACTAAATGCAATATGAGGAAAATGAATATACTTAAAGTATAAAAGATATATTAGTGTAATTGACTAATAATAATTGCCTAATAATTATTATGATAATTAAATTAAGCATTGGTCGTTGAATTTATTTTTTATAATAATTACAATTAATTTATTTCTCATTTTCTCATATTTATTTTAGTAATAATATAATTATATAAGTCATATTACTTATAGATCTTTTTAAGATAATTTTAGAGAAACAAGTCATATATTATTCAATTAATTAAGTAATATTTTTGTACTAATCTTATAATCAAATAAATGTACACGTTCAATATTAGAATTTTTTTATAATTTCATCTTTATTTTTATTATCTCAATATATAATAAAAAAAATTATCCACGCCCCGGTAATTAGACAATTATTTGTTCTAATTCAAAGGAAAACATCAGAAAACATAATCGATCCAATCAATTTTATTAATTGCGCTATATAATATTCGATGTTATAATATATATAATTGTATATTGATCCAAATATTCTTTAAATATTATAACAAATTCATTCCGTGCAACGCACGGGTTATATACTAGTTATTTTATATAAGAATTTCCTGGCAATTTTCCAGAGCATCAGCAAACAGATGAGGGAGAAGACTGAGGAGTTACAGTGCAGGCGCGCAGCAGCAGCTTGTTCGGTCCATGGAGAATAATGAGGGGAAGCAACACGGAAATTAGGAAAAGGAGGAAAATGGCGGCCATTACTGAATGGCCAGTGCCTCTTCCTTCTCCACTTCACCTACAGTTAATGCAGAAATTGGGCTTATGATCAATTGCCAAGGAGCGGATTGTTGATTGCAAATTGCAAATTGCGGGTTGATCAGCAGCCAGGAAAGGAGGCAAGTTCAATTTCCGTTCCCCTCAATTTAGTCTGTTTATTTTACCTTTTAATATTTTAATTTAAAAGATGAGTAGAGCAGAGTTTGATGGGAAAATGAGCAAAGCGAGGCCGTGCAAGGCTGTGAGGTAGGGCGAGGCACATTCCTTGTAATCCATATTAAAAGGGGGTTAAGTTGGAGATAGATGTATGAGTAAGTGATTGAAGGCTAATGCGTGAACTTTGAAACCCATATTTTGTTGAATATTCTGTGATTTCATTGTCTTTGAAGAATAGTCTAGTGAGCTGAGGTTGAACAATTGGCCTAATTAGGTTAACAGCTACCATGTACTAGATAAGGTGATAGTGCTTCCTGTGGAGGATAATTCACATTGCTGAAACAAAAGTCAAAGAAGTTGAAAATGCTAAACAAATAGCTAATCAGGGGAAGTTACATAGTTGATTATAATATCTCCCAGAATTGCACGGAGTCTTTCCTCTTTGTCATCTTATAAGGACTAACCACAGGTGATTGGATTAACGTTTCTCAATCTGTAAACATAAATTTTCATCTAGAAAAGTAAAAATTCTACTAGTTGGGGATAAGGTCTAACAGCCTAATGAAAAGTAAAAATCTACAGTAAGCATGTAAACTCTGTCCTTACATAGCTTATAAAATAGTCAAGAATATGAACAAGAAGAAAAGCTAGCTAGATCACAGAAGCTTTTCTCAATGGCAACTATTCTTCTATTGCTCCTTTTATTAGCGCTCTTATTCTCAATTCAGAAGATTTCTTTTGCAAAGGATACCATTAGCTCCACTCAGTCCCTCAAATATGGTATGACTACCACTCTAGTGTCGATCAAATCATCAAACCAAAGCAAGCACCCATTTTCTCCGTTGCTTATAATTAGAGTTGAATAAGCCATGCAAGAGAAATTGTTGAAGCAAACATGATTGCACTCTTGAAGGGTCATATTCTTATGGAATATTGAAACATTTGTGTCTGGCAATTTAAGACCGGAGTATCTCTTGAATCCATCTGAGGATGAATTATTCAGAGGTGTCCTTCGAACACACCCCCCTGAAAAATCTGAACTTCCCCATACTAATGGATCTCTGGGCACAAATTTATCCGGGCATCCACAAACAGGGTTTTTGTTACTGTCACAATTCCCATAGGGTCCACATATTCCATATTTGTCACAACCATCTATTGGTACAAGAGGGAAACTGTTCCATTTCCCTGTCCCATTTTCCCCTATATCCAATTGTAAAGTCCCTGTGGTTGTCAGGACAAACCTGATTAATTTTGAGGTGTTAAAAAACTCCCTTGACATAACCTCAGTTGTGTTAATGGTCACAGAAACCTGAACAAACAGACCCCATTTTTCCAAATCTCTCCAGTTCAAACCGTTCCACGGACCGGATCGATACATTTTGTTTCTACCCTTCCAGAACACAACTTGTGGAAAGCCTGTAGGATCAAGGGTCATCCTATATTGCCCTGTACTAGGATCAGTTTCTGTGTTCCATCCTGACAGACTACTCTCAAGACCAGTAACCAAATTCTTCCCAAGATTCGTGCCTGCCAATAGAGTATCTGTAGGATGGTAAAAACTTTGCCACAGAAAATTCTCAGAATTTTTATCCATCACCACCAGATTCCCAGAATCAAGTAACTTTGCAACAGGGTTCTGAACTGCCCTTGAAGTGTTAGTATGCCAGATTTCAGAACCGTTGCCATCGACTAGAGCTAGCCGGCCTGGATTGATGATCTGCAAGGCTACTGATGATGTGTTAGTGAGGGGAGTGTCTCTGTTGGCAACCCAAACTACAGTGCGAATAGACATTTGCTTGAACCATATGCCAACATAGATATTGTGAGAAGAATTGGTTGGGCTGAAAAACCCCAACTCAAAGATTCCACTAGGAGAAACAATGGTGTCACCATATTTGAGGGATTGAGTGGAGCTAATGGTATCCCTTGCAAGTGACATCTTATGAACTGGAAATGAGAGTGATAATAAAAGTAGAAGAGTTCTCATTGAGAAAAGCTTCCTATCTAATCTAGCTTTTCTTCTTCTTCTTCTTATGTTTGGTTCAATCTGATGGAATTTCTTTCTTTGTATTCATTTTTTAGTATAATCGAAGAAACCTGACATAAATAATAAATTAACTAGTCTAATATTGTTTTTTTTTTTTTTTTTTTTTAATTCATTCGGTATCTTTGTTTCAATTTGACAGGCCGCCTTCATCACTATATAATATATTCAGTTCAAATGAGAACCCTCCCACATTAGAACTCAGGATTAACCTGTGCCTTTGATCTTGAGTTCGTGTTATGAATTTTGTAAATTTGTTAGATTATTTATTTACATATATTTATAAAGGAGTGAATTAATAATTTTGTGAGTATTTAGAATCTTGATATTATTATATGTGAATATTATGCATGATTTTAAGAGGTATAAATTTGATACAATTTTATTCTCTTTTCGACAATGCTTCTCTTTCTCTACAGTTTTTTTTTTCTTTGTCGTCATCATAGTGTTTTTGTTGGTCTGTTGTTATGTTGTTTGTTTCAATGGAGTCGCCAGCGACGAGTGTGTGTTCCATTTTTTTCCTTGTTCTAGTATAGTATTGAATGGTTTTATTTTGTTGGAACTACGGAGTTGTGGTGTGGTTCTGGTTTTTTCCCTAGTAGGAGTGTGGTGTTTGGCTGCACAGTGTACGTGTGCAAATTATACTGTGAACCATGGTCCACAATGCATTGTGGATCATGGTCATAGCTGATACTGTAGTTGTGTTGAGCGGATACTGCAGTTGTGTTGAAAGGAAACTACAGTTGCGCAGAGACCGTTCATCTGTTCAACACAACTGCAGTATCAGTTCAGCACAACTGCAGTATCAGTTCAACACAACTGCAGTTTCAGACGAATGAACTGACCTCTGTTCCGCGCAACTGCAGTTCCCTTTCAGCACAACTGCAGTATCCGTTCAACACAACTGCAATATTAGTCATGACCCATGGTCCACGGTATAACCACTGGTGTACGTGGTTGGGGAGGAAGGTGAGGTTGTTATTTTTTTCAATTCTTTTCTTCTTTGTGATTTGTTTTTTTTTTCAATTAATTGGGAAGCCGTCGATATTTAAACAATTAAAATGTTACGGTACCATAATGTTGACGTTGGAGCATATCCTGGGATATAGAGAGAGGGGGAAAGGCTCTGTTTATTATATTAAGAAAATAATTGAATATACGAAGGGGCAAAACAGTGTATATATATATAGGGACGTATGTCAGCCAATTAACTACCACATTGCAAACTCTGACAGCTTG
Organism: Ipomoea batatas; assembly: GCA_002525835.2. Lineage (NCBI taxonomy): Eukaryota > Viridiplantae > Streptophyta > Magnoliopsida > Solanales > Convolvulaceae > Ipomoea > Ipomoea batatas. The sequence goes on from CM008332.1 coordinate 9,189,875, forward strand.
CTGGTGTGTCTATTGCCTTTGACTTCCTTTATATAATTCGAATCTCAAGCATAATGAGACATCTGAGGCGACCATGTTGAATAATTCGTTTATAATCATTACCATTGAATGGTAATTAAAAGAGTATTAGGCTGGGCAATTCTACATACCACATCATCACGAATAAATTTAGTTTATCTTTAATTTGATGCTAGAAGTTTTCCATATAACAATGAAATGAAATGGTGACTTCATTTATGGAATATGCTATTACTTTGGTTTAAGAATAATTGGCTTTAACTACCATTCTTTATGTGATAAAACCATTCTCTTTAGTAATGGGCAACTCAACATTGTTAGCCAACGTATGTGTACTATGCAAAACATACATGTTTAATTTGGTCGAAATAATTTTTAGTTGAGAATCTTGTTGCAAATACGAAAACCCTATAGCAATTTCATTACTAATGTTGAAGCGTTTTTGTCAATCAAGTAATTCTCCCCTTTGAACATTTGCCTATGATTTTTTTTTAACCAAATACATGTTATAAATCAATACTTAAAATCCTTAATAAAAACTTATTAATTTTTAACCAAATATATCTTAAAATCACATCATAATCATGATTATCTCTCAAACACGCAATTTATGAACCTTGAACTTTAAATTTATTTAATTACAATTCACATAAACAATGCATTTAGTGTCATTACTCTTTTTTTTTTCACACAATCATTACTCTTTAAACAAGACAACATTGTTTTGAATTGGACTGGATCCACAATGTAAGATGTGTCTATCATATAATTTGCACTGATATGGAGAAGACTGAGAGAGAAGTCTAAGAGATGAAAAGTTAAATTCATCATTGTCCTATTTTCATGTGTTATATGTAGTAAACACTTGAAATATATACTTAGATAGAATATAAATCTCCAGTTACACGACTTGAAAATAAATTCTTGGTAGATGAACCCGAGAATTTTATATATCTTCCTGTATCTCATAAGTTTTAATTGAGCCCGCTCTTGATGTTGCTTAGTTATGGGGATTAAAGACTTATAGAAAAATAATTACACACCTCAAGATGACAGATGATTTTGTTTTTATTCCCTTGCTTTTCTATGTATTTTTGTATTATATATAGAAAAATTTTCCAACATTAATGAGGAGCTGAGGACACAAGAACTAGTTGAGGACACAAGAACTAACTCAGGGGGAATCGTCAAGAAGAGGCGTTTGTGTCATCTATGACTCTATGTGAATTATCCTCCACAAGAGGCGCTATCACCTTATGTATCTCTTAACCGACCAGACTTTGACCTGAAACCTAATTATGCATGCCAACTGTTCTCTTGGCCGCCACCATTAATTCTTCCAAGAAGGTGACTGTCTTCTCCTACCTCATATAACAAATTAATTAAATTATCCAAAAGCTTGACCCTTTCTACGTGGATTACCAATAATACGTGGCAAATTATATCATAAAACATGCTTTACCTTATATCGTAGATCTTATCCAAAATAACTAACCTTCAAATAAGTTGAAGGCACATAAAATATTAACTACAGACATATAAACGGTTAATTGCATGTACATAATATTGTTAGTTATTCAGTTAACATATTTTGTACTTGCAATTAACAATGTAGTTACTGTTTTATGTATATGTAGTTAACATTTTATGTGCATTCAATTTATTTGTAGGCACATAAACCGTTAACTGTAGGTATAAAATATATCAACTGCACACACATAATTTTTGGAAGATGGTCCACAATGCAGATGGACCCTGGTCTATGATATAACAACTAGGAATGTGTTGGCTCAGCTCACCACCTCGTTTTAGCTCGTTGTTCACTCACTCACTCAGAGTGTGTTTAGTTGGGGACTTTTGCACCCTACAATGCATTTCACTATCAACAGAAAATACTCATTCTGGTTAAAAGGAAAAAGAGTCATTTCCATTTTTGGTCCTATTGTTATTGGGGCATTGCCAATTTTAGTCCACTTCATTAATTTTTGCCACATTGCGGCCAGTCTTATTTAGTCCTAACCACTTTTAGTCCACCATTAAAATTTTCGTCAAATGGCCGTCCTAAACAGGGGTATTTTTTTGTCTTTTCATGCTTTGGTCATCTCCTTGACCCTTTGCAGTGGTTTTCCTTACACATTTTCATCCAATGAAGAGGTCCAGCAAAAGCCATGTGAGCCACATTACAAAGCCATTGCTTTCGCCAGACCTCTTCATTGGATGAAAATGTGTAAGGAAAACTACTACAAAGGGTTAAGGAGATGATCAAAGTATGAAAATACCAAAATACCCCTGTTTTGGACGATTATTTGACAAAAATTTTAACGATGGACTAAAAGTGGCAATGACTAAATAAGACTGGCCGCAATGTGGCAAAAATTAATGAAGTGAACTAAAATTGGCAATGCCCTAATAACAGTAGGACCAAAAATGGAAATGACTCAAGGAAAAATGACTATTTTTTAACAAAATATCTCGTCCACAATATAATTTGCCCCACTAAGTAGGGGCAAATTATACTGTGCACCACGGTGCACATAGCAATGTGCACCACGTACCTAAACGACGTCGTTTTGAGCATTGTAAACTAATCGTCCGTTTTTTTGGAAATCACGTTTCCCGTTTCGGCCGGTCTCTGTATTTATGTTAATATTCTGTGTATTCCAGGCAATCATTCTGTGTATTCTAGGCAACCGTTCTGTGTATTATAGGCAACCGTTATGTGTATTCATGTTAGTTAGTAACACATGTTGTGATTTCATGTTAGTAACACATGTTGTGATGTGTTTGTGCATTCGAATGTTTAGGAGGATTAGTTCTGTGTATTTTGTATAAATATTATGTGTATTCATGTTATTAATACAAGTTGTGATGTGTTTGTGCATTCGAATGTTAGGAGGATGAGTTCTGTGTATTTTGCGTCAATATTCTGTGTATTATGGGCAAACATTCTGTGTATTCTAGGCAAACGTTCTGTGTATTCTATATAATGATTATGTGTATTATAGATAATGAATTCCCTGGAGTCATTCGCGTCCACTAACATATGTGTATTTTGTGTCAATATTCTGTGTATTCTGGGCAAACATTCTGTGTATTCTAGGCAAACGTTCTGTGTATTATAGATAATGAATTTCCTGAGTCATTCGCGTCCGCGTCTACTAACATCGAAACGACGTCGTTTTACGTACGTGGTGCACATTGCTATGTGCACCATGGTGCAGGGTATAACGATTGCTAAGTAGGCTAGACTTGTAATTTACTCGTGGGCTTTTCTATACGAGGAAAAGCACAAATTAAAGGAAGCCCAAGCCCAAGCCCGACTGATAGTTCAGCCCATAACGCTCAACAAATTATAGCATGGATCAAGGTTTACCTTACATTATGGACTTTATTTTAAAATGATATTCAGATTATGTGTTTATGGTTAACTTATTATGTGCATTCAATTAGCATATTATGTGCCTATAAATAAGTTGAATGTACATAATATATATGTTAACAATAGAGAAAATAATTTATTAATTGTTGACACATAAATTATGTACCTACTACAGTTAACATATGTATTTGTTGTTAATACATTATGTACCTGCAATTTATTTATAGGCACATAATCTATCAACTGAAGACGCATAATACGTTAATTGCAGTTACATAACCTAGATGTTAACGCTCGAAGTAGGCCTAGCATAACTACAATCATTATACCATGGACGTTGACATAAAGTACATTTTTAATATATTAAAAGTTCATTTTTTTAATACATTATATTAAATGTTTATTTTTTTTAAAAGTTACATTACTTGTGTACTGAATGTTTATTATTATTTTTTCTTTTTGGTGAACGTACTGAATGTTTATTATTTAGTAAAGAACCTTGCATAATTATATAAATAATGAACCTTCAATATATTAAAAATAAACATTTATTCACAGTCTATAGTATAATTTGCTTTCTTCATTGGGATAGGCCTCACAAAATTGGGTCTAAACCATGGTCCTTGTAAGTTATATGCCTATATCCCACCAAAAGTAAATTAATTGTATATAAAAGATATGCCATATTTAAAGAAAGTTTTATTTTCCATGGCATAGGTTTGCTGGCAAGTAAACAAAGTTATTATACAAAAACTTAACTTAAGAATACAAATTTAATATTCCATCAGCTATAAAAATTCACTTTTTTAACGTGGATCAAGCAATGAAATGGTGACTTCATTTATGGAACATGATATTTTTTTGCTTGAAAATGAATTGGCTTTAACTACCACTCTTCCTGTGAAAAAACCAGGTTCTTTAGCAATGGGCAACTGAACATCATTAGCCAACATATGTACTACAGAGGACATGTTTGGCCTATCTTCAGGATAGTGTTGAACACATAAGAGACCAACATGGATTGATCTTAGAACTTGAGGAAAATCACATGGTTCATCCAAATGCTCATCTACAAGTTCAATCAATCTACCATCTCTATATAGCTTCCATGCCTGTAGTATAGATGAATTACTTGATCGGGACTTCAATTCAAACATTAATGAATAAATAAATATACTTTAAAATAGACATACATGGCCAAGAAGATTCTCATAGTGATCTTGATTATGAGAGAAATCCTTATTTCTTTTGCCACTCGCAATTTCTAGTACCAAGACACCAAAGCTGAAGACATCTGATTTAATAGAGAAGATTCCATGTCCAGCGTACTCTGGTGACATATAACCACTGGGATTGAAAATTTTGTTATGTTCAATAACATATTAAAGAAAAACAAATGATTGTAAAATATAATGAAATTGAAATCATACAGTGTTCCTGCAACTCGATTAGTATTTGCTCCTATCTCGTTTAACCCAATGCTCCTTGCCAATCCAAAGTCTGATATTTTTGGGTTCATATCAATGTCCAACAAAATGTTGCTAGCTTTGAGATCCCTATGAATAATTTTTAGTCGAGAATCTTGGTGCAAGTATAAAAGCCCTCTAGAAATTCCATTGATAATGTTGATGCGTTTTGGCCAATCAAGTAATGCTCTTCTTTGAATATCTGCTAAAAGATTATTTTTATACAATTTACATACATTTCTATTTACAAAGCATACATACATACATATATAAGGAGTGGTTCTTGTGTGGGAATTTGCTCAGGTGTAGACATGCGGTTTAATCTGAGCCGTTGATCAAAACAATGAAAATTAAATATAAAAAAAACGTGCGTCTGGGCATGAGATTTATCATTTTCACCTTAAGCATGAAAATAATGACGCATCTTAGTACACAAACGACGTACCTTAAGCACAAAAACAAAACACTACCTTAAAAGCACAAACCACGCACCTAAAGATTTAAAACGGGGTACCTAAATATTATAACGGACGCACCTTAAGTACAAAAATAACACACCTTAAGTAGAAAGACCACGCACCTTAAGAAGGAAAATCACGCACCTTAAGAAGTAAAAACAATGCACCTAAAGCTTTAGATCCACGCACCTTAAGTTTCAACAAAAACACAACTTAAGTTCTCATTGAAGAACTAGCGCACCTTAAGCACAGAAACCACACACTTAAAGAAAGAAAACCACGTACCTTAAAGAAAGAAAACCGCGCATCTTAAGTTTGACCAATATAATACAAAAAATTACAAAATTACCACCGCAAATTTTTAATAATTGTTAATCCTTGACATTGATTTAGGCAAGATCAATGGTTCTTCTCTCACCGCGCAACCGCACTTGAGCATATCATTCGCATTTGAACCATACTATATATATCATAAGAACGGTACTCTCAATTCAATTCCAAGCATACATTTTCCTGGTTAAAAGAATGCTAAAATAGAATTAATTAAAATTTAGATGGGAATATCATACCAAATATATATGAATCAAGGCTTTTATTTGGCATATATTCATAGATCAACATCTTTTCATCTCCTTGAATGCACCATCCCAGAAGTTTCACAAGATTCCTATGTTGAAGTCTGGCAATCGAAGTGACTTCATTTTTAAATTCTCCAAGCCCTTGTTTAGATGTCTTTGAAAGTCGTTTCACAGCTATTTCCTTCTTATCATCCAGAACACCCTGTTAATAATAGAAATTTTAGATTGTAGAAAGTTTTTAATATAATTTTGGATAAAATATATATATATATATATATATATATATATATATATATATATATATATTGTAACCTTGTAAACAGGTCCATATCCTCCCTCTCCAATCTTATTGTTGAGTGAAAAGTTATGAGTAGCTTTTGTTATTGTAGATACTTCAAATAGTGTTTGATCTTCTTCCAATTCTAAAAAGTTTATAAGAATCTCCTTCCTTTTCCGTTTGTACAATATTATGACCAGAGTTAGGCTCAAGCTCAGCAACAGAATTCCAGCCAATATTGATGAAGTCAATTTGATTATTTCTGATCCCTTGCCCTTTGAGCTTGAAGGATAGTCTATCAAAAAAGGAATTAAAATGAAAGGGGATGCATTATTATATTATCAATGTCAGGGAAGTTATTGTCACTTTCAAGTTTGAATATGAGAATATCAATAATAAAGTGTTACCTAACTCGGAGGAAGCCATCCTTATGTAAAGATCTTGATCTAGCGAAGGTACCACTTTAATGTCGACCAGATCTCCGAACCAAAGCAAGCACCCATTTTGTCCATTGCTTATATCTAAACTTGAGTAAGCCATACAAGAGCAATTCTTCAAGCAAACTTGCCTGCACTCTTGAAGGTTCATACTAGTGTTGAAGGCTGAAAACCTTGTATCTGGCAATTTAACACCAGAGTATTTCAAGAATCCATCTGAGGAGGATGAGGATCCATTTTGACAATTCTTCAGAGGTGTCCTCCGAACACACCCTCGGGAAAAATCTCCCCTGCCCCATGCTCCTGGATCTCTAGCCAAAAATCTATCCAAGCATCCACAATTAGGGTAGTTATTATTGTCACAACTCCCATATGTTCCACAGGATCCATAATTGTCACAAACCTGTGTAGCTGCTTTACCGATAATGTTCCATTCCCTTGTTCCTTCTGCCCATACATAGATATCTAAACTCCCAGAGTTTGACACGACCATTCTGACCAAAGTTGAGTTATTATAAACCTTATAAGTGCTGGAAACCTCCTTCATATTAATGGTTACAAACATTTCGCCAATCTTGCCCTTCTTAACCATTCCAGGTGATCCACTCCAACCCACACCATTCCATGGCCCAGATCGATACACTTCCGTTGTACCTTTTCTTAAGATACCTTGTGGATATCCTGTGGGATCAAGGTAAACCTTATATTCCCCCGTCCCTGGATTGCTTTCTGACTTCCATGCCGATAGAGTTGTGTTAAGACCAGTAACGAAATTCGTCCCGAGTTTCATGCCTGGCAATTGAGTATCTGTAGGATGATCAAAACTTTGCCACAACAAATTCTCTGCCTTATCATCACTTGCATCTATCACCACCAAATTCCCAGAATCCAATAATTTGGCAATTGGATTCTTAACTAATCTGGAAGTGTTAGTATACCAGATATTGGAAGTGTTGGCATCATCAACAAGAGCTAACCAGCCTGGATCCACAATCTTCAAGATCACTGATGATGTGTTAGTGAGGGGAGTATCTCTATTGGCAACCCAAACTACAGTGCATACAGGTATTTGCTTGTACCATATGCCAACGTAGCGATTTTGTGAACCGTTAGGGCTAAAAAACCCCATCTCAAAGATTCCACCAGAAGAAACAATAGTATGACCATCTTTAAGGAATTGAGTGGAGCTAATGGTATCTAGTGCAAAGGAAATACTCAGAATTGAAACTAAGAATGTTAAAGAGATGAGCAATGGAAGAGTTAGCATTGGTAACAGCTTTTCTGATCTACTTGTGTGGTTCAATGTGATTGGAATATCTTTCTTTGTATTCATATAATTCTTGATTTTTATGTCAGTTAGACAGTTACTTCAATAATCCTCCAAGCCTGACTAACCAAAGACAATGAAATCAAAGAAATATGAGTGTCCGCGATTCAGCGTTCACACATTATCCTCTACTCAAGTCAGGAATAAATAAATATCTCCTCTGGTGCCAATGACCTTGTGGTCTAATGGCTCCGGTTGCACCCCTATGTGGAAGGGGTGGGTTCGAGCCTCAGCGATACTACATTCTAATAGAGTCAGTAGCACTCAAAAAAAAAAATATCTCCTCTGATCTGGGCAATTTATATCATGGACCAGCCAGTGTCCACATAGCAGATCCTAGATCGAAATAATGAGATACAAAATTAATACTAGTAAGGTAATAATACAAAAATCACATGCACATGTTATATATTTACTTTTCAAATTTGATTTAGGTATACATAATTTGTGTCCATAGACACAAAATTTCATAATACAAGACACATAAATTCATAAGACAAGTTATTAATTAATTTAGGAGAAAATATCATTTTTAGTCCCTCAACTATAATACATGTATCAATTTTGGTCCTTGACTATTAAAAATTTCAAATTAGGTGCATGACTATTCAATTTGTATCACTTTTGGTCTTTGACTATTAACATTTTCAAATTAGGTGCATGACTATTCATTTTGTATCACATTTGGTCCTGCCGTTAAATTTTCCGGCCAAATTTCCGGTGAAGTCATCGGGGGTGACCGGCGTTTTCTATTTTATTATTATTATTTTTTATTTTTAAGTTTTTTTTTTATTTAAAAGTTACGGAGTATTAAAATAATTTTTAAATTAAAAATTAAATAAATTAGTTGGTCACTGGTGACTTCGCCGGAAATTTGACTGGAAAATTTAACGGCAGGACCAAATGTGATACAAAATGAATAGTCATGCACCTAATTTGAAAATGTTAATAGTCAAGGACCAAATGTGATACAAATTGAATAGTCATGCACCTAATTTGAAATTTTTAATAGTCAAGGACCAAAATTGATACATATATTATAGTTGAGGGACTAAAAATGATATTTGCTCTTAATTTAGTTCAGGTACACAATTTATACTCTTAGGTACAGAATTCCATAACACAAAACACAAAACTCGATCACAATATAAGATGCATACACATGCCCCAAAGTCCATAGTGTACTGTGAGAAGAATTGGTTGGGCTAAAGAAGCCCATTTCAAAGATTCCACCAGAAGAGACAATGGTGTCACCATATTTGAGGGATTGAGTGGAGCTAATGGTATCCCTTGCATGTGACATCTTATGAACTGAAAATGAGAGTGATAATAAAAGTAGAAGATTGCCATTGAGAAAAGCTTCCTAATCTAGCTTTTCTTCTTCTTCTTCTTCTTATGTTTGGTTCAATTTGATGGAATTTCTTTGTAATCATTTTTTAGTATAATCGAAGAAACCTGACATAAATAATAAATTAACTAGTTTAATATTGCTCTTTTTAAAAAAAAAAAAAAATAATCAGGAGAAGTTAGATAGTTGATTATAATATCTCCCAGAATTGCACGGAGTCTTTCCTCTTTGTCATCTTATAAGGACTAACCACAGGTGATTGGATTAACGTTTCTCAATCTGTAAACATAAATTTTCATCTAGAAAAGTAAAAATTCTACTAGTTGGGGATAAGGTCTAACAGCCTAATGAAAAGTAAAAATCTACAGTAAGCATGTAAACTCTGTCCTTACATAGCTTATAAAATAGTCAAGAATATGAACAAGAAGAAAAGCTAGCTAGATCACAGAAGCTTTTCTCAATGGCAACTATTCTTCTATTGCTCCTTTTATTAGCGCTCTTATTCTCAATTCAGAAGATTTCTTTTGCAAAGGATACCATTAGCTCCACTCAGTCCCTCAAATATGGTGACACCATTGTTTCTTCTGGTGGAATCTTTGAGATGGGGTTTTTTAGCCCTACCAATTCTTCTCACAATATCTATGTTGGCATATGGTACAGCCAAATACCCATTCCCACTGTAGTCTGGGTTGCCAATAGAGACACTCCCCTCACTAATACATCATCAGTAGCCTTGCAGATCATCAGTTCAGCCCAGCTAGCTCTTGTTGATAGCAACGGTGCCGATATCTGGCATACTAATAACGCTTCCAGACTAGTCCCAAATCCGGTTGCTAAATTACTGGATTCGGGAAATCTGGTTGTGACTGATGCAAATGATGATAACCCAGAGAATTTCTTGTGGCAAAGTTTTGATCATCCTACAGACACTCATTTGCCAGGCATGAAACTCGGGAGGGATTTCATTGCAGGCCTTGACACAACTATATCAGCATGGAAGTCAGAAAACAATCCAGGGACAGGAGATTATAAGCTTTCCGTTGTTCCAGCAGGATATCCACAACTCATCTTAACAAAAGGTAGAAAGGAAGAGTCTCGATGGGGACCATGGAATGGTTTGCGTTGGGGTGGATTAGCTGGAATGCTAAAAAACACAGCAACTGCCGAAATGCTTGTAATCATTAATACAAATGAGGTTTCCTTCAGTTATAAGGTTCATAATAGCTCAACTTTGATCAGAACGGTTCTGTCAAACGATGGGAGTGTAGAAATCTATAGATGGGCAGATGGAAGAAGGGAATGGAACAGTCTCAGGAAAGTACCAACAGATGTTTGTGACGAATATGGACTATGTGGGGCATATGGGAGTTGTGACTATAATAATAACCCTGTTTGCGGGTGCTTGGATAAATTTTTGTCTAGAGATCCAGGGGCATGGGGCAGGGCAGATTATTCTGGAGGGTGTGTTCGGAGGACACCCTTAAAATGTCAAAATACATCCTCAGATGGATTCGTGAAATACTCTGGAATTAAACTGCCAGATACTCAGTTTTCTTGGTTCAATAGCAGTATGAACCTTCAAGAGTGTGAGAAAGTTTGCTTCAACAATTGCTCTTGTATGGCTTATTCAAGTTTAGATATAAGCAATGGTCAAAACGGCTGCCTGCTTTGGTTCACAGATTTGGTTGACATTAAAGTTCTACCTGTGGATGGGCAAGATCTGTACATAAGGATGGCTTCCTCTGATTTAGGTATGCCACTAATTCCTAGTCACCATAATTTCTATGAGCTTATTAATACAATGCATCCACTTTATTTATTTATTTATTTGGGATAGATTATCCTTCAAGCTCAAAGGGCAAGAAATCAAAAATGATCAAATTGACTTCATCAATATTGGCTGGAATTCTGCTGGGGCTAAGCTTGAGCTCAACTCTGGTTATAATATTGTACAAACGGAAAAGGAAGGAGATTCATTTAAACTTACAATGGGAAGAAGATCATACACTATTTGAAGTATCTACAATAACAAGAGCTACTCATAACTTTTCACTCAACAACAAGATTGGAGAGGGAGGATATGGACCTGTTTACAAGGTAACAATATTTAATTATACAAAATTATATTCATTAGTTTCTACAATCTATAAATTTCATTTACAGGGCGTTCTAGATGATGGAAAGGAAATAGCTGTGAAACGACTTTCAAAGACATCTAAGCAAGGGCTTGGAGAATTTAAAAATGAAGTCAATTCTATTGCCAGACTTCAACATAGGAATCTTGTGAAGCTTCTAGGATGGTGCATTCAAGGAGAAGAAAAGATGTTGATCTATGAATATATGTCAAATAAAAGTCTTGACTCATATGTATTTGGTATGATATTCAATTCCCATCTAAATTTTAATCAACTCTATAATTATGTTTGATCACTTCATCAGTGTCAATTTGGATTTTAAAATTTTGCTTGAAAGCATTCTTTTAGGCAAGAAAATGTGTGCTTGGAATTGAAAGTTTCCTCTTGGATTTATTTATTTATTTGTAGAAGAATATATATAACTAAATTGTATTAATATCTTGGGCAGATAATAGAAGAAGTGCATTACTTGATTGGCCAAAACGCTTCAACATTATCAATGGCATTGCAAGAGGGCTTTTGTATTTGCACCAAGATTCTCGACTAAAAATTATTCATAGAGATCTCAAAGCTAGCAACATTTTGTTAGATATTGATATGAACCCAAAAATATCAGACTTTGGATTGGCAAGGAGCATTGAATTAAACGAGATAGGAGCAAATACAAACCGAGTTGCTGGAACACTGTAAGGTTTCAATTTCATTTTGCATTTATTTGTTTGCATTTTTTATCATTGAACCTAACAAATTAAATTTTCAAATCCAGTGGTTATATGTCTCCAGAGTACGCAGGACACGGGATTTTCTCTATTAAATCAGATGTGTTTAGTTTTGGTGTCTTGGTACTAGAAATTGTGAGTGGGAAAAGAAATAGGGGATTTTCTCATCATCAAGATCACTATGAGAACCTTCTTGGCCATGTATGTCTATTTTGTAAACATATTTATTTATTCGTTAAGGTTTGAATTGAAGTCTTGATATACTAATTGATCTTTATGACAGGCATGGAAGTTTCATAGAGATGGCAGATCAATTGAACTTGTAGAAGATCATCTAGCTGAACCACAAGATTTGCCTCAAGTTCTAAGATCAATCCAAGTTGGCTTGCTATGCGTTCAACACTGCCCTGAAGATAGGCCAAGCATGTCTTCCATTGTTCATATGCTGGCTAATGATGTTCAATTACCCATTCCTAAAGAGCCAGGTTTCTTCACAGAGAAAAGGATAATTGAGCCCAATTCTTCAGACACAGAAAAATCATGTTCCATAAATGAAGTCACCATCTCAGTGCTCAATCCTCGTTAAAAACGATGGTTTTATAATTGTATTGTTACTTTAATTTGCCTCGGGTTTGTATTTCTTTTTCCAAGTTCTATAGGATTAAATGGTGTGATATATAGGAAACCTCTCATTAATTCAACATACCCCACTAATGTGTTAATAACTCTGAAACCAATGCATATTTTCACTTCAAGACTTGAGATATGGTAATTTCATTGTGTTACAAGTAATAGTGTAGTGATGTTGAACAATATAATTGGCCTAACTAGGGATGATTTAATTTGTTTGGAGGTGTTGGTTGGTCTGTTCTGTTGTAAGAGGGACTAAGAGGTAGGAGAAGTGAGAAGAATTAACGGTGGAGATAAGATATATGTTTTCCTGATTTGAGTGAGTGAAAGCTAGTATCAAATCCAGACTAATATCAAATCCGGTTGCAAAGTTATTGGATTCTGGGAATCTGGTTTTTAATAGCTCAAATTTGGTCAGGACAGTTCTATCCAACTCTGGGATCTTAGAAGTCTATATATGGCTTATTCAAGTCTGGATATAAGCAATGGAGAAAATGGTTGCTTGCTTTGCATATTTGCATATTGACCCAACCCGTCTTATGAATAAGGATTTGTGAGACAGTCTCACACACGTGTAACCCTACAATAAAATATACATAGTATACAATTGTGACAATGTGTAGCTAATTCTTAGGGAATTAGGCTTAGGTTTACTTGTTAGGATGCTAGAATGTTTTGATTGCAATTATGAAGTGACTTGATGAATTGACCTGATTCTTGTTAGGAAGTGGACTTTGTGTAGACTCTTGTGTAATGACGGCCGCATTATACAAGAGATCTAAGAGGTGTGTAACCAAAAAGAAATTAGGACTACACTATAGCCTACTCCACTTGCAATTCCCACCATGCACCGAGAGGTAGAACTCGGAAGAAGATGTGGACTCTTAAGTGTTTTATGAAACGTCTCAAGTAGTAAGGTTGCTATGAGAGTAGGATTTTACTACTTGATAGACCAAATAGACCACGAGAGGCTTGGCAATTGAAACATCTTCCAAGAATCATGGTCAATACATTACACTACTTCCTATACTTAGAGCATCTTTACTAGTGGTTTTTTGTTGGACTATGTCAGGAGAAAAAATTAAAGGTGGTTTTTTTTTTTATAGATGTGAGACTTGGTTTTTTGTTGATTTTCATCCCTACAAGATGTAGTTTTTAATGGGTCCCGCATTTACATTTAATGGCAGCAAAGTTGATTTTGTCTCTGCGTACCGGACATGCAGCACGCCCAACAGCTGGTGCGCGACTGCTTTACATTACAGTCAGAATGCTAGGGTGTGTTTACTAACAGGAAAATTTCCTGAAATTTCTGAAAATTTTGAGAATTTGAGAATTAGAAAGCAAGAAACATGTTTACTAAAGCTATTTCTCATTTTGAAAACAGAGAACTCTTCTCTACTTTTTGGAGAATTAGAAACACAAAAAAAACTTGTTTTCAAATCAGAAAACACACGCATGAACAGTAAAAATGAACATAGAGCATGGCATCAATTCCTATCACAAGCAATTTTCTTTCATCTTCTTCTTCTTTTTTCTTCTTTCTTCTTCTTTCGACCTCACGACCCCTCCTCTTCCCTTGCCTCACTCGCCGTCCCTTGCCTCACTGCCCTCAAGCGAAAGCTTCAGCCCAAACCATCGCCGCCTTGTCGGAGCACATGGAGCCCGACGACACCATCATCGACGGCGGTTTCCAGCCCAGATCTGTTATCATCCTCGTCAAGGCGGGGGCTCCCGGCGACACAATCATCGACGGCGGCAACGAGTGGTATGAGAATACAGAGCGCCGTATCTCCGAGGTCTCCGCCAAGGGCTTGCTGTATCTTGGCATGGGTGTTTCCGGCGGCGAGAATTGAGCGAGAAATTGGAGGCGGCGACTCCCAGGTGGAAGACGAACAGAAAACAGAACCAATATTGGTATTGGTAAACAAGTTTTGAAAACTGAAAATTTGAAAATAGAGAAAAGGAAATAGAGAATGGAAACAGAACAGAAAACTGAAAATTAGAAAACTATAGTAAACAGACCCTTAGCTTTGCAGC
>CM008332.1:9231801-9245267 GCA_002525835.2 Ipomoea batatas
AATCACCCAGGAAGGGTACTTTAAATTCCAAGAACACATTTCTTGGTTAAAAGAATGCTATCAAGGAAAATATTTAAAATCAAAATTGAAATTGATGAAGTGATCAAATGTAATTATAGAGTTGATCAAAATTAGTATAGGAACATCGTACCAAATATATATGAGTCAAGGCTTTTGTTTGGCATATATTCATAGATCAACATCTTTTCATCTCCTTGAATGCACCATCCCAGAAGCTTCACAAGATTCCTATGTTGAAGCTTGGCAATAGAATTGACTTCATTTTTAAATTCTCCAAGCCCTTGCTTAGATGTTTTTGAAAGCCGTTTAACGGCTATTTCCTTTCTATCATCTAGTACACCCTGCAAATGAAATGTTTAGATTGAAGTGATCAGTATAATTATGAATAAAAATACGAATAGTATTGCTACCTTGTAAACAGGTCCATATCCTCCCTCTCCAATCTTATTGTTGAGTGAAAAGTTATTTGTAGCCTTTGTTATTGTTGATACTTCAAATAATATTTGATCTTCTTCCCATTTTATCTTTGAATTGATCTCCTTCTTTTTTAGTTTGCACAATATAATGACCACAATCAGGATCAAGCTCGGCCCCAGAATACCAACCAATATTGATGTCAATTTTTTTCTTTTTGACTTCTTTCTCTTTGAGCTTGAAGGATAATCTACGCCAAAAAAAAAAAGAAGAAAAGGAATGCATTCAATTATCAATGTCATGGAAACTATGGTCACTTTGAATTAGTGGGAAAAAAAAAAAAGGAAAATTGTAATTTATGCCACTCCATAATAGGTCAATTATCAATGTCAACATTGAATTATTAGTGATGTAAATGTTGCCCCTCAATTTTCAAAACGGTATATATAGTGCCCCTCCCGTACTATACTGGAGGAGCAATATTTGTACCGATTTGAAAATTGAGAGGCAATATTTATACTTGGGAGTGTCAATATATGTATCGTTTTGAAAATTGAGGGGCAACATTTATACCAATAATAATTCAGGAATGACATTGATAATTGACATATTATGAAGGGGCATAAATTACAATTTTCCCGCAAAAAAATTATTACCTGAATCAGAGGAAGCCATCCTTATGTAAAGATCTTGCCCATCCACAGGTAGAACTCTAATGTCAATCAAATCACTAAACCAAAGCAAGCAACCATTTTGTCCTTTGCTTATATCTAAACTTGAGTAAGCCATACAAGAGCAATTCTTCAAGCAAACTTGCTCACACTCTTCAAGGTTCATACTAGTATTGAACCATGTAAACTCAGTATCTGGCAATTTAATACCAGAATATTTCAAGAATCCATTTGAGGTTACATTTTGACAGTTCAAGGGTGTCCTCCGGACACACCCTCCTGAAAAATCTGACTTTCCCCAAGCTACTTTATCTCTAGGCAAAAACTTATCCAAGCATCCACAAACAGGGAAATTATCATAGTTGCAACTCCCATAAGCCCCACATGATCCATATGTGTCACAAACATCAGTTGGTGCATTTCTCAGTGTTTTCCACTCCTCTGTTTCATTTGCCCATTTATACAGAAGTATACTCCCAGAGCTTGTGAGGACCATCCTGACCAAATCCGAGCTATTATGAACCTGAAAACTGGTGGAAACCTCGTTCGTGTTAATGATTACAGACGTGTCGATAATGTAGCTCTTTTTTTCTATTCCATGTGTTCCACCCCAACGCAAACCGTTCCATGATCCTGATCGATACACTTTTTTTCCATCTTTTCTCATGATAGATTGTGGGTATCCTGTAGGCTCAATGTGGAGCTCATATTCCCCTTTTTCTGGATTGTTTTCTGCTTTCCAGGCTGATAGTGGAACCTCAAGACCAGTAATGAAATTCTTGCCAAGTTTCATGCCTGGCAATTGAGTATCTGTTGGATGATCAAAACTTTGCCACAGAGAATCCATGTAAATATCATAGTCACCATCAGTCACCACCAGATTTCCCGAATCCAATAATTTTGCAACCGGATTTGGGACTTGTCTGGAAGTGTTAGTATGCCATATAGTAGCATTATTGTTGCCATCAACTAGAGCTAGCCAGCTTTGATTGATGAACTTCAAGACCACAGATGATGTATCAGTGAGGGGAGTCTCTCTATTGGCAACCCAAACTACTGTGCGATTATCGGGTATTTGGTTGTACCATATGCCAACATAGCGATTCTGTGAATCGGTTGGGCTAAAAAAACCCATCTGAAAGATTCCACCAGAAGAAACAATGGTATCGCCATCTTTGAGGACTTGAGTGGAAGTGATTGTATCACTTGCATAGGAAATATTATGAATGGAAAACAAGAAGAGGGAGAACAGAGAATTCAGGAAAAAAGCTCTCATCATTATGACACCGTACGTGTTTTGTGAATAAAAGGTTTGCTGTTTGCATTTTTTTTTTGGTTTCCTTTTCTTGAAGAAAATCTATTGCTTATAGATTGAGATCAAGGCTAATTAGTCAACCATACACGCAGACTATTCAAAGACAATGAAATCAAAGAAATTAAGACCTTGTTGTCTAGTGGACCCGATGTCTAGATTAGCATTCCCACATGGATGGATGATGAGAGTGGGTTCGAGTTTCAATGGAAGTAACTGTTGACTCCTTGTGCTTCAATAGGTTGAGAAAGTACTAACTACTAAGTAGTACTCAAAAAAAAAAGAAATTAAGGTAATTAAAATAGCATGCTTAATCGTTGTGGGTTCATACCCTATTTAGTGGGAGTTAATTCCATAGTTCACTTTTAATTTTTTTTTATCAAGAGCATTCACTTTTGGTTCTACTATTATTATTGCATGCAGAACCATTTTTGGTTCTCTATCAACAAAATTTTTTAAATGTCGTTCAATACAAAAACCTTTCGGTACTTAATTATGATTTTTTTAAAAAAAAATTAAACATAAAAAATATAGTGGGTCAATCTACTATATATAAAAAAGATCTAAATGTTGCATTTAACGATATTTCAACGATTTTATTGACGAAAGATAAAAAAATGATCATGTCACAATAATACTAGGACTAAAAGTGGATGTTCTGATTAAAAAAAAAAAGACTAAAAGTGGAGTGCCACTTATAAATCTAGAATCAAAAATAAAATTAACTCTCTTTAGTGGAAAATGAAAGCTTTCCCTGGATTAAAACTCAGAAACTCTTGTCCCACATTGGGTGTAACTCTCATATTAGGGTAGTAGGACTACATCATGTGTCCTTCTCTATAATTTATTGTCCAAAAATCAATTGAGTTATTTGTGCAACAATTCCAAAAGAGTATGCAGTCCAATAAACTAATATCTTTTCTTCTCCTTAAATGCAACATCCCAAACATCTCAGAAGATATAACTCATATAAGACAATACACGATTCTTGATTCACCCATTTTCCTATGTTTTTTTTAATTCCAATTATCGTTGATTTCCAAGAAAACATATATTATATCCTCCTCTTCAACAACGTTACAACACATTTGGTAGACTGGTAATTGGCTAAAACGTTAATTAGTTCAATCACCTGTTGCTATAGTCCTTAGATGACAAAGACGACCAAAGACTTTGTGCAATTAGTGGGGAATAATTTGGTAAAATATACTTCTTGTCCCTATGAACTCGAGAGCGACTGATGGGTGATGTTCAAGAAAAACATGCAAGCTGGTCCAATTTCTCTCATACATGCACTATTCATGGTCAACGAAATTAATGAAAATTCCAAGTAATTAATGTAAAATAATATGGCTTCCAGTTACCTTCAAACAAAGTAAATATCCAAGAAGTTACCTCTTAAAATAACATATATTAGAAGTGTTAGGTGAACCGTAGTGCACAATATAAGTATATCAACAAATAGAGGTTAAATTAAAGTACTTGTGAGGTTTTTTTTACTATATAATTTTGTGCAATTTAATCTAATCTATGTACATTAATTTTTTGTAATTTAATTGTGCACTTTTTAAATACACTATCATTAATAACAATCATTAATTCCATTAAAATCGACTATTAATTTTGTTAACTGATAAGCCATAAAGTGGCTTATAGTTTGCTTCATATATGGTTTATTTTGCTTGAATGTTAAGGAAGTATAGTGGAATAGTGCTTAATTTTTCATGTGTTTGTGATTGTTGGAAGGAAAGAGTGGGCATAGGCATGCACAAGCTTGAAAAGAGAATAATTCTGAAAGATATCAAGACAAAAGGGGGCAAAACAGAGGCTCGAGGGCGTGGCACGAAGCAAGGGAGCGAAGACGGTGTCCATTAACGTGGCATAAACGTCATCATTTCCAATTCTGTTCCCCACAATTTAATTTGCTACACACTAAAAATGAAAATGTATCAAAATATAATGAGCTCACTAAAAATAAACGAGTAATATAATAAAGATGAATCTGCAATAAACTAAAAATACCAAGGTCTACCTTAGAATTGTCAAGGAATTATTAAGGCAAATTATATCATGGACCAAGGTCCACCTTGTATTGTGAATTGGTCCACATTCATATTATATAGTTATATACCTTCAACTCACAAATTATGTACATGTAAATATAACTGAATGTACATATATGTTAATTATAATAGGCACATAATTTATTAAAATGTATATAATATGTTAACTGCATGTACATAGAGCTGTCAAAATGGGCCATGGGGGCGGGCTGAAGCCCGCTAGCCAGGCAGGACATGCCAAAAAAGCTCGCTCTTTAGTGGGCCTTGGTTTTGCTGGCCCGCCCCGCGGGCTAAGTGGCCCCCGCTAGTACTGTCAAAGCGAGCCGTTCCGCCTCACCGCGGGCCAAATTTTTGACGGACTTTTGCAGGCCGACCCGTTAGGCAATAAATATACATTCACAGTGTATTGCTGTGAATATATATAGATTTTAGTTCAGGTGCGGCCATGCTCTCCCGTGCAGTCACACACACCACGGTGCATATTTGTGTGGTGTGTTTCTTAACATTGAGTGGTGTGAACCGCACGGCCGCACATGAACCTGACCCTATATATATATACCCATTAAGCCCGCATTTTTGCGGGCCTATTTTTTCATGACCCTAACCCGTCCCACCGCAGTGCGGGTACGGGCCAGCCCGCGGGCTTTGGCCCACTTTGACTCTATAGTTCAGGTGCGGCCATGCTCTCCCGTGCAGTCACACACCACGGTGCATATTTGTGTGGTGTGTTTCTTAACATTGAGTGGTGTGAACCGCACATGAACCTGACCCTATATATATATACCCATTAAGCCCGCATTTTTGCGGGCCTATTTTTTCATGACCCTAACCCGTCCCACCACAGTGCGGGTACGGGCCAGCCCGCGGGCTTTGGCCCACTTTGACAGCCCTAGCCCCCGCCACTCGGCCTTTGTTTGTTTTTTTTTTTTGTGTTTTTTTTTAGTATTACTCAAGTTGCCTCCACTGAAACTCGAACCCATTCCCATCACCCATGTGGGAGTGTTAATCGGGACACCGGATGCCACTAGACCACAAGGTCTTTGGCTTCTTTTTTTTTGTGTTTATGTTTTTGTTTTTGTTTTTATTTTCTTTATTCTTAAGTTGTTAGTTTGTTGCTTTGTTAAGTTTACCATTTGTACTCTATAAAAATAATTAAAGGCACATAATTTATTAAAAGATATATAATATGCTAACTTCATGTACGGTACATAATATGTTAATTGTAATAACTAATAAGTACATAATTTAGTAATTGAAAGTACATAATATATTACTAGAGGTATAATACATACATACATAACCTAATGGGTAGCTCAAATGGCAAGTGAGTTCTTTTTGTGGGGAAGAATTTCGGGAGAGCCCAAGAGAGCTATATTAAACTCACGAATTCTCCTAAAACCCAAACCTCCCCATTGTTTTGGAGTACACAAAGCTTCCCAGCTCTTCCACCTTATACCCCTATTTCTCTCACCCTCACAATTTCACCAGTAAGCATTCATGATCCTCTCAATTTCCTTGCCGAACTCCACCGGAATAGAAAGACACTCATTGCATAAGATGAATGACTTGAATGACATTTTTAAGTAGGACCCCTCTGCCCGCTCTAGACAGAAATTTAACAGTACACCTCCTAATTCTACCCACAACCTTTTCACGAATAAATCCCATGATTTCCCTTTTATTCCTTCCTATTAAGGATGGTAAACCCAAATAACTCCCGCTCAAATTCCCTTTCCTCATCCCCCAGGATCTCACATACCATCTCCCTCATTTCCCCAGAAGTGTTCCAACACTTCTAACAAAACCAATAAGCAAAGTAACCAAAAACTAAACTAAGTGTGCAGACATGCCTCCACATACAAGAAGTACGAATGGGGAACTGATTAACATGACTAAGTCTACAAAACAAAGTGACCAACACTCCCATCCAACAACTAGCAAACACTAAAAATGAACAGAAACAAAAATAAAAACAACACCAAGACTAAACAACTTACTATGATAACACAAAACAACGCCAAACCATCAATCATGAGCAAAATGCCACAATCCCCTACCGACAGAACTAAAAAGTCCTGGACCAATGTTGTATAATTCATTGTTAATAGGAAGCGTCATCATCTACAGTACGTAACATTTAAGTCGTCCTGAATCTACTTTGACCGGTCCCAGGACATAAAAGTTTAAAGTTGTTTGATTAAGCTTTTTGATCTACTTTGAAAAGTCAAAACTACAAGCACCACGACGACTCTAAAAAATGAAAAATCCAATTTAATGTGGTGCGCTGGAGTAAATTGGTCTGATGAGGATGACAAGTTGTCAGGGTTTTAATAGCTCAATGGTCCTGATGCTCTTGGAGTGTACAATTGTATATTTGGGTAGATGGAACAGTTCCCCTTTACAATGGCATGTCAAGGACGTAGCACTAAATTTCCCACTTGCCGGCAATTGTACTGAGTCATTGGACTACTACAGAAATGAGATTTTACGTCAAAGATATTAGGTCTGTAAAAAAACAAACCCCTTAATTTATTTTTTCTTAGCATATGTCAGCCTTAACTGTCCACCACTTTTAGGACCAAACAGAACACAACGCCCAAAGCTATAGTTAATAGCGGATGCACAACTTTATTTCCTTATAAACTGCCATCACATTTTCAAGAAGTTGGACTTGGATCTTCACCTGCCTCCGCCCAACAATTCCCTAACAACCCATCGATGGACTTGGCTCTTTACTGTCCTCTGCCCAACAACTTTTACGTAGTAGTGTCGTTAACCGTCTACGGACTAGGCCACAGGTGATCCAATTAACTTCTCTCATCAATCTATAAAAATAATTTTTCCTCTATAAACAGCAAATATTTCATTCAAGAAACAGATAGGTAGGGTGTCAAAATGACAACTCTTTTCCTGCATTATTTCCTGTTCTCCCTCTTCTTGCTTTCCAATATGCACAAAATTTGCCATGCAAGGGATACACTCACTTCCACTCAGTTCCTCAAAGATGGAGACACCATCATTTCATCTGGTGGGAGCTTTGCGATGGGGTTTCTCAGCGTCCCTGCTGGTTCCATAAACCGATACGTCGGTATATGGTACAACAAAATCCCTGTTCAAACAGTGATATGGATTGCCAACAGAGAAACTCCCCTGACTAACACAACATCCACAGTATTGAAGCTCGTTCGGCCTGGGCGATTAGTTCTTACTAATGCCAAAAATGACATTATATGGTCCACTAATGCGCCAAGATCAGCTAAGAACCCGATCATGCAACTATTGGATTCAGGGAATCTTGTGGTGAGAGATTCAGAGGATGAAAACCCGGAGAATTTCCTGTGGCAGAGTTTTGATTACCCAACTGATACATTTTTTCCAGGAGTGAAGCTTGGGTGGAATTTAGTGACAGGCCACGAGGTATATGTCACGGCAAGGAAGACCGAAAACGATCCAGCTTCAGGGCCATTCACATTCCGTTTTGACCCAACTGGTTACCCACAAATAGTAATCAAGAATGGTTCCAAAACAACATACACAACAGGGTGCTGGAATGGCGTGCGGTTCAGTGGAACCTCCGAGAAATCTCCAGATAGTTCTCATTACAACTACCAAGTGCACATTAATCCCAGGGAAATCTCTGGCAAATACGAAATCACTAACCACTCGGTTTTGGCCAGGGCAGTTTTAACTAGCTCTGGTGATCTCCAATTCTCAGCATGGATGAATGAGGCCCAAAGCTGGGTCAGTATCATTAAAGTCCCTAGGGATGTCTGCGACAGATATGCGATATGTGGTGCAAATGGGATCTGTAACGCTACAGATTCCCCAGTTTGTGGACGCTTTGAAAAATTTACAAAGAATAATAGAGGGGGATTGGAGTACTGGTCCAATGGGTGTCGTAGGAGGAAACCTCTGAAATGCAAGAATGGAACAGAAGGATTCAAGAAGTATTCCCGTATAAAATGGCCCGACACGAAACATTCTTGGTTTAACACGACCATGAACCTTACAGAGTGTGAGCTCAAGTGTTTGAGGAATTGCTCGTGCACGGCTTATTCAAATTTGGATATAAGCAATGGAGGAAGTGGTTGTTTGCTTTGGTTTAACGACTTGATTGATATTCGTGTAATGCCTCAGAACGGACAGGACATTTACATCAAACTCGATTCTTCTGAGTTACCAGGTACCATTTTGATTTACATTTGATTTGATTCTTCCAATACATTAGGTAAGACAATGTGAAGATTTAGAGAGAGGAATATCCAAAGAATGAAGAAAGAAATCTGTATTATTGAGATAACAGAAGAGGAACAGAAAGGTTTATATACACTGTTAGAAGATGAAAGCTTAACTGCAAACAATGACAACAGCTTTCTAACTGACTCTAACAACCCTTCCTAACTGACATGGTAGTCTTGACTGGCTACTCTTGATACCCCACCGCAAGCTGGATCATACATGTTATGTAGAGCAAGCTTGGACATGAAATCATTGAAGGTGGCAGGAGCATGTGGCTTAGTAAAGACGTCAGCTAGCTGGTTTGCAGTAGGAACATGTAGAAGCTTGAGAATTCCACTCTGCAGTTTCTCCCTTATGAGATGACAATCTATTTCAATATGCTTAGTTCTCTCATGGAATACAGGATTCTCAGCAATGGCCATGGCTGATTTACTGTCAGTGAACAGAGTGGCGGGTGAGTGAAGGTTGACTTCTAAAGCTGTAAGTAGATAGCCTAGCCATTGTATTTCACAAGAAGCTGCTGCAATGGCTCTGTACTCTGCCTCTGATGACGACCTGGACACTGTTAGCTGCTTTTTGGATTTCCATGAAATCAAGGTAGATCCTAAAAACATGCAGAACCCAGAGACTGAACGCCTAGTGTCTGGGCAAGCAGCCCAATCTGAGTCAGCAAAACCCTTTAATTTGAGCTGATTATCTGCTGGAAAGAACAGTCCTTGAGCAGGGTCAGATACAATTTTCTATATTTTGTTGGATATGTAAAATGTTGTGATGACTAAAACTTTCTTGATACTACAGAGCCAATTACAAAGGAAACTCGTGCTAGCATGAAAAGGGAGAAAGCAAAAATAGTCCTAGGCTGTTTGGTACCTCTAACTATAATGGTCCTGCTAGGTTTGTGCTTTGGTATGTATATCTACAAAAAGAATAAGAAGAAAATGATGGAGCTGAAAGAATGGTTAGAATTACCGTTATTTGACCTGTCTACAATATCAAGAGCTACAAATAACTTTTCAGAAAACAACAAGCTTGGTGAGAGTGGATTTGGAACTGTTTACAAGGTATGTATGTTAAAATCTCACTATTTTCAAAATTTCTAAACACCAATTGTCTAATTCATAACATATAGATGTTGTTTACTTCAAATTTTCAGGGTATTCTAGATAATAAAGAGGAAATTGCTGTGAAGCGACTCTCGAAGACTTCCAAGCAAGGAGTATTAGAGTTCAAGAATGAAGTAATTTGTATTGCCAAGCTTCAACATCGAAATCTAGTAAAGCTTTTAGGGTGTTGTATACAAGGAGAAGAAACGCTTTTGGTCTATGAATACATGGCAAATAAAAGCTTGGATACCTTTATATTTGGTTAGTCTTTAATTTCTAATAACCCATACAACAATTATGTACAATAGTTACTTGAGTATATATTTTGCATGTGAAACATTAGTTGATTAACATCCTTTTGATAGATGATGCAAAGAACAAATTGCTTGATTGGCCAAAGCGCCACTCCATTATCAACGGAATTGCACGAGGACTAATGTATCTCCACCAAGATTCTCGACTAAGAGTCATTCATAGAGATCTTAAAGCCAGTAATGTTTTATTGGATAACAATATGAATCCCAAGATTTCAGACTTTGGACTTGCAAGAAGTGTTGGAGGGGATGTAACAGAAGCTAATGCAAGCCGTATTATGGGAACACAGTAAGAACCTTGATATTGTGTTATTTATGTTAGAGCATCCATATTTTTTTTCATTACTTTTATTAATACTAATGTCCACCTTTGATTCAAAAATAAAGAATAAAATGCTCTCTGTTGAATCTTTGATGCAGTGGATACATATCACCAGAATATGCTGCTAATGGAATATTTTCAATAAAATCTGATACATTTAGCTTTGGCGTTTTGCTTTTGGAGATTGTGACGGGTAAAAGAAATAGAGGTTTATTCCACCCAGATCACTGTCTCAACCTTATCGGTCATGTAGGTCATAATATATTAACTACTCTTTTTTATCTTTTATTTTCTTGTGAATAACTGGTATCACTCATTATTGAGCTAAATTAACTCTGTAGGCATGGAAGTTGTATAAAGAAAACAAGGCATTGGAACTCATTGATGTGCATCTAATTCCATCATGTGATCTATCTCAAGTTCAAAGGTGTATCCATGTTGGACTGTTATGTGTTCAACAATGTCCTAGTGATAGACCAGCTATGTCTTCTGTGGTAACAATGTTGACTAATGACTACACTCTACCCGAAGCAAAAGAGCCGGGATTCTTCACAGAACGGAGAGAAAACACAAGCGATTACTCTTCAAGCACTCAAGGAACATGTTCAAGAAATGAATGCACCATCACTGCCTTGGATCCTCGGTAGAGAGTTGACATTAAAAATCATAGGAGAGTAATATTTCCCTTTTGATTTGGTAAATAAGTATTATTGCACCTTAGCTTGTGTTGTTTTAATAATGCGTGGTTCGTTGAAATGATTGCTATTTTATATAAAGAAGTGTGAGCAAGATTGCTCGAACAATTGCTCTTGTATGGCTTAGTCCAGTCTAAATATATGGAATGGAGAAAGTGGCTTTTTCTGATTTAGGTTTTAGTTATTTGAATTTAATGAAGTTATATAATGTAAACTCAGAGTTTGCAACTTTTGCTTCTTTCCTTCACAGGCAGCTTCAAGCTTGCATGTAGGATCTTATTATAGACTTCTAGTCAAGAATATATAATTTATATCTCAAATAACTTGTTCGTCTTGAGTTGTAATTTTAATTATTTAACAAATATAATATAATATTAATTTTTATTTAAAAAAAAACGGAACCTCCTCCGTCCAGATCGATAGAAGAGTTGAGGAAGCGGTCTCCTCCTCCATCGACGTTGACGGAGGAGGCGAACTCCTCCACCGTCGACATTGACCGAGGAGGTGTCTTACTCCTTCCATGTAGATTGAGGAGGCAGCCTCCTCCTCCATCTATGTAGAAGGAAACACTGCCTCGTCCGTCAATAGAGTATAGAGGAGAGGGTTTTGAAAAGAAAAAAAAATTATTGTTCAACACGAAGAAGGGGCCGTCATGGCTACCTCCCATTTGTCCAGATTGGACAAAAGCGAGGTAGCCATGATTGTGTTGAGCATAAATATAAACATAAATGTGTAGTCCAACTATTTGTTTGGATTTTTAGTTAAGATGGAGCACATGTTTTTTTTTTTAATAATAATTAAAATAAATTTCTATATATAACTTGACCACATAACCACATAACGATTCACATAAACATTAACATTTTAAAATTAATTATATGAAATGCCAAGTCATTAATTTAATTTTTTTTTACTTGGGGCAACAGGTAAAAAATGATAATTGCACATTTTTTGTATATTTAATGTTCTAATTGCATACTTTTTTTGCTTGATAGTCTAATTGCACGAACGATACAAGTTCGATGGTTTATTTGACACTTTTATCTTTTAACTATATACATATAATATATTAACTGCAAGATTAATATGTTGTTAATATATTATGTATTTTCAATTTACAACATATAATTTATTAAGCGAAGACAACAAAATAGTTTAACTGCCAATGAACTTATGGTCAAGTGGCAGAAATTGTTATCTCTTCACTTCAGTAGGTTGAGAAAATAGTTATGAACAGATTCTACGTACATAATTTTAGGACGACGTTCACAATGCAAGGTGCGGTATAACAATTTGAGCTTGAAGAAAGAAATGAAAGAAGCCATTGAGTTAATAATTCCCATTTCCCAGGCAATTTTCCAGATCAGAGCATCAACAAACAGAATAATGAGAATACGGAGAAGAGGAGTTACAGCGCAGCTGCAGCTCCTTCATGGAGTATAAAAATGAGGGTAATTTCATTGAAGTTTCTATGATACAATATTTTATTAAATTTTCTAATCTCATTGAATTTCCTATGTTTTCATTGTCTTTGAAGATTGAAATTATAGTAATTAGGGTCAATGTCAAGGTCTGATCCGTTAGCAGAGTTTATGGTCTACTGCATTGTAGTTTGGGTTGCCAACAGAGACACTCCCCTCACTAATACATCATCCCTAGTTTTCAGATTGTTAAGATAGCCATAATTTGACCTATCTGCTTTGTGCTTCCTTTAGTTTGAACATTTGCTCTAGGGCTCATACTAGCTTGAAGAAAGGAATAAAAAGCCTCTGAATTAGTAACAATTCCTGCCCACTTGAGGGCTTATTTGCAGGCGAATGGCAATTCTCCAGAGCATCAGCAAACAGGAAGGAGAGAAGAGGGCTTACATTGCAGCTCTTTCTTGGAGGATAATTGGGGGACCCAGGCCAACACGGAAATGGAAATTAAGAAAAGGGTGAAAAGGGCTGCCACTAAAGCTGCCTGTTCAATTCAGAAGCAGAAATCCTTCACGGTCGGTGCCACTTCATTGGAAAATTAAGGTAAACTGTTTGGAGGCTTTGGTGGTTCTGTAACTATTGATTAACCCATATTGTACTTCAGCATAGATTAATATCATTGACTATGAATAGTATACGAGGTAGAGAAATTAGCCTAATTAGGGTCAAAGTCAAGGTTTGATCCCCTAAGCCTTTATTGGATAAACACATTTACTAACTGCATTTCCAACATCTTTATCTGGTTTTCAAAAGTTACATGTGCATGCACATTTGAGAAAACCTTTTTGAAAAGAATGCACATTTTAGTCACTGCCCCGGCTACTACTTGGTGAC
>CM008332.1:9291706-9303945 GCA_002525835.2 Ipomoea batatas
GATAAAGTTAAAACAAGAAAATGTAGAAGAAACACCAAAAGAGGAACTGGAGAAAATATTGGGTACTGAGAACATCAATTTAATTTAAACTACCAGGACAAGTTATACCAATTAACTTTGACATATACATCATAATTTGCCAATGAGTACATGATAATCAAGCTTAGTAGCAGCAACATATTGACAGTCAGTAAAGAAAGACCTTGAACAAGCCATTTAACACACCTCATGATGAAGACTTCCTGAGAAAACTCTTTCAACATGTCCACATTCAAATGCTCTGCCTTAAGGACTTTAATGGCCACATCCTGACTACAATATGTGCCTTTATATCTGTAAAGGAGACATAAAGTGACCCTCTAAGAGTGTAAAAACAAATATATCAGGAGAATGAATTTTGGAACTTACAGATCTCCAAATGTACCAGATGCAACTTTGTTTTCAAATTTCAACAGGCGTGCATCAATTTCCCAGTCATCAGTTCCATCTGTAGGTATCTTTACACATTCGGAATTAGATTCTGACGCTGTTTGGTTCTGATCATCAGTAGGAGTTGGGATGAGTTGTGGTTGCTCCTACAAAATATTGCCAGAAGAGTTATTTAGTGGCTCTTGTCCAGGAAAGATTTCCCAACATAACCTAACAGAACAGAAAAATATAGACCGTATAAATACACAAACGACCAAACAACTCTTTTTCTAAAGAGAATCCCATGCCAAAGTAATATTGGAATCTAGAGAAATTGATCAGACCTTGTCGACTAATTAATCTAGATGGAAGCCAACATAATGGGCAGCATTACACTGAGTACTAAATAATTAAAACACATTATACTGAAGACATATAGTTATGTTCAATGAAAATCAGCAGGATTTGCCAGCTTCATATCACAGGAATGAACAGATGTATGTGAAGTCTGAATCACTACAGGAAGATATGAAATTCATTTACATTCTTTCAACTGTGACAAGCAAGAATAGAAGCTACCTTAGTCTTCAAAATTTCCTTTTGTATCTCACCCCTGAGCATCTCAGTTTCCTGGAAATTCAAATGACTGCTTCAGTATAAAGTAAACACAAACCAAAAATAAATGATGTTAATGTATGTTTAAAATCAATGTTGCACAAACTTTTCTAAATTTAATACCCCAAAGCTTTACATTATTTAGTCTATTTTACTCTCATGCAAATTAGAAGAAATATGCCTGGACAAAATGAGGCCTAATATATTTCAGCACGCATAAGATTTGCATCTGAATGCTTAGTATATATTTCTCCTGTCTAGCATCTATCTATCAAGAGTTAAAAGTTAAAACTATACCTCATAAGGCCATCCATCAACTACAAAGACATCTAGGGAGAAGCCATCAGCAGTAGAAAAGATATGGGCTTCTTCAATGTTGAGTCCAATCTCAGAAAGTATAGAAGTTAACTGCAAGACCGATGTGAAGACAAATTAAGCAATAAAAAGGATAATTTGAAAGAATCATGCAGTTGGAGTAATACCATGCCTAACATCAAAAACATTTAATCACATCAATCATTTTTACGAATGTGAAAAGAAAAAATAATATAGCTTAAGTTTTATGAAAATAGCAACTAGAGGACGGTAAGAACACACCTGAGAGAGAAGCTTTGGCTTGTCCACAGTTGAAAAAGTGANAATTGTAAAGTTTGAAAGCATCTGTGTTCATGTGAGTTATCATGATTTACAATCTTTTCAAATGCTTTGTCGAGTCAAAATTTGAGGTCCTTAGGGTTGGAGATTTAATATCTTGAAAAGAAAAATATATATCAAATATAATTAGGTACACTATCAATCTGAAAATAAAAAGTCTTGTAGTTCTCAAATGGCTAGCTTACTCCTCAACACGATATTCAAGATAATGTTTTGATAGAATTCAGACAAAGGTTATGAAATTGTTGAGATATATATTATGATCAGAATTTTTTGTATTTTTAGTCCCACGACTATTGTGGTACTTGCAGAATTGGTCCACAACTTTCAAACTTTACAATTTTGGTCCACGACTATTGTTTTTGTTGCAAAAATGGTCCTTTTCCAGTCAACATCTCGCCGGAAAATAAATTCGGTGAATTTTCCGGCAAATTTTCCCCGGGGAAAAAAAATCCGGCATATTTTTCGTCAATTTTTCGCCTGAAAATTTTTTTCCTTTCAAGTAGTATTAAAATGGACATTTACATTGTTGAAAAAAATTAATCTTTCAAGCAGGGAAACATTGATTATGCCGGAAAAACATATATTCTTATTTTGGTAAACTAATTAAAGTAAAAACTAACTAATTTCTAATTAAGTTAAAATAATTATAAGAATTTTGAAGTCAAAATCAATTGAATAAATAGAAATGCATAATGGCAGTGAACACTACTAGCAGTGAGCTATTTGAAATTTGAAGCATTATGGCAGTGAGCTATATATTTGGACTTTGGAGCAAATGAAGCTATTTGAAATGTATATGTGATTGACTATTTTAACTATAAAAAATTAAAACTAATTAAATTAATTAAAGTTAAAACTTTAATTACTTTTACTGTTTAGCCAATTAAGTACAAATTCAAAATTATTAGTACAAATTCATGATCAACAAAAATATTATTATTAAGATTAAATTTAAACTAAAAAGTACCCAACAAATTTGAATTTGTACATAATTTTACTAAGTAAAAAAAATGAATTAGTTTTAACTTTATTTTGTTTTAAATCGAGTTTTAATTTAATTAATTTACCAAAATACGAATATATGTTTTTCCGCTAAAAAGATGATTTTTTTTCAACAATGTAAATGTCCATTTTAATACTACTTGAAAGGAGAATTTTTTTTCCAACGAAAAATTGACAAAAAATATATCGGATTTTTTTCCCGGCGAAAACTTGCCGGAAAATCCGCCGGATTTATTTTCCGGCGAGATGTTGACTGGAAAAGGACCATATTTGCAACAAAAACAATAGTCGTGGACCAAAATTGCAAAGTTTGAAAGTCGTGGACCAATTCTACAAGTACCACAATAGTCGTGGGACTAAAAATGCAAAAAATTCTTATGATCATGTTTTAAGTTTAACTCCAATGTAACCTAAGACTCCAAAATAAGGTCACTATTTATATTGGTTAAAATAGGAATACTCCAAGTATTTTTAAATTCTTTGGTATTATCTTCAAATTAAATATTAAATATTTAAAATAATATAAAATTTTATACAATGCGTATCGAGTCGCTATTATGTCCATGTTCATAATATGTGTATCAAGCCACTATTATGTCCAGATTCATAATATTGCATATACTTAATTAAATTCTTGATCTTCAAGATGGTTATATTCCAATCATTATTGCATGGACCATGGTAGCTGTGTGGATCAAAAATAAAAAGTACATTATTTTTGTACTGAACGTACATTATTTTTGTACTGTAGGTACATTATTTTAGGGTGCATTATTTTTGTACTGAAGGTACATTATTTGATATATACTATCAAATCATGTACCTACAGTACAAAAATAGTGTACCTTCAGTACAAAAATAATGTACTTTTTATTTTTGGTCCACATAGCTGTGTGAACCATGGTCCATGCAATAATAATCACAACCGACTTTCAAGATGGGTTAACTCATAATATGAAAGTCCTTGCATAACAACCGACTTTCAAGATGGGTATATTAAATCACAACACATTTATCATTTACGATACTCTAATTAAAACTCTAAGCTTAGTTAGCCCACTGCCCAGTGCCCACTAATCACCAAGCCCAAGTTTACTTCCATCAAACTTTTAGTAATTAATCAATAAATCTTAATCAACCCATTAATTAAACAATCATTATGGGAGGTATCATGAGTCTCCCATATGGGAGGTCATGAGATCGAGCCTCAGTGGATGCGGTACTAACTCTTTGTACTTACTTTAATAGGTTGAAAAAATACGATGAACAGATACTACAATGTAATAGAATTAGTTGTATAAAAGTATTGAAAGCACATTATTTTATATATAGTATCAAATAATGTACCTTCATTACAAAAATTATATACTTTTAATATATGAAACCATGCAACCGTTGTTGTCGGACTAGTAACATAATGTTCATTTTTATACATCAAATGATATTTATTGAAAGTTGATTCTTAGTGTACTAAAAGCCCAATATTTGGTATACTATCTAAAAATGAGTTTTTAATATATTAATCATTAACATTTTGTTGTGAATTAGGGTGTATCTTCATGTGAATCTTGTGTAATTGTACGCTCAAAATCATTCAGAGAGAAAGAGAGAAAAGAATAAAATGAATTCACAAACTTAGAAATCACTTATATTAGATAACCGTTGATATATATACATATACAAAATATAAAAATTGTATCATAAAGTGATACCATAAAAATAGGATAATGACCATAAAACACATATATTTACAACCCCGCCATATGGCCATTATCTTACTATATTCATGCTTCATTGAAAACCTTGTTAGAAAAACTCAGTGGGAAAAACCTAGTCAAGGAAAAGATACACATGTATAATCATGTGTTACACCGGTTGCCTTATTAAAAACCTTAGACTAAGAAAACCTAGAGAGAAAAAAACTTAGCATAATCTTAGGGATTGCATGATCTTCAAGATTATAAGGGCCTTTTGAACGGTTTGTCCATGCACCTAGAGTTTGTTGCTCCCCAGAAGACAAAAACATTTCAAGCCCAAGCATCAAAATTTTGTGAACATATTTTTTAAAAGTAAATGTAGGCATATGCTTAGTGAACGAATCTACCTGATTGTCACTAGCGAACATTTTATATAATAATCTCGTGACTCTTATATATGGAGGTCACGTGGATTGAATATCAACGCTATATATTTTGTCAAATTAAATATTTCTAAATATACTCATTTACCATTTGTGCAATACAAACTTTATTATCTTCATATAGAACAGTGGAGTAAATTAAACAAAGCATAATCAATTTGGACTTAACATCATGAGGATTAAATAAAATAGTCAGTACCATAGAGAATATATATTATGTATGCATACCTATACACCATATAATAAGCAGCTAGTGGCAAACACATTTTGTTAATAAACAAAATTATATTCCTTCACAACTATACTTATTTGATAGGAAAGGTTGTTTATGTATCATTCAAAAATCAAGAAAAAACTCTCTTTTTTTTTAAAAGAAAAAAATAGAAATTTCATTTACATCTCATTACAGCAAATTGATTAATAATTGGATGAGTATAATAATCCACCTAATCTTAACAAAATAAAATTTCATAACTTAATCTGAATTGATTGACTAATTGAACATAGCCTAAGCTAAGAAAATGGTAAACTTATTACCAAGAAGTGTTGTTAATTTATGACAAAAGAATTACACTAAAATTTGTATTATTTATCATGTAATAGGCTAGCTAGTCTCACGAGTTATGACTTTAGCTTATATGATATATCAAATTATCATATTATCATGGTTGAAAAAATCGCTAGTCACTCCTCAGACGTCTGAGGAACGCCTACTATGAATCCCTTCCGCACAATAGACAAGAATTGTGCCTCAAAAGCCATGGATAGATGCATGAAAGGTGAAACATGTGGTGGCACGCGAGATTTCCATCAGTGTTGAAAGTCCTGAACGCGTAGAAATGATAACATAGAAATACTTTTAGTAAAAACAAAACAGATCATTTAATAGAGACTCTCTCCCCTGAAACATCCACATTGTTGTCGCTGCTGATTACAATCTTCGGATTAATACTTTCAACTGAATCCCCCGGCAAGCCCTTCGCCCCGCCTGTGTGGAAGATGTTAGACGCCTCTTCATATGTGGTTTCAACACCTCCCATCTGATCAACGTTTTAGTAAATGGAAGCAAAATTATATATAGTTTCCACCTAAAGTCTATCTACACACACTAGGCATCACTATGGTGATACATGCAATGATAAACTCATACCTGTCTCTGCATTACACTCAGAATTGCAGGACCAATACGCTCACGAACAAGTCTACCGCTTAACAAGCTTGCAATCACATCAATCTGTACAGTTTCAAATCATTCAAAGGCTCGGAGTAAAACTAACCAACAGCTTTGAAACGCAACAAACAGATGCAAAGTTTGCTCAAATTAGCATTACATAAGAGTACAGTTTAGCCATCGATCCAAAACGTTCGCAAGCGTATAGTTGGATTACACATTTATGTTTATATATTATACCAAATTGAAGCATGTGCTCCGTCTCAACTAAAAATCTAAGCTGATAGTTGGATTGCATATTTATATATTATATGCTCAACAATCACAAGGCAGAACTAAGAAGTGGTGTTTTCTTACCAAGTACTGGAGACACCCGGTCAAAGATTCATCTGACAGTGATGATTCTAAGACCTCGAGAGAGAAAACAGCTCCGGAGATAGCGCCAACTGCAGCGCCTCTAATAAAGCCGCTCTCCGTCTCTTTGCCTATCAGAGCTCCATTCATTGCTCCTAACAAGGCTCCAACTGCCACAACAAACTCAATTCCTTGATTAGTAACTAACACCCATGAAATATTCAAAGCAGTTTCTGTTATATGAAAAGGAATTTCAACACACAACCATCCACATAATAAAGATAAATGCAGTGGAACCAAGCCTTTCTGCTTTAAGGCAAAGGATATGATGCCTCTCCACATAAGAAAATTTCAACATACGGGAGCAACCCCGGCCAAGTTGTCGGGCTGTACTGTTTCAAGTTCAAATCCTAATGAGAGCAGCTAATTGACTTTCTTGATTTGAATTGGTCACCTATTAACAAATTATGCTGATATACCCCTTTGTTCCTTTACACGCTATAAGGTCATAAGGCGGGTAAAATGTTTACCCATAGACAACCTCATAACAGTGGTTGTGAGTTTTCTTCGTCACACAAAGGATTTGAACACACAACAATCCACATAATAAGGATAAATGCATGGGCAGCTCAACTGGTTACAGAGGTGAAGTTTATGAAAAAATTAATTATCGAAATGGTCACTTGACTATAGTAAAATTAACAATTTGGTCCCGATTTAACTGATCGAATGCTGGCAAAATAAACGAAGAACCAAATTAGTTAAAATTTTCAAAATGGAAGACTTAATTTGACAAGAAAAATTGTCGAAAATCAAATTGATAATTTCATCATAGTCAATGGACCATTTCGGTAACAAACTCCTAACTTTATTATGTCTGGAAAATGTCTCAAAAAGACTCTTCCTTTCTGTATTTTTGTTTGGCCGATGACTTCAAAGATTCTTCCCATATTTGCTTAGTTTTTGAAACATCTAAAAGCTGTACCTAATTGGAAAAAGATTCTTCCCTGTTTGGTTAATTTTCCTAAACATCTAAAAGGCCCCACTATTGGAAAACCATCCTGGATCAAATACTGGAGTTTCAAGAACAAAAATTCATAATCAAAGCAAACGAAATCCAAACAACCCAGATCACAGATTGAGAATATGCAACCCCTAATCATAAACAAATCAAGAATTGTGAGCAATCGAATCGCCAAAATAAAAGCGCAACACATACCGAAAGCAAAGAAGAAGGTGAAAATGAAGGATAACACATTGCTAATGACGATAGAGACGGCAAGGANGTCTAAGCATCTGTGTTCATGTGAGTTATCATGATTTACAATCTTTTCAAATGTTTTGTCGGGCCGAAATTTAAAGTCTTTAGGGTTGGAGATTTAACCTCTTGAAAAGAAAAATATATATCAAATATAATTAGGTACACTATCAATCTGAAAATAAAAAGTCTTGTAGTTCTCAAATGGCTAGCTTACTCCTCAACACGATATTCAAGATAATGTTTTGATAGAATTTAGACAAAGGTTATGAAATTGTTGAGATATATGTTATGATCATGTTTTAAGTTTAACTCCAATGTAATAACCTAAGACTCCAAAATAAGGTCACTATTTATATTGGTTAAAATAGAAATACTCCAAGTATTTTTAAATTCTTTGGTATTATCTTCAAATTAAATATTAAATATTTAAAATAATATAAAATTTTATACAATGTGTATCGAGTCGCTATTACGTCTATGTTCATAATGTGTATCAAGCCACTATTATGTCCAGATTCATAATATTGCATATACTTAATTAAAATCTTAATCTTCAAGAGGGGTATATTCAATCACAACCAACTTTCAAGATGGGTTAACTCATAATATGAAAGTCCTTGCATAACAACCGACTTTCAAATTGCTTGATCTTCAAGATGGGTATATTCAATCAGAACACATTTATCATTTACGATACTCTAATTAAAACTCTAAGCTTAGTTAGCCCACTGCCCAGTGCCCACTAATCACCAAGCCAAAGTTTACTTACATCAAACTTTTTTTTTTTGAGAATACTTACATCAAACTTTTAGTAATCAATAAATCTTAATCAACCCATTAACTAAACAATCATGATGGGAGGTCATGATTCTCCCCTATGGGAAGTCATGAGATCGAGCATCAAAATGGAGGCGGTATTAACTCTTTGTACTTTAATAGGTTGAGAAAGTACGATGAACAGATACTACATACAATGTAATATAATTAATTGTATAAAAGTACTGAAAGCGCATTATTTTATATATAGTACTCCGTATCAAATAACGTACCTTCAGTACAAAAATTATATATATGTACTTTTAATATATGAAACCATGCAACCGTTGTTGTCGGACTAGTAACATAATGTTCATTTTTATACATCAAATGATATTTATTGAAAGTTGATTCTTAGTGTACTAAAAGCTCAATATTTGGTATACTATCTAAAAATGAGTTTTTAATATATTAATCATTAACATTTTGTTGTGAATTAGGGTGTATCTTCATGTGAATCTTGTGTAATTGTACGCTCAAAATCATTCAGAGAGAAAGAGATAAAAGAATAAAATGAATTCACAAACTTAGAAATCACTTATATTAGATAACCGTTGATATATATACATATACAAAATAGAAAAATTGTATCATAAAGTGATACCATAAAAATAGGATAATGACCATAAAACACATATATTTACAACCCCGCCATATGGCCATTATCTTACTATATTTATGCTTCATTGAAAACCTTGTTAGAAAAATTCATCGGGAAAAACCTAGTCAAGGAAAAGAGTACACATGTATAATCATGTGTTACACTGGTTGCCTTATTAAAAACCTTAGACTAAGAAAACCTAGAGAAAAAAAAAACTTAGCATAATCTTAGGGATTGCATGATCTTCAAGATTATAAGGGCCTTTTGGACGGTTTGTCCATGCACCTAGAGTTTGTTGCTCCCCTGAAGACAAAAACATTTCAAGCCCAAGCATCAAAATTTTGTGAACATATTTTTCAAACGTAAATGTAGGCATAGGCTTAGTGAACGAATCTACCTGATTGTCACTAGCGAACATTTTGTATAATAATCTCGTGACTCTTATGGAGGTCACGTGGATTGAATATTAACGCTATATATTTTGTCAAATTAAATATTCCTAAACACACTCATTTACCATTTGTGCAACACAAACTTTATTATCTTCATATAGAACAGTGGACTAAATTAAACAAAGCACAATAAGTTTCGACTTAACATCATGAGGATTAAATAAAATAGTCAGTACCATAGAGAATATATATATTATGTACGCATACCTATACACCATGCATATAATAAGCAGCTAGTGGCAAACACATTTTGTTAATAAACAAAATTATATTGCGTCACAACTATACTTATTTGATAGGAAAGGTTGTTTATGTATCATTCAAAAATCAAGAAAAATGTTCTTTTTTTATTATTTTATTTTAATAGAAATTTCATTTACAGCTCATTACAGCAAATCTTTGATTAATAATTAGATGAGTATAATAATCCACCTAATCTTAACAAAATAAAATTTCATAACTTATTCTGAATTAATTGATTGACTAATTGAACATAGCCTAAGCTAAGAAAATGGTAAACTTATTACCAAAAAGTGTTTTTTTTTTTTGAAAACACCAAAAAGTGTTGTTAATTTATGACAAAAGAATTACACTAAAATTTGTATTATTTAGCATGTAATAGGCTAGCTAGTCTCACGAGTTATGACTTTAGCTCATGTGCATGTATCAAATAATCATACTATCATAATTGAAAAAATAGCTAGGCGCTCTTAGAACGTCTAGGGAACGCCTACTAGGGATCCGTTCTGCACAATAGACAAGAACCGTGCCTCAAACGCCATGGATCGATGCATGGAAGGTGAAACATGTGGTGGCACGCGAGATTTCCAGCAGTGTTAAAAGTCCTGAACGCGTAGAAATGATAATATCGAAGTACTTTTAGTTAAAACGAAACAGATCATTCAATAGAGACTCTCTCCCCTGAAGCATCTATCCACATTGTTGTCGCGGCTAATTACAATCTTCGGAATCCTTTCAACTGAATCCCCCGGCAAGCCCTTCGCCCCGCCTGTGTCGAAGACGTTAGACGCCTCTTCATATGCGGTTTCAACACCTCCCATCTGATCAGCAACACAAGAACGTTTTAGTAAATGGAAGCAAAATTATATATAGTTTCCACCTAAAGTCTATCTACACACCCTAGGCATCACTATGGTGATACATATATACAATGATAAACTCATACCTGTCTCTGCATTACACTCAGAATTGCAGGACCAATACGCTCACGAACAAGTCTACCGCTTAACAGGCTTGCAATCACATCAATCTGTACAGTTTCAAATCATTCAATTCAATGCCTCGGAATAAAACTAACCAACAGCTTTGAAACGCAACAAACAGATGCAAAGTTTGCTCAAATTAGCATTACATAAGAGTACAGTTTAGCCATCTATCCAAAACGTCCACAAGCTGATAGTTGGATTACACATTTATGTTTATATATTATACCAAATTGAAGCATGTGCTCCGTCTCAACTAAAAGCCTAAGCTGATAGTTGGATTGCAGAACTAAGAAGTGGTGTTTTCTTACCAAGTACTGGAGACACCCGGTCAAAGATTCATCTGACAGTGATGATTCTAAGACCTCGAGAGAGAAAACAGCTCCGGAGATAGCGCCAACTGCAGCGCCTCTAATAAAGCCGCTCTCCGTCTCTTTGCCTATCAGAGCTCCATTCATTGCTCCTAACAAGGCTCCAACTGCCACAACAAACTCAATTCCTTGATTAGTAACTAACACCCATGAAATATTCAAAGCAGTTTCTGTTATATGAAAAGGAATTTCAACACACAACCATCCACATAATAAAGATAATTGCAGTGGAACCAAGCCTTTCTGCTTTAAGGCCAAGGATGCCTCTCCACATAAGAAAATTTCAATACACCGGAGCAGCTAATTGACTTTCTTTGTTTGAACTGGTCACCTATTGACAACTTAGACTGATATACCCCTTTGTTCCTTTGCTCGCTAAAATCATAAGGCCGGTAAAATGTTTACCCATAGACAAGTGGACAACCTCATAACAGTGGTTGTGAGTTTTCTTCGTCACACAAAGGATTTGAACACACAACAATCCACATAATAAGGATAAATGCATGGGCAGCTCAACTGATTGCAGGGGTGAAATTTATGAAAAAATTAATTACCGAAATGGTCTCTTTGACTATAGTAAAATTAACAATTTGGTCCCGATTTAACGGATCGAATGCTGGCAAAATAAATGAAGAACCAAATTGGTTAAAATTTTCAAAATGAAAGACTTAATTTGACAAGAAAAATTGTCGAAAATCAAATTGATAATTTCATCATAGTCAATGGACCATTTCAGTAACAAACTCCTAACTTTATTATGTCTGGAAAATGTCTCAAAAAGACTCTTCCTTTCTGTATTTTTGTTTGGCCGATGACTTCAAAGATTCTTCCCATTTTTGCTTAGTTTTTGAAACATCTAAAAACTGTACCTAATTGGAAAAAGATTCTTCCCTGTTTGGTTAATTTTCCTAAATATGTAAAAGGCCCCACTATTGGAAACCCATCCTGAATCAAATACTGGAGTTTCAAGAACAAAAATTCATAATCAAAGCAAACGAAATCCAAACACCCAGATCACAGACTGAGAATATGCAATCCCTAATCATAAACAAATCAAGAATTCTGAGCAATCGAATCGCCAAAATATAACCGCAACACATACCGACAGCAAAGAAGAAGGTGAAAATGAAGGATAACACATTGCTAATGACGATAGAGACGGCAAGGG
>CM008332.1:9341616-9357568 GCA_002525835.2 Ipomoea batatas
CTTATTTGTAGTTTATACCTTTTAAAAAAGTTTATGTACAAAGTGAAAAATAATTTAACTCGAAGGTTAATATAAATTCGATAACATTTTTTTTTAAATACACACACAAAATCAAGTACTACACTCATTCCTACTAATTCTAAAAATATGAACTTGAAATTGAACATGTGCAAAATTGATGTAGAAATTATTAATGAAATTGAACACGTTGCAACATCAGTATTCAGACCACCTACATAGTTATTGTTGTTACTATCAAGTAAACAAGTTATAAAAAATAGAACAAGAGGTACAACACATTAACATATATAATAAATATTAATATTTGATTCAAATAATTCAATACTTCCACTGCAAAATATCAACATGTGTTTGCAAGATCAATAGTTTATAGTACAACTAAGATCCCAGTCATATACACAACAAGGAAAATTCATAGTTTCATACACCATAATTTCATCGCATGACATTGTCATTTATACTACCAGCAATAACCTAATTGCAAATAACACACTACAAAAAAAAAGAGGATAAATAGTGAAGATGAAAGCAATGACAATGTTACTTAAACGATAATTAATAATACTTAGAAAAATATAAACCAAAAGTATTATTTATTTAGACTATCGATTTTAGATAAAGTATTTTGACTATCGATTTTATAAAATTGCAAACATTTATTTTAGTGACAATTATAATGAATTTTCTATATTATCTTGCATTCATATGTTTTGAGTTACATATTTAAATAAACAAATTCGAGATTCAATTATCTATATATGAACTTTTCCTATATAATCTTGCATTGGCATTAACACAAATATTTATTTAAATATAAACATTAGATATTAACACATTCTCTCAATGGGCGTGTAAAACTAGTTATTATTATTATAAAATTCATGTAAGATTGATATACATAAATATAAACTGCATCATCGATGTGTAATAATACTATACGAAATATGAAGTTAATTAATGATGATTATAAAGAGAAAACGAGTAGGCATGTGATGGCTGATACTGCGGACCCATCAGACAAAACGAGTCCCCAAAATGGTTTGATTGTCAAAAAGA
Organism: Ipomoea batatas; assembly: GCA_002525835.2. Lineage (NCBI taxonomy): Eukaryota > Viridiplantae > Streptophyta > Magnoliopsida > Solanales > Convolvulaceae > Ipomoea > Ipomoea batatas. The sequence goes on from CM008332.1 coordinate 9,342,694, forward strand.
AGCTTCTCTTTCTGCCAATATCTCTCTCTCTCTCTATCTCTATCTCTCTCGTGCCTTACAAACCTTTTGCCCAACAAACCATTATTTTTACTCCATGAAACACCCTTCGTCTTTGACAAGGCTATAAATGCTAGAGATAGCCCTTTTTTTCTGTGGTTTCTTTTCACCTTCTCTTAGCTACTAAGGCACACACATTTAACCATCGCGCTTTATATACATACATACACAACCGCACACACAAAGTATTTATCTAACACCAAGATTTTATATATATATATATACATATATCTCTCTCTCTGTATAGATGTGCGTACAAGGTTGTTTTGTCGGAGCCTTGAATTTGTTTGTGTTTATTTCCAGAGGGCAGTTCTTGAATTGTAGGGAAATAGGGAGAGGAAGAGGAGGAAGAGATTCAATGGACTTTTGCACATACCTATCTCGTGCTTTGCCTTCTTCTCCTGCGTTTGCTTCTCTTTCTTTTGGGAATTTGGCTGATAGGGCCAAGGGATTCTTCACGCTTGCCGTCTCTACCGTCATTGGCAATGTCTTCTCCTTCATTTTCACCTTCTTCTTTGCTGTGGGTATGTTTTGCGCTTTTATTTTGGAGATTCGATTGCTCTGAATTCTTGATTTGTTTATGATTAGGGGTTGCATATTCTCAATCTGTGATCTGGATTTCGTTTGCTTTGATTATGAATTTCTGTTCTTGAAACTCCAGTATTTGATTCAGGATGCGTTTCCAATTGTGGGGCCTTTTAGATATTTAGGAAAATTAACCAAACAAGGAAGAATCTTTTTCCAATTAGGTAAAGCTTTTTAGATGTTTGAAAAACTGAGCAAAAAGGGGAAGAATCTTTGAAGTTATCTGCCAAACGAAAATACAGAAAGGAAGAGTCTTTTGAGATATTTTCCAGACATAATAAAGTTAGATACTTTTGAGTTCAAACAAAAGTTATATCATCGTACCTTTTGGTTTCTCTAAGAATGTTCAAGGTTGCATATGGCATGCTACATTTATCCTTATTATGTGGATGGTTGTGTGTTGAATTTTTGTTGGGTGACGAGGAAAACCCACAACCACTGCTCTGAGGGTGTCTATGGGTAAACATTTTACCCGCCTTATGACCCGGACCAAAGAGGTATATCAGCGTAGGTTGTCCATAGGTGACCAGCTCAAACCAAGAAGATCAATTAGATGCTCCATTAGGATTTGAACTTGGAACAACCCGACCAACTTGGTTGGGGTTGTTCCCGTGTGTTGAAATTTTCTTATGTGGAGAGGCATCCTTTGCCTTAAAGCAGAAAGGCTTGGTTCCAATGCATTTATCTTTATTATGTGGATGGTTGTGTGTTGAAATTTTCATGTGGAGGGGGGCATTCCTTTTCATATATCAGAAACTGCTTTGAATATTCATGGCTGTTACTAATCAAGGAATTGGGTTTGTTCTGGCAGTTGGAACCTTGTTAGGAGCAATGACTGGAGCTCTGATAGGCCAAGAGACGGAGAGCGGCTTTATTAGAGGCGCTGCAGTTGGCGCTATCTCTGGAGCTGTTTTCTCTCTCGAGGTCTTAGAATCATCAATGCTGCTGTGGCAGTCAGATGAATCCGGGATCGGGTGTCTCCTGTACTTGGTAAGAAAACACGACTTCTTAGTTCTGCGTTGTGATCACTGACCACTAGTGTGATATTAAGCGGCTTGTGTATGTTGTATTGACGTTTTGGATCGATGGCTAAACTGTACTCTTATGTAACGCTACTTTGAGCTAACTTTGCATCTGTTTGTTGCGTTTCAAAGCTGTTGGTTAGTTTTATTCCGAGACATTGAATGATTTGAAACTGTACAGATTGATGTGATTGCAAGCCTGTTAAGCGGTAGACTTGTTCGTGAGCGTATTGGTCCTGCAATGCTGAGTGCAGTGCAGAGTCAGGTATCGGTTTATCATTGTATCACCATAGCGATGCCAAGCGTGTGTGTAGATAGACGTTAGGTGGAAACTAGAATTTCGCTTCCATTTACTAAAACGTGCATTCTCGTGCTGCTGATCAGATGGGAGCTGTTGAAACCACATATGAAGAGGCGTCTAACATCTTCGACACAGGCGGGGCAAAGGGCTTGCCGAGGGATTCAGTTGATAGGGTTCCGAAGATTGTAATCAGCAGCGACAACAATGTGGATGCTTCAGGGGAGAGAGTCTCTTGCTCGGTTTGCCTGCAGGTATGCAACTATTTCCTCGTTCCCGTGAACTTTATTCTGCCTATATCTTTGATACCAAATTGAATGATCTGTTTCGGTTTAACTAAAAGCGTTTCGATATTACCATTTCTACGCGTTCAGGACTTTCAAGCCGGGGAGACGGTTCGAAGCTTGCCGCAGTGCCACCACATGTTTCACCTTCCATGCATTGATACATGGCTGTTGAGGCACGGTTCTTGTCCATTGTGCAGAAGGGATCTGTAGAGTATGTAGTCCCTGAAGTGAAGTGTTTGTTTGTAAATATAGAAAAAGTTGTTCCATTTTCTCCATATTTATACTTGGTTATTATAGGGTCTTTTTTTGTCCTTTTTCTAATTCATTTCAGCCTTTTTATCAGCACCAATTTTCCAGAAAGCCTATGTAATTAATCCTGAGTATTTAGTACTCGAATTTGATCATTGTAGTATTGTACCTGACCATCCTCCTGTATAAAAAGTTTTTTTTTTTTTTTTTTTTTTTGAGCTGTGATAGTGTTAATTTGCTTCCATTTCATGCAATATCTTTGATTTGCAGGAAAGCCTGCAGGCCATAAATTTGAAATTTTGTGATTACTAAATCAATTGCCTGATCAATTTGATTGGAGTTGTCTCCCATCGATGTTCTCTTTGTGTAAAAATAGATAATTTACTTTTACTGATATAAGTTTATTTTTAGTGTATTATTATACTTAAAGTTTAAAATGGATGTGTATCAAATTATAATGAGTTTATTAAAAATAAATTTACAGTATACTAAAAATGAATTTATATGATAGTAATTTGCTTTGCAATGTAGATTATGGTCCACGGTATAACAGTTGATGCCAGGTAGAGTAGGCTCAACCGCTCAAACTCAAGCTATTTACACAATTTTTTTTTCACCAAACTCTTTCACCATCTAACATGATAATATATAATTCATATTTGATTAATAAGTATATTCATTTTTTTAAACATAGAATGAGATCGGACCCATTCACAATGATCAATGAATAAAATTTTTTATTATTGGTTAGATTTTGATAAAAAAAAAAATAATTTAGTTCCTATAATAACTTATATCCTATTGTGGGACTTGATGAAATGACAATGATATTGAGCAAAACAAAAATTAAAATGGATAAACAAATGTCCCATCTTTATTGCCTGGAGATTCCTGCAGAGGATCCAGGCCGCAGTGGATAAACTAGAATATGCAGATTTCAAAAACTTGCATTTTAGTTATATCCAAATGCCGCCGTGTCTCAGCTTCTCCACCGCACCTTCATCTCCCTTCTCAGGAATCGTTCCCTCCACGCGCCACCGGATTAGAGTTCACAGGCCAACCAATGCATCTTCACAGGTTTCTCTGGACGCGCCACTGTCTAACGAAACCTCGCCGTCCGACCAGAACAAAACCGGCGTCATTGTGATCGGCGCAGGGCTAGCTGGCTTAGCGGCAGCGACTCGTCTCCGAGCTGAGAACGTCCCTTTCGTCCTCCTAGAAGCTTCCGACGGCGTTGGAGGCCGCGTTCGCTCCGACGTCGTCGACGGCTTCATCCTCGATCGCGGATTTCAGATTTTCATCACGGCTTATCCCGAGGCCCGACGGCTTCTTAGCTATGAGGCGCTAGATCTTCGCAAGTTCTATTCGGGAGCTCAGGTTTACTACGGCGGGCGTTTCCACACCGTCGCGGACCCTCTCCGCCACTTCTCCGACGCCTTAGGATCCCTTGCGAACCCTATCGGCTCAGTCGCCGACAAACTTCTCGTTGGATTGACTAGACTTAGGGTTTTGACTCGGCAAGAGGATGAGATTTTGACTGCTGATGAGGTTCCCACTATCGACCTCTTGAAAACGATCGGGTTTTCGGATTCCATGGTGGACCGGTTTTTCCGGCCGTTTTTTGGCGGCATTTTCTTCGACAGAGAGCTCGGAACGACGTCGCGCCTCTTCAATTTCATCTTCAAGTGTCTCGCTCTCGGCGAAAACACGCTTCCGGCCAAAGGCATCGCGGCAATCCCGGAACAATTGGCGGCAAAATTGCCGAAAGGCTCTGTATGGTTAAATTCACGAGTAGTTTCCATCGATCTGGAATCGACTTCGGATTCGAACCCTGCCGGGATGCACGTGACGTTAGAAAACGGAAAAACATTGAAGAGTGAGCTCGGAGTGATTCTAGCAGTGGAAGAACCAGTGGCAGTTAAACTATTGGCAGGTAAATTGGCGGGAGATAAACCACTTCAACTAAAGAAACCTGTTAGGAGCACTGTATGTATATATTTCTCGGCGGAGCAGGACAGAATTCCAGTTAAAGAACCAGTTTTGTTCCTCAACGGGTCGGGCAAAGGCATTGTAAACAACATGTTTTTCGCGACCAATGTGGCTCCATCTTATGCCCCGACGGGGAAAGCTTTGGTCTCAGTGTCTCTCATTGGTGTGTACGATGATGTTGCAGATGAGGATTTGGTGAATCTTGTTGTGAAGGAGCTTTCAGGTTGGTTTGGAGAGTCAGTAGTTCAGTCATGGAGGTATTTGAGGATGTACAGAATCGCGTTTGCCCAACCGAATCAATGCCCGCCCACAAATCTGCTGAAGAACCCAAGATTAAGACCAGACCTGTATATGTGTGGTGACTTTGTGACCAGTGCTACCTTTGATGGAGCTTTGGTCTCTGGAAGGAAAGCTGTTGAAGCTTTGTTAAAAGATAGGGCTTTTGTTAAACTATAATTCATTCAAAATTTCTTAAATTTGTCAAATGTTGTGTGCAATGTACATTACTGTCTGTTATCCAATGTATACACAAAAATTTCATGAAACACATTTGTAGTTCACTATGATCCCAATTCTTTTGCCCTGCGTTCTTCAGGAACTTGAAACTAGTTATGGGGAGATGCTATATATTTACTGCAGATCTAAGCTTGCGGACGAGATTAGCGAGCTTCTGCAAATTCTTTAGACGTAAGTGCTGAACCATTTAGTTTCTTGTTAATCTGGCTTTACACTATGGAAAGAGTCAAGATAATACATTGTTGAAGTTTCTTATGTGCCGATTGCCAGTTTTTTGACAGATTTAATACCAGTCTTCATAATAGGAATTGAATTTTAATTTTTAACTGTTGTTGATCTTTACAGCTTTGTCCTATTCAAGATCTATAGTATAATACTATAATTGGACCCTTTTTAGTCAAGTCATATGTTTTAGTTTGAGTTTCTTTTTTAGGGGGTGGGGAAAGATGTTTTTTTTGGTAAATAATCAGCGGACAGCTCTGTGATAAGGACTCGGAATCAGAATATTAAATTTTCTTTGATTATTAAGAGATCAATGATCTTATAAGGCAAATAAAATGAGGTTACTTTCGTGGTGATTGATTCAAGTATATAAGACAAATGTGTAGAGCATAAAATATATGTTTCTAATGCTGCCTAGTATTTAGTCATATTATAGTTGGAGATTCCTATCCTGTTATATCTCATATTTAATATTCAATGCATGGGACATATGTTTTTCTATCCTGTTATGTCATGTTTTGGATGCTTGCAGTGTGTTTCTTGCTATGGTTAGCACTTTTTAATATGAACATCATATTGTTTTTTCCCTTCTTGGCAATATATGACGGCTGCAAAGAAGGACCAAGTCAGAAATGGCAAGGATAACAAATCTATATCTAGGATTCTAGGTAGCCGGCAAAGATACCAATCTCTGTGCAGGATTGCATGAATACCAAGTCCTAACCGAATTTTCCCTCCTCAGTCCTCAAGTTAACCTGGCTAATGGACGGGTCATCAAAAGCCTTGCGGTAATGCAGTAAATTGAAGAAGTGGCGATGAAGCAGAAGGCCAAGGACGTTAAAATCTTGATTTCCAAGCCTTGCGCATTCTGAAGACGATGGCATATAGTCAAGCTTCTTCACCTCTACAGTCTGAGAGTCGTCAAGGTTCTGTTTTTAGCAAGAAGTACATATGGGGAGGAGTTATTGTCGCCATCTCAATGTTATTTTTTGTTGGCTCAATGTTCTGCTGCTTTAGGAAAAAGCTTTATGCAAACTGCAGATCACGTAGGAAACAAAAAGGTAAGTGAAATACACTAGAAATCAGTTGTTGATTGCAACTGGTTCTTAATTTGCAAATTTCTTTATATCGTTCATGCACGAGTTGTACAAATAGTTTCTTTTATATCGTTCAAATACTGACAATTTCTGAATGATTAGGAGCTCTAAAAGCTGAAGAACTGATGCTAAGGATCTTCCAGCTTGAAGAAATACTGAAAGCAACAAAGAATTTCAGCAAAGATTGTCTGCTAGGGACTGGTGCATTTGGAAATGTTTACCAAGGAACGTTTGACAAAGAGATATTGGCTATCAAGAAGGCCCATAGTGAATCCTACATGAGCACCGAAGAATTCATTAACGGTAAGCTGAAATTAACTCTCGTGTCTGACATCTCTAGCAGCAAATGCTGTGTTCAAACTGTGTAATAACTGATCTGTCTGGAGCTTCATTTAACCAGAAGTCAGCTTACTTGCGAGAGTTAAGCATGGGAACCTTGTCGGTTTAGTTGGGTTCTGCGAAGAAGCTGGTATACTCATAACTAACCTTTAATGAATTCAAGGAGACCGAATTTACAGGTCATTAGTTAAGAAAATCGAAAAATGATTGTCTTTGATACTTTATATTGCCTGCAACAGGGCCCGAGGGAGCAAAGATACTGGTTTATGAATATGTTCCCAATGGTTCACTGCTTGACTATATTATGGGTAACGTTCTGTATCGAACTCAGAAACTCGATGCTGTGACATGAAATAAAATTTTCCTTGCTTGTTCTGAATTTCCATATTTATTGTAGGAAGGGGAGGGAAGAGCTTAACCTGGAGACAGAGAGTGAACATAGCCATTGGAGCAGCCAAAGGTGAAGTCTATGATGGGGTAATGTGATTGATTGATTGATCCAACAGCAGACAGCAGTATTTGAAATGTGTTAATCTGACTATCCCAGGAATAGCTCATCTGCACGAAGGAATCAAGCCGGGTATAATCCACCGGGACATAAAACCAAGCAACATCCTAATCGGAGAAAGCTTCGAGGCCAAGGTCTCAGATTTTGGGCTCGTGATATCGGGTCCTAGTGGTGATCAATCCCATGTCAGCTCTCAAATCAAAGGGACACCAGGGTACCTCGACCCGGCCTATTGCTCAACTCTCCATTTGACTCCATTCACTGATGTCTTTAGCTTTGGAGTCATACTGCTGCAGCTTGTTGCTGCCAGACCTGTGATTCTCTCAACTAAAGCCCATCCCAATCACCATATTATTGACTGGGTATGTGCATGCCTGCAATCTCCATTCTCTACTTCAAGATTTAGGAGTTTCTTAATACCCTTCTGTTTGGCTACGGCTCAGAGAGCCAAGTCCAGCATCCTGCTATCGAAAAGTGACATTGACTGCTACGCAAGTATAATGAAATAAAGTTACACTTTCGTTACTAACTATAGCTTTTAGCGTAACGGTAAACGCTTGATCTGACAATTGGTATCAGAGTAGAGTTGAGTCAGCATCCTACCATTGAAACGTGACGCTGATTGTTACGCGAGTATAAAGAAATAAAGTCGCGCATTTATTACTAGCTATAACTTTTAACGTAGTGATAAACGCTTGATCTTGACAGGCAAGGCCTAGCTTGGAGCAAGGCAGGGTCGAGGATATTGTTGACGTTAACCTTTTATTGGAGCCCTGCAACATGGAGATGCTGCTGAAAATGGGACAACTAGGCCTAAAATGTGTGGTGCAAGACCCCAAGCAAAGGCCAACCATGACACAAGTCTGGCAAGAACTGGAGGCAGCTCTCAACTTGGTTGACAATGTCACACATAAACAGCCTTCACACCATCTCTGCAGACCAGCCAGCAGGTCAAGCCAATTGACAGAAATATGGAACCAAGACTCAACCCTGTTCTCCTCTCAGAACTCCATTAGTATAGATGCCATCCAACTCCAAAAGTTTTACATAGAGATGGATAGCTTATCCCACTTTCCAAGTGAAAATTTGGGGTGGCTGGAGAATAAGAGTGCAGATGTTGATGATTATGATTCTCAGAATCTTAAGGAAACTATTATAGCTGTGGAAGACTATAACATGCATCGTTAAACATCATTTCTACTTAGAATTCTGTGAGACTATGTTTCTCTTGTACATAGCTTGGTATCTGTGGTGTGGAGTATTCTGTTGGTAACTCAACACTTCTGGTTTGAGTTTCTTTAATTCATAAATTGTATCATGAGTTTTGATTCATCAAGTGATGAATTTTTATGTGGCTTTTCACTAGATTTACAATAAATGTTCTTTAAATTTCGAGTAATATCTTGAAAGATTTCACTCCGTAATAGTTTTTACAAGCTCGCTAGTATTAAGATAATGATTTTGGACCTCTAAACTCTCTAAGATATGCATGTAAACTATGAATTTTTTTCCAACAAAATTAATAATGGCAATATACCACATGTACCCCATACCTCAAATAATTGAGTAACTAGCAATGTGACTTTTTGCTATATTTATAATAAATGCTCTTTAAAGTCTTCAGCAATATCATAATTGTGTGCATTAAATGAAGCTCGCCTTGTGATCCTAGCGGAGGCCAAGCTTAAAATCTCAATTACTTAATCAAATTGTCTGGAGTTATCCTTGATTTTAGACCTCTAAAATTTCTAAAATATGCATGTGAAATCCGAACATTATTTAAAAAAAAAAATTAATAGTAACAATATACAATCACTGGACTACTGGCATAATGCTCATTTTAAATATATTAATGTTCAGTTTTAGTATATTGAATACTCATTTTTTAAGTATTAAATGCTCATTTTAAATATATTACCTAAATGTGAATATTCAATACATTAATAATAAAAGTTTAATATATTAAAAATAAACACTTGTCAATAATTTACATTACAATGTAAATCATAATTCACAATTTAATTTACCGACAACATACCACATTACAATTTGAACCATATTTCATAGTATAATTTACCCGACAACATACCACATATCAATGTGAACCATAATTCACATTATAATTTACCGACGACATACTGATACCACATTATAATTTGAACCATAATTCATAGTATAATTTACAGACAACATACTACATGTACCCTAAAAACTAAATCTACACCTCAAATAATAGAGTAACTAAATTAACGCCTTACTTTAACCATATAATTAAGGGTCTAAAAGTCTCATTTCGGGTTTTGGGGAGAAAAGAGAGGGAAATAGGAAGAAGCAGACAAGCATCTCTATCTCAAGAAATCTCTATTATATCATTCAACTTTGGGTGATGAGACACTAAAGAAGACGCCGCAGTTCCAAAGCTAAAAAAGCATTACATTTTACAACAAAAGAATTAAGATTAGTTGCGACCTTCTCTAGTTTTTTCTTTTCTTTTAATTAACTAACCAAAACACGGATGTTACAAAGGACACTGAAAAGGGGTGTTGTATACCACATAGGAAAAGGTTTTTTGTTGTTTTTCTTTCTAGGATGCCCCGAGCCCGGTTGCCACAGCAGCACCACAAGGAGCCAAGGTTTTCGCCGGCAGGGTGAACCCCCCGCCTCTCACGGATAGCGTCGGGCCTCTTTGCGAACTGGCTCTACTCACGAGGCTCGAGTCCAGGAACAAAACTACCACGGTGATGTCGTCATGGAAGTGCCTGCGCACCCCCCGGTCTATCTTCTTCAGATCAGAGTACCTCATCTCTCGTTTCTTCGCTGCTTCTTGCAGCGCAGCTTTCACGAGCCTCCGAGCACTTCCCTGCATAGAAAAACCGGGCAGCACAAGAAACCGACAAACCATTAAACCATCTATTAGGAATGTTTTTTTCATAGGCATTGGGCGTTGTATAATAGTTCTAAGATTTCTTTAGCAAAACACGTAAACATTTTGGACCTAACTTCAATACCTTCGGGAACCCTAATTAAATCTAATTCATGTTTTTCCCTAATAAACACAAACGTGACAATTGAACCGAGTGTAGCAACTCCTAAATTCATACCAATTTTCAGGGAAAAATATATAAGTTTTTTAGAATGTGTAAAATTTCGAGTCAAAGAGCTTACATTTCGAGTGCCATTCTGTACAATATCGACCGCCTCTTGATTGCTGAGGTGTTCCCAGAGACCATCAGATGCAAATATGAGAAATTGGTCATGCGGCTCAAGTTCGTGCACCGAAATCGATGGCTCCGAGCTCAATATGGGCCTGTCGAAGGGCTCCCGCAAGCGAAATTTGGCGTACAAAGGCTCCTTGTTGTACTCGGCCTTCTTGAGGTATAAATCGCCAATGGACCTAGAAACCTGCAAATAGAAATTTCACCACCGAGGTCGCAAAGCGATTGAGGTATTGCACTAACGCCATATATATGATACAAAACTCAGCAGTTTATGGCATTTAGATGAAAGTCAAAACATTAAAATTTCAGAGCAAAAATTAAAGCCGAAGAAAGGAATATAGTAGTAGTTGAGGCATTGAATGCTATAACTAACATCAATACTTATTAGATATCTTAACCAAAGTATCATGTTTTAATGAAAACCATTATATGTTTAACGTTTTCAGTAAAATATTTATGATTAAAAGAGAAAGATTCAGAATCTTTCAGGATAATCGACTTTATTTGTCACGTAATCTATCAAAATTGCAATTTGCAACGAGCTTCTAGTATGCAATTCACTCTCTATGTATATAATAACGGGAATGAACATAACGAACCCAATTAACGAGACTTACCTGTATCAAGCCCTTAACCCGCCATACATTATGCTTCAGAACAACAATCTGTGAATCATCGGGGTGCATTGAATGCAGCTCCTGTCGAATAGACTCTATACTCGCGTTATGCTCAGTCGAAAGTTGGATGGCAAGAACCTCCCCCGTCGCCTTCACAAGCCTCCCCATGACAGCGCGAGAATCTCCGAGATTAGCAATGTAAAGGGTCCCGTCACAAACAATCCCGACGAGGCAGCAAGATCCTACAGCAGCCATCTGCGGGTTCATTGGCCACTGTTTGGCAACCAACGAAAGAAATCCCTCTTCGGTTGCCTGAAATGCTTTCCGTATTACATCCACTGACATGGCGTTTTGCTCTGCTGAAAACCCTGCTATATATATACACACGTAGGAGCTAATAAATCTCGAAGTACAAATTGAAAGACCGAAAGGTTTAGAATAGCAATTTTATTTTGCAGTAACTAAAGACTTAAAAACAAAATAGAAGTATAGAACAGTCCACATAAAGGAAATTTGCTCGTTTAAAAGGCAACCCTACTCTTGAGATTCTGAAAAAGATGATCATTGATGTAGCGGGATGTTTCTGGTCCTCCATGGCCATCATATATTCCTACAAACGTTCCAAACGGGCCAGAATCAAGCAAGCTCAAAGAACCAGACTCAATCTGGCTCTGATCCTCTAGCAAATTGTTGGCCTGCACGACGGCCATCGAGAAATCCCCAATAAGATGCTGCCCGCAATCCTTGTACCAAAGAAGCCCATCTTGCCTCCCAGCAGCTTCAGAACCCGAATGCACATGGGCATCAGACGACGGTCGCCAACAGGCCTTCAGGAAATTTATCAACCTCGATAACATCCCTCATTTCAACCCTGATTACCACCAGTTCATCAACATCCAAAACGGATGCAACTAAAATTCTTCTCAGCACTAATCTCTCTTTACCCTACAAATCAAAAACAACACTGAAGGGAGAACAGGTTAAAACACAAACCCTGCACAGCCCTAATAACCATGAACCTGAAGAATCACTAAATTGAGCAAAGATGATAGCTTTATCAGAAAGCAATTAAATACACAGCAGCTTCTCAAACACACAAAAGCCTAAAATCAAAAACTGATGTCAATTTCAGCTCCAGGAAAAGTAAGCAAGACTTGTATACATTCAACCTCCAAGACTGCAACTTTGAACAGTTGAAGACATCAGCAATGACAACAACAAATTGTGGGCAAGAAACCAAAACGTCAAACTTCCCCATCTCTATCCACACTTAAGAACCAGTCAATTCTAAGGTCATACAATCAAACCCCAGTACCCCACTAAAAACAAACCAAAACAAAAAAAAAAGGAAAAAAAAGCATACACCCACAATTAGCAGAAAAACACACATAAATTTGAAACCCCATAGGAAAACAAATTTGCAGGTCTCTGAAAATGGAGTACTTTTCAAGAACATAGAAAGAGGGGAGAAGACTCACAGCAGTGTGATTACTGATTACAGCCCCTTTATTCCATGTATTGCAGTCAGATACTGAACCTTGCCAACTGAAAAAGGAATGAGATCTGAATCAAACTTAGCAAACTATGCGTTTCTCAAAGGGTTAGATCTATAGATCCATCAAACACCCACTTTCATATATTCACTAATATACTCAACACTCATAAAATACAGAGGAAGAGAGAGAAAATTATACTGCAAATTCCCCTTCTTTCCTCTGATTCTTGAAAGAAGATAAAGGTGGCTCCTTTCTAAACCAGTGTGTGTGATTGAACCAACTCAATAACTCTTCTGTGTTTATTACTACTAGTTTTTTGTGTATTGCCTTTTTCTTTTCTTTCCTTTCTTTCCTTCTCTCTTATCTCTCTCTCTACTTTCTGGTCCTTCCCAGCGGACAAAGACCACCTTATATACTCGTCATTGGGAGTAATTTCCATTTTACAAAATATATTTTTAAAGAAAGTGTATCGAAATATGTGTAATTGCATGAATTATAATGTTTCTTGAAGGTTACTCTTAGGCCCTTTTTTCAGAAAAAGAAAAAAGAAAAAAGAAAAAAAGGGAAAAGAAAAACCAACAAAATCCATGGCTGAAAGCCAGCAATGCAAAAAATGGGTTGCGTTGTGGTCCACATCCAAATTAAACCAGCAAAATATACAACAAATAATTGTTTATGAAATTAAGGGCAGAAAGTTGGATAGAAAGTTGAAAACTATTAATTGTTTATTTGTCAAAAACCCCTCCACTTTTTCACTATTTATGCTGTTCGTCCCCCATTTGATGAAAATCACTTTAGGTGGAAAGTTCTAAGCTGAGATCATGTTTGCTAGTTTTGTCAAAAAGATAACTTAAGATTAGGGTAAATTTGTAAATGTAAGATATTTATTCTCAGAAGAGAAGAATTTTCACCCGACATAAGAGTGATTTGGTAATTTTCAATCAATTTTAAATTTATGTAATTTTACGGGGCTTTGGTGGTAAGGAGGGAATTTAGAAGAAAAATAATTACAATTTTATGGGAGATGAATAGCGTGGAATTTAAATTCCAGTTTTTGGTTTGCGATAATCAAATTACTGAAAATTTCAATTTCATTGTTTGGTATTCATGAAAATTGGAAGAAAATAAGTAGCATAAATATCAAAATGCAGTCAAAGACCTTGTGGTCTAGTAGTATCCGGTTTACACTCCCACATGGAAAAGAGTGGGTTTGAGCCTCAGTGGAGGCGACTGTTGACTCTTTGGGTATAAACTTATATGACTACAACATATTTAATAACTCGAACTTTGGTGCAAGTAAAAAGTACAAATAAAATCACTTAAAAGTACAACCATTTTCAATTAATAATGCAAGTAATTTAAATTTTTAAGATGCGTGAACCTAATGATAATATCTTTTACATTGATGCACTTAATAATAATGTTTGGTGCAACTAATGATAACGCTAGGTAACGTTAGGTATAGTTAATATTGATGCTCAGTGTACATTATTTGTTGCACTTTTAATACAGTTTACTTGCACCTAAGTGCATCATATGAAATTGTTACTTGTATTTTTAACACAATTTGCTTGCACTTCAAAGTTCAATTATTTATGAAAATATCACCGTATTTTTTTTTTATAAAAGTAGTGTTTTTTATCTATTAAATATGGACGCGTGGATGGCTACGATTGGTTCTCAGTTCTCTCCGATCCTAAGCATGTGGTTCTCACCGGCCTAATCCGTCTCTCTCTCTCTCTCTCTCGCGTGGAAGGGTTCAGGTGCGGATATATCTTCCCGTGTGGTTATGTGGTACACACCTTAAGCATTAAAACGGCACACCTTAAATACATAAATCACGCACCTTAAGCTAAAACTGTAAACCACGCACCTATAGTTTTTAAATGGTGCACCTTCTGCTGCGTGTTCTATGTCTGAATGTAATGTTTGGTTTTTTAATCCCCCTCCTATCATTTTCGATAGTTTGAGGCAGGATATGAATGAATGACGTTTTTTCTCTCAAAAAAAAAATGGTGCACCTTCAGTTAAGAATGCACTGCGAACCTTAAGTACACAAGCCACACACCTAAGGTTTTAAAATTACACACCTTAAGTTTCAACAACTCACGCACCTTAAGCAAACATATCACGCACCTTAATAAGAAAAACAACGCACTTTAAGAAGGAAAAGTCACGCACATTAAGAAAAAATTACGCACCTAAAGCCACCGTACAATCGCACGGGAAACACCCCACCGCACGAGAACTTAATTATATATATATATATATGTACATATATGAGTATATATGTAAATAAAGGTTGTATCTCTATCTATATGTGGTATGTGTACTTTATGTGAGTATGCATAAATATGTGGAAAGTGGTATGTGAT
>CM008332.1:9358257-9369714 GCA_002525835.2 Ipomoea batatas
TTACAATGTAGTATATGTTCATAGTTACTTAGTACTCTTTAGAAATTAAAAAAAAAAGTTAGCAATAGTTATAGAAACTTTTATAATTAACTACATATTAATATTTATTTTACTATATATATGGTAGGTCGGGTGAGATTCTAGATACAATTTGTACATAGAACTCAAATCCAACCCACCACGAGTTTAATTTCAAGACTCATCTCAATTCACCACCTATTATCTGTCACTAAAAAAAAAACTTGACCCATGCGAAATGAATTTCGATAGATATCCATAGAACATATTAAAATTGTCGATCCCTACTCATTAACGTTGCGTTATTCACACAAATTGTTATTTATCTAAGCGATATTTCAAAGATATGATTCAGATTGTTTTTTAGAATGCATATTATATTATCCTTAAATTTCCATGTATAGGGGGCATAGCCAAATTTGAGTAGAAGCCCTAGCTTCAACAACAATTAACCTAAAATATCATAAGATTCCCTATCGCAAACATTAAAATCAAACTCAATCATAATCTAGATAAGATACATGCATTTCATTTCTGATTTCAACTCCCCATTGATATATGTTTGATCCAAAGCAGTCATTATTTACAAAATTTTGTCAATTCTTTTGGCCGGTTAAGAAAATTTGATATGCACATTTTTTTTTTTGTTACACCGTGAATTAGAGTAGTCAAATACGGTTTAAGGGGCAACTTATGAACGAAAAATATATGTATTCTACACAAGATCGGCGATCGGCGTTTGCTCAATGTATACTATCAGGTAGTGTATGTGTGTGTATATGTGTATGTGTATGTGTGTATTTGTACTAATGATCCAATTGCACAAACACTAATAGTTTAATGGCCTATTTGACGTTCCCCCCCCCCCACACACACACACATATATAATCGATCAGGTGTGAAACTTCTCTTAGATGAAACGTGATTAATCACCGTCTTTGATCTTGCCAAAATCAGCAGCCCGCAATGAAGAACAATTTAAAAAAATGCGGTGGCATTATGATCATTTTGCGTAAGGTCATAGCTTAAGGTGCGCAAGTTTATAGCGTTAGGTGCATAAGGTCACAACTTAAGGTGCGTAAGTCTAAAACTTAAGGTGCGTAATTTTATAGCTTAATTAATGTGTGTATTTTAAAGTTTAAAGTGCTTCACTTTCTAGTTTAAGGTGCATCAGTTTAACTCTTAAGGTGTGTATGCTTAAAACTTAAAGTGCGTATGTTTAATTGTTTATAGCTTAACGTGCGTATATTTAAAACTTAAGGTGCGTCACTTTCTAGTTTAAGGTATATCAGTTTAACTCCTAAGCTTAAGGTGCATAAGTTCGAAACATAAGGTGCGTAAGTTTACAACTTTAAGTGTCTAAATTTAAAGCTTAAGGTGCTTAAGTTCAAAACTTAAGGGGCATAAGTTTAATTTATAGCTTAAGGTACGTAAGTTTATAGTTTAAGATGCGTAAGTTTATAGCTTAAGGTGCTTATGTTTAAAACTTAAGGTGCGTCAATTTCTAGTTTAAGGTGTGTATGTTTAAAGCTTAAGATGCATATATTATTTTCCAGTTTAAGGTGCGTTAGTTCGAAACACTTGATCATTTACATCCATGTCGCCAGGAAACACTTTTTTTTTTTAAATACAACAAATTCCTTTAGTCTGAGCCGTTTATCTAGATTAGATCAACAACTCAAATCTCACCCTACTTTTCATCTGGGAGAAGTTTCGCATGTGAATCATTCCCTATATATATTATTGTTTATTTAGACTATTTTCTTGTTCAACTATTAACATTTTGAATTAATCTTTATATATATATATATATATATATATATATATATATCTTAAAGTTATAGCATGCCGAGTCAGTCAAGGCATATGGGCTATTGCGGAGGGCTAGGTGAACTAGTATTTCGACTATTTCCTATACCTGTCTCATCCCGTCACTCATCTTTAAAAGTACTATTATGAGTTATTACTTTTTGTATTTTTTCATTTTTCTCAAGTTAACAAAAAGTTTATAAAATCATCACTTTCATAGTTTCATTGTATGTGAGTTTTTTTTCAATTAATAAAATTTTCATATTCTCTTTAATTTCAAACTATTGATGGTTCTATTTTGTCCTAATTTATTACTTACAATCATGATTAGGGAAAGATTGTCTTTAGTGAGCAGCTCACAAACACAACATACAAAACAGTTAACAAAACATAATTTTTTCTTTTGCCATTTAAATAAGGTTGGAGACTTGGGATTAATCTAAAAATCAAGAAAAACATTCACCAGTGCATTTCACATGGATGACCTATCTTCTCCCTAAAAAAGGGCTCCAAAAAAGTCTTTGCCAGCATTTCTTTTTCAGGTGACCACGTGAATATATTAATCTGATCTTCAGCACTCACAAATTCTGGTGAAAAATTAAGTCATACATCATCTAGATGCCTTGCTGCATGGTATTGGTCAAACACCGTTACTTGTCTAATTCAACCATATATGATTTTGCTGTACTTTTATTCATATCCAATTTTAGTTAAGATATTTCATGTATGTTTTGCCAAAAACTAATGCATCAACTTGTGGAATACTTGCATTCAACCTAGACTATAGTGAAGTGTTGGGTTTGAATAATCGAAAGATGTGTTTGATAATATCAATACAATTGATTAGTCCAACCTAGTTTAAGGTAGGGCGTAAACAAATTGAATCGAGTCAAATGTCTTGTTATTTGATTCGAATTTAACTGTATTGAGGACTATTCGTATTCATATTGCTAAATATTTGAATCTCAAATTTTATTTGTATTGATTTGACTACATTATTTGAATTCGAAATGACTAACTTGATTTTTTAAAGTTGTAATATTTTATATATATGTGCCAAGACTTTGTGGTCAAATGGTACCAAGTAGTTCTCTTTCAACACGATTACAATCTCATTTCAATATAACTACAGTTTCATTCTATATTATACACCCAAATATGTGAAACTGTTATTTAGTTTCATTTTATATATATACACAAAATAGTTTCATTACAACACAACTACAATATCGTTTCGATATAACTACACTTTTATTGGATAATTACACTCAAATATGTGAAACTGTATAACAGTTTCATTTTATATATACTGCAATTTCCTTTCAACACAACTACAGTTTCCTTTCGATATAACTATAGTTTCAATCAACATTATACAGTCAAATATGTGAAATTGTTATTCAGTTTCATTTCATATACACTATAGTTTCATTACAACACAACTACAATATCATTTCGATATAACTACAGTTTCATTGGACAATATACACTCAAATATGTAAAGCTGTTATTCAGCTTCATTTTGTATACACTGCAGTTTCCTTTCAACACAATTACAGTTTCATTTCGATATAATTACAATTTCATCTGATAATATAAAAAAATGTTTCTTATCATTTGAGATAAATTATAGTTTCATTTACGGGACTCCGTTAATATGTGACGACAATCATTTCTTTACTTAAAGAAACTATGTCGTTTTTGGGCCATGGTCCACAATATAACGACTATTGAATGAGTGAATATTCACAATTTATATACTGAATGTTCACAATTTGAATTGTGAACATTTAGTATGTAAATTGTGACGAGTCTACCTTGCAAGATAGGCCCGAGTCTATAGTATAACTATGGGTAAAAGGTATAAAATGTTGTATATTTGGGCTTAAGAATTGGGGCCCATCAGTTTGACAGCTAAGTTTGTCGGGTAAAGCCCATATATAATTTCAACCATCAAAATGAGAATTGAGAAATGACTATTACTAACCAAAAATTAAACAAGGAATCCTGAAAGGCACATTCTCAACTCCTCCCCCAATTCAATCCTCGACCTAGAAGTTCTCCCTCTCCTAAATCCTAATCAAAATCGAGCGACCCGATTTCCAAAACCAATGGATCCGGAATTCTGTTATCCGAAACCCGAATCAACTATTTTCCCAATTCACAAGCCCTACCTGTGATGTTGAGATACATGGCAATCCCTAAATTGATTTCCTCAGCTTCCGTATACCCACCTCAGTCGTCCCCGGGGATGGATTCCACGCTCTCTCCGCCGCCCTCCGGCGGAGATGGAGACTTCGATTTCGGTACAGCATGGTACGGCAACATACAGTACCTGCTTAACATCTCCGCCATCGGAGCCCTCACATGTCTCCTCATCTTTGTGTTAATTAAGCTTCGTAGCGACCACAGGCGCATGCCGGGGCCCACCGCAATCGTCTCCAAGCTCCTCGCTGCCTGGCACGCCACCGGCGGTGAGATCGCCCGCCACTGTGGCGCCGACGCCGCCCAGTTCCTCATCATCGAAGGTGGAAGCTCCGGCATTCTTCTATTCCTCGCGATTCTGGCCGTCGCTGTGATGCTTCCGCTGAATATGTACGCTGGGAAGGCTCCAATTGCTGATCAGTTCTCCAAAACTACTATCAATCATGTAGAAAAAGGTTCGCCTTTGCTCTGGATTCACTTTATATTTGTTGTAGTTGTCGTTCTCTTCGTGCATCACGGTATAAATCAACTTCAACTAAGGTTGAAAGTAACTAGGTTTAGAGATGTGTATGGTAATCCGAGTCAACCAAGTGCAAATTCTAGTGCAATTTTTACTATAATGGTACAGGGCATACCTAAAACGTTAGGCTTTGATAAGACACCATTGGTGGATTATTTTCAGCACAAGTACCCTGGCAAAGTATATAGAGTCATTGTGCCCATGGATTTGTGTGCATTGGATGATTTAGTTACAGAATTGGTGAAAGTTCGGGAAGACATTTCTAAATTGGTAGCACAGATTGAGTCCCGGGGCATGTTTGGTGAGGCCGAGGATGATGATATTGGAGGGGGTGAAAGTGGTTTACTGGAGAGGTTGCGTGACATATGGAGGAGATGCAAAGAGTTATGGTATCAAGTTGCTAATCAGCTGGGTTTCTCATATGAGGAGAGATTGAGAAAGTTGCAAGAATTGAGAGCTGATTTGGAAATGGAAATGGCGTCCTACAAAGATGGACGAGCCCGGGGAGCTGGGGTTGCATTTGTGGTCTTTAAGGATGTGTATACAGCTAATAAGGCAGTTCAGGATCTTCGCAATGAGAAGAGAAGGCGATATGGAAGATTCTTTTCTGTCACAGAGTTGCAACTTCAGAGAAACCAGTGGAAAGTAGAGAGAGCCCCCCTGGCAACTGACATATATTGGAATCATCTGGGATCTACAAAGTTCTCGCTGAAATTGCGCAGGGTGTTTGTAAATACATGCCTGCTGTTGATGCTTTTGTTTTGCAGTTCCCCCCTTGCCATCATTAGTGCCATTGAGAGTGCATGGAGAATAATTAATGCAGAGGCAATGGATAATGCACAGATGTGGCTTGCTTGGGTGCAGAGCTCAAGCTGGTTTGCTGCCATAGTCTTTCAGTTTCTGCCTAATGTTCTTATTTTTGTTAGCATGTACATCATCATCCCATCGGTTCTATCTTATCTTTCTAAATTTGAACGGCATCTTACTGTTTCTGGAGAGCAAAGAGCGGCATTATTGAAAATGGTTTGCTTCTTTCTTGTAAATCTTATTCTCCTTAGAGCTCTCGTGGAGTCCTCACTTGAGAGTGCACTTTTAAAGATGGGCCAATGTTATTTGGACGGGCAAGATTGCAAAAGGATTGAGGAGTATATGAGTTCTTCTTTTTTGACCAAGACGTGCCTCTCATCTCTTGCATTCTTAATCACGAGCACTTTTTTGGGTATATCTTTCGATTTGCTGGCGCCAATACCTTGGATCAAGAAGCGGCTTCAGAAGTTCAGGAAAAATGACATGGTTCAGCTAGTACCAGAACGCAGCGAGGATGAAACAAAAAGACAAGACAGAAATTCCATTTTTAGAATGGGACAAGACTATGAGAGAGAAAAAGTAGACTTAGTGGGGTGGAGCGTCTGAGCTGTTATTTCCGTGCGCAGTTTCACTCCTGCCGCCGTGCGGGCGGCGGTGATACTGGTGGCCCTCTGTTTTAGAGATTACTGAGCGGCCTGCGAAGTTGCGAAGTGCGAACGGCGTCCCTGACCAGCAGCACGGACGACGGCGACAAGCCCCTAGCCGCTCAGTGACCGCGAGCAGCGACCGGTGACGAGTTCCTTCCGTGAGTTCGTTAAGTTTGGTAAGTTTTGCGACTCTGCCCTAGCCGTTGCGGCGGTGGGTGGTGTCCGACGATGGCACAAGCACCGCATGGTCCGGGTGGGGATCCGCCGGATGCTCTCATGGAAGATGGTGATCTACATTCCAATTCGGCGAAGAAACACAAGGCTACTAAGCGATCGTTTGCAGACGCGGTGGCGTCGCTCACCATACCTTCTGCCGGTGAAACATCGCGAGTTGATGCCAATGAGTGGGCTTTCGAAGATATTGACGTGGAGTCCGACACAGAACCTGATGCGACAGAGATGGCGGACAGTAGACCACGGGTTACCTTCTCCAAGGAGCTACGAAAGGAACTCTGTAGCGCTTGGAAGATGTCACTGATAATAAAGTACTTGGGCAAGAACATCCACGTTAATGTTCTGAACCAAAGGCTCCCCAGCATGTGGAATCTGCAAGGGAAAATCTCTCTGATAGATATTGGTTATGGCTGTTTTGTTGCCCGATTTGATAACAAAACAGATTATCTTCACGTCTTACTTGATGGTCCTTGGAAGATATTCGACAACTATCTCGTAACACAACGTTGGGAGCCCGAGTTTAGACCTCGCACAGCCAAACTTTCTAAGATGGCGGTTTGGGTAAGACTCCCGGAATTGCCGATGGAATATTTCCGAGATGATACCATCAGAGCTATTCTAGAGAATGTGGGGAAGCCACTCAAACTGGACAAAACGACGGTGGTTGCGGCAAAAGGGAGATTCGCTAGGGCGGCGGTCGAAGTTGATCTCAATAAACCACTTGTCTCCGAAGTGTTGGTGAGCGGATACCCTCAGCTTGTTGAATACGAAGGACTTCACGTCATTTGCTTCGGTTGCGGAGTTGTGGGTCATCGGGAACAAGCGTGCCCGGATAACAAAATGCCGGAGGCAGAGGTATCCAATATGAATGTTACTGAAGAACATCCTACACAGCCTGAGGGTGGCAGCACCGTCCCGGCGTCAACACCGTCACCTGCAGTTCAGGAAAAGCGACCATATGGGTCCTGGATGCTTGTCACTAAGAAGTCAAAACAGGTGGAGACCTCTACGAAACCTCGCCAACCCAGAAAAGAAGCTAACGTCGCTCCGGTACGTCGTGGTAACCAGTATGGTATTCTGGCCGACATTCAGGAACAGGGCGAACCACTCGCTAATCGGAACAGCACAGACAAAGGAAAATCCAAGACAATTTCGAAACAAAACCACAAAGGTATGGCTCCCGCCCCCGCTCTCACTCCCGCTCCCGCTCCCATTCCTTTTGTTCAACCCACACCGCAGCGACCTTCGGCGTCTACTACACCTTCTGTTGCGGCTTCTGGCCACCCTGGTAACACCAACCCCTCTAGCCGGAGTTCTAGAGGAAGAGGAAGTCGTGCCAGTGCGCCTCGGGGAAAAGGTAAAGGGTCGGGGAGAGGTTCTCCGGTGGTGTTCGAGAATTACGGGTTAGACCCTTCTACTGTTGGGTGGACTGGGCAAGTGAACCCAACTAGTTTGTTCCAGTTCGGCGGTTCCCATGCGGCCGCTGGAAACGTGCCAGGTGAGTCCTCTAATCTGGCTGAGTTGAATGCTCCGTCTCGTTTGACGCCTGGGGAAGGCGGTGACCAAACTTCCCCCGCGACCACAGGTTTGTCATGAAGATCATAACCTGGAATTGCAGAGGCATCGTTAACGGGCGGGTTAGGAAGCATGTCAAACAGCTTTTAATTTCGTCGAAAGTTGATGCTTTTTGCTTATTGGAGATTCGGTCCTCTAGGGCCGATAAGATGATCGACCTTGCGTCTAATTTGGGTTATAATAACCATTTTTTAGTTGACCCTCTTGGGTTTGCAGGAGGCTTGCTCCTGTTCTGGAAACAGGGACATATTGACCTCGATGTCATTAGCCATAACTCTCAAGCTATTCATGTTAGAGTTAATCGGCATCCTATTGATTGTTTTATTACTTTTGCTTATGTGAGGCCTAACATTCTCGCCAAGTGCAGGTTTTGGGAGTTTTGCAAAACTCTAGCCAGTACTATGCAGGTCCCTTGGCTTGTTCTAGGGGATTTTAATGATATTGCAGGTAATGATGAACAATGGGGGAGTACCACTACTAACCCCAACCAGTTTCAACGTTTCTCGGAAGCTTTCGGCGAGTGCAAGCTCTTGGATCCAGGGGCCACGGGATCCAAATTCACTTGGCATCGTTGTGCAGGAAGTAGAGTGGTGCAAATGAGAAGACTCGATAGACTGTTTTGGAATGTCGAAGCCCAGCTAGCCTACCCAGAAGCAAAAGTTGTTGTCCTTCCTCGGCTTTACTCAGACCACAATCCCATCCTGTTTACAGAAGAAGCTAGTAGCCCCCCAGTCAGGATTTTGAGGCCGGTCAGGTTTGAGGCGGCTTGGCTTAATAGAGAAGACTATAAACTCATTTGGGAGGAAGCTACGGCCAATGCGACTCTCCCTTTTGTTGACGTTCTCTCGTCAGTTACCCGTAAAAGCTTCCAATGGAACCGGAACGTCTTTGGGAATATTTTCAAAAGGAAACAGAAGTTGATTAAAGAAATTCAGACTATTCAAAACAGGACCGACTTTGCTACCTCTCATACACTCCAAAATCGGGAAAGAGGCCTCATCAACAACCTTAATGCAGTTCTTGACGAAGAAGAAACTTTCTGGTTCCAAAAGTCACGAATGGACTGGGTTAAGGACGGGGACCGTAATACCCGTTTCTACCATAACGCAGCCATGATCAAGAGGAATAAAAATAGGATCAGATTCCTCAAAGTCGACGGGTCGTGGACAGATAACCATTCCTCTCTTGGTAGTCATATTACTGACTTCTTTACTTCTCTTTTTTGCAGGGTAGAAACTACGGAAGCCCATGACTTGACCCCAGTATCGGAAGGCCTTTTCATCTCCGCCTCTCAGGCTGCAGGGCTGACCCGCCGGGCCCCTCTTGAGGAAGTCCGAAAGGCAGTTTTTGGCATGAAGAAGTATGGTAGCCCGGGTCCAGACGGCATCCAGGCAGTTTTCTACCAACATTTCTGGAGCGAGGTGGGACCTTCATTGACAAATATGGTAAACCAGGCCCTAGAAAACGGGTCGGTCAATAACCTCCTCCTCAAGGCCTACATGACGCTCATTCCCAAGAAAGAGGTCCCCGAGACAGCAGCTGACTTCAGACCAATCACTCTTCTCAATGTAGCTTTCAAAGTTATTTCAAAAGTGTTGGTCAATAGGTTCCGGCCAATTATGTGTAAACTAATTGGTCCCCACCAAAATAGCTTCCTCCCGGGGCGTTCAACAATGGACAATATTATCTTAACGCAAGAGGTAGTTCACACCATGAACACCAAGAAAGGTAAGAAGGGTTTCATGATCGTAAAGGTTGACCTTCACAAAGCTTATGATAGTGTCTCCTGGTCTTTTCTGGAAGACACCTTGGTAAGTTTCCGGTTTCCAAGAATTATTATTGATCTCTTACTTTCTTCCCTCCGTGACAGCGATATTTCCATTCTTTGGAATGGGGGCCGTCTCCCAGCCTTTAAGACAGGGCGCGGCCTCCGCCAAGGTGATCCCTTAGCCCCTTACCTGTTTAACCTTGTCATGGAAAGACTTGCTCATGAGATTCAAAGTAAAGTTGTTGCAGGTTCCTGGAAACCTATTACAATTTCGAGAGGGGGAATCGGGATCTCTCATCTTTTCTTTGCAGATGATCTAATGCTCTTCGGGGAAGCTTCGGAACGACAGGCTAACATCATGATGGACTGCCTCAATAACTTTAGTACAGCTTCAGGTCTCAAAGTGAACCTCGCTAAGTCTTCTACCTTCTGTTCTCCTAATTTAAGTGCAGCTCTCAGAAGTCGAATCGGGGGAATTCTGAAAATCCCAATGGCAGCCACATTGGGATCCTACCTAGGAATGCCAATCCTCCAGAGACGAGTCTCTCGGCACACCTTCTCTTCGGTGGTAGACAAAATGCGCAAAAAACTGTCAACGTGGAAAGCTAGCGCGTTAAGTATGGCGGGAAGGCGAATTCTGGTTCAATCCTCGCTGGCGTCTGTCCCAACCTATTCCATGCAGTCACTAGCAATCCCAGTAAGTACTTGTAATGACATTGACAGGGTTTGCAGGAACTTTTTGTGGGGCCATTCTGACACCTCTAGAAAAATGCATACGGTCAACTGGTCGGATATCTGTAGACCCCGGGAGGTAGGCGGTCTGGGGCTTAGAATGGCCCGGGACTTCAACACTGCTTTTCTCACCAAACTGGCGTGGCAATTGTGGACGAACCAAGACAAACTCTGGATTAGAGCTCTACGAGACAAATACGTGAAACAGGGAGACTTCCTTCGCCTGCCGGTAGAAATGTTCTCTCAGCAGGGCTTAAATGGAAAGTAGGTGATGGCAAATCCATAAACTTCTGGGATGACTGGTGGACTGGAGAGCGCCCACTATCTTCCTCCGTCTCTGGGAGAGACCCGTCCGACTCCAGTAATGTCAAGGTGGATGTCTTCATCACAGATCAAAACTCCTGGAACATCCAAGCTTTAAATGATTTACTCCAACCTGCTATAGTCAATGAGATTCGGGCGGTGGCGCTACCAACCTCTAATAACCAGGTAGATCAACTGACTTGGCCCCATTCAAATAATGGTTTGGTCTCGGTTTCTTCGGCGTTTTCCTTTATTGCAGGTCACGGCGGTTCGGAGGCTTCGCATGCATGGATTTGGGAGATCCCCTGCGCAGAAAAGGTGAAGCTCTTCATTTGGAAGATCACGGTGGATGGGCTGTTAACCAACTCGGAACGTCTGCGACGAGGGCTAACAGCCAATGCGTCTTGCCCACGCTGTGGTATTCAAGATGAAACCGTCGACCACCTCCTACGTCGGTGTGAGTTCGCGACAGAGTGTTGGGACGTGGCAGCTTCTCCGACGGCCTTCTCCTCAAGTTTCCATCTTCCGTTAACTGTCTGGTTGGAGGCGGCTTGTGGTCACAAGGCAAACGGCGACACGAGTGGTGGCTGGAGAACGACTTTCTCCTACATCATTTGGAATATGTGGAAAGCTAGGAATAACATGGTCTTCAACAACAACCTCTATTCTGCGGACGACACAGTAAAAAGGGCAGAGCAGGAGGCGAGGGAGGCTCGGAGATTCCTGGCGAAACACTCAGGGCCGTTACCTGCAAGACAGTTGTGGATTTCTTGGTCTCCTCCACAGCTTGGTTTTGTTAAAATGAACTCGGATGGCGCACGGAAAGCAAACTCTGGGTT
>CM008332.1:9373536-9386337 GCA_002525835.2 Ipomoea batatas
AATCCGACACATAACCTCCCGTAAAAAGTCTCATTCCATTTTATCATATGCTTTCGCCATATCTAGCTTTAAAGCACACCATCCAACCTTGCCTTGCCTCTTCCGATTTAGATAATGAACCACCTCAGAAGCTACAAGGACATTGTCAGTGATAAGACGATTAGGAATAAAGGCACTTTGAGTATCACTGATAATCTTGCCAAGCACTCCTTTAAGTCTATTTGCCACCATCTTTGCAAGGATCTTGTAAGTGACATTGCACAAGGCAATCGGTCGGAGATCACTCATTGAAGTCGGGACATTCTTTTTGAGGACCAAGGTAATAATTGCATCATTCATACCTTTAGGAAGAGTCATGGAATTTATACAGTCATGAATAAATGTAGAAACATCATCCCCGATCTCCGTCCAAAAATGTTGAAAGAAGGCAGGGTTAAAACCATCTAGGCCCATAGACTTATCCGGAGCCATTGAAAATAAAGCCTCCTTGACCTCATCCTCCATTGTTTGGTTGGATTTGGAAGGGTAAGAAATTATGAATATAAAAATCAATATGCCCTTAACAATTAATAGTGATAATATATTATATTATTATTATTGATGATGGTAACACACTAGTACAAAATGAGTCATACGTGTCTTTACTAATTGACAATACGCGTCTTTACTAGCCAAGACGCGTATGGCGCAGACGCTGAAAGTAGGCAACTTTACGCGTCTTTACTTGGAAGTCGTGTAAAGCTGGACTATACGCGTCTTTACTAACTAAGTCAAGACGCGTATTATGCTTAACAAAAATTAAAAAAAAATTAATAGACGTCTTTACCTTCATAATTATATTTTTTTAGTATTTAATTTAATTCAATAGTATCTGTACTAATCCCTGCTCAACCGAAAATTCCACTACCAAATATCATTTATATGGTTCAAACTATTCAACATAGTATAATCCAACATAGATAATTTTCTAACACAATATAACAATTCAACATTAATTTATCATAATATATACAATATAATTCCATCTAATACACATAATATTATCATATTACATTGAAAATAATTATCAATTTAGTGTCTAGTAACTTGGCATAATAAGCAACTACAATTTTCATACTAAATCCCTGAACATTTAAGAACAATTACTGTGAATTCATCCAAAGCCCGCCAACACAAATGATTCCATGACTAAATAACCAATTAGCATACCAGGTTTGCAAAGAAATCACTGTCACCAGAAATCAACTTTGATGGCATGCTTGTCTTGGCACAATTTATGAGGTAATCCTTTCCATGTTTTTCAACCTATCAAGATAACAAAAGGTGTTGTTAGATGACTGAGATCAAAGAATCCTTAATATATTTTCAAACTAAATAGATAACTTGTGAACATCATAAAAAAGTGCCATGTATTGTCTAGAGCAACTTCCAAAGAAAGTTGATCTAGGAGTAATATATTCTTCTAGACTTTTACCCAATAATATATTATAAAGAAGCCCTTTTCAATGTTTAACAAAGAAAGCCAACAGGAAAGTGCCAACCTTTTAGCTTCTCAAATTGACAGTTTACCATTTAAATAACTTGATTCAAGAACTATCAAGAAATGACAGAATACTAAGACAAACATTCAGCAAAAAGACCAAGAGACATTACCTTCACAGCCAGTTTCTCTTCAACATACTTACAAGCTTCTCTCATTGCAAGCTAGCAAGTGGAAAAACAATAGAAAGAAACCATAAGAATCAAGATTTTGTCAGTGAAATAGGACCTCACTGTTTGAATGTTGGACTGGCAAGGGAAATAAACACAGAACTTGATACGCACTCTGTATCCACTGATTATTGAAGTGGGGTGAATTTTGTTCCGCACCAAGTCATTTGCTCTCTGTGAAAACAAAAATGAGATAATTTACTATGATATATGAGTAAAGCAATGTATTCAAAGCTTCGCCAACTCAATAAGAACCTACAATTTTGAGACACTATTATTATCAAAGACGGCTTGCATATATATAATGCTTATCCTATCCATTAAAAAAAATAACAACACTCTATAATGTGACATTGGCTGCTGGATGCTCAACTTCTAACATCTTCAGAATAGTAGTTTTCATTTCCAGAACAATCTTGCATTTGTAAAGGTTTTTTATTTATTAAAGAAAAAAACATTATTAGATAATAACTTGGAGGGTCATTTTAGGAGCTGTCAATTTGACAAATTTTTAGTTTAGATTTCATCATTAATTTATTCTACTTTGCATTGAAAACGTTACCAAACACAATAATTTGGAATTTAGAATTTGTAAGCAGCAAAAGCATTAATAATTATGTAACTATCCAGGTTTCATCCATAACGCAAAAGCATTTATAATTAAAGCATCAAAACCACATACAATTGAGAAATGTAAATGACTCCCTTATCCTTTTGTTTTATTTTTATTTTTCATTAAGCATCTCAAATACTTGAAATTTTCCCTTTTTGCAAATCAAATTACAAAGTAGTACTATGCTCTATTTTCCAGTATGCATGCCTCTGAAAATGTTTACTAGATTTAACAAAAGCTTGAAAAATAAGAATGAACATACTCACTTCAAAATTTCAGGAAAACAACCTGAACTGGAAAGAGCAGAACTCTTGTGCAATTTTTTGTTGAGCCCAGAGAGAAATTTTTGGACACTTCTCACTGGGATTTTGATTTCTACATCTTCATTGCTTCCATTTGACCTGAAATATTGACAGAGATGATGAAATAACTAATGCCCAAATTGAAAACTTTATTGTTTTTAGCAAAATAATGATAAAATATGCAATAAAACCTAATACCCATACCGAATAGAAGGGTGGAAGAGGAAAGTTGAAGGAATGGAGCGCTGCCCCACTGTGAATATTGAAGATTTTTTCGAGTTCATCCTTCTGGGAGAATTATACACGGAAACCGCAGCTAGAAGAGGGAGCCACTCGAGCCCATCCTTTAGGGTGTTTGCCATTGCAGATTAAATTTCAAAAAAAATAAATAAAATAGAGGATGTTTGTATGTAGATCTAGTGAAGAGGTTGCTTGGTTGGAGAAGAAACATACGCAACAAAAATACCTCTCGAGAGATCAGATCTGGCGGCCGAGCATTCTTCTTATTTGATGGAACGGAGGCCGTGTGGCGTTGGCGGTTGTGGAACGACGACGTGAGATCAGATCCAGTGGAATGGCCGAGCTTTCGACCAAACTCCAGGCTTTCTTCTCCGAAGAGTGAAGAGTATGAGTACGTTGGTCGCAGATCTGAAGGTCGCACCACAGCTGCAGTCGAAGAAGCTGGATCGAAGCCTGAAGTCGTCACCGCCGCTACTGGAGTTGCTACTGTTGAAGCTCGAAAGTCGCCGTACGTTCGTCCGAGGGAGGAAGAAAGAAGAAAGAACGATGGTGAAGCTCAGAAGATGAAGAAGCAATACTGAGAAAAATATTTTACAAGTTTTAAATTTAAGACTATACCATTTGGAGTAATATATCAAATAGTAATAGTAATTTTTAAAAAAAAAAATTATTTTTAACATACAACAATACAAGTCTTGATTAATATATCAAAGTAGTGTATACTACAATACTAAAAAAAAATGCATTATACGTGACATTACAACTGTAGTAAAGACTCCTAAAGTATGTAACATATTTACAAAAATGCCACCGCACTTTTTTTTTCTTACTTTAGGTGTCTTTAGTTATAAGTAAAGCCGTGTATTGTTGCATTTTTTTGGTCAATTCTCTACTAGTGATAGTCCAATTGCTCAATACTTTCTTCCCAAACCCTTTGAAAAAACAAAATACCACATTCGAGTTAATTACCAAAATGGTCCCTCGACTATTGCGAAATTACCAATTTGGTAATCAACAATTTTTCGTGACCAATTAAGTCCCTCGACTTTGAAAAATTTAACCAATTTGGTCCTCTGTTTATTTTTCCGTTAAATATCCGTTAAGCCGTGACCAAATTGGTAATTTTGCTATAGTCAAGGGACCAAAATGGTAATTAATTTTCACTGAAATGGTCCCTTGACTATAGCAAAATTACCAATTTGGTCCCTAGTTAACGGATGTTTAACGGCAAAATAAACGGATGATCAAATTGGTTAAATTTTTAAAAGTCGAGGGACTTAATTAGGCATGAAAAATTGTCGAGGACTAAATTGGTAATTTCACAATAGTCGAAGGACCATTTCGGTAATAAACTCTACCACATTCTAACTCATAATTTGTTTTCCTTCACTTTTGGAAACTCAAATTCCAATGAAAAACATTTTTCATCCAACCGAACAAAAGAAAAACACATTTTCCTCTATTTCATGGAAAATAGAAAAGATTTTCCATCCAATGAACACCCCTTAAAATGAAGAAGTATTGTAATAGTATAATCCCTCTATTAATATCCACATATTTATTTACAAACACTTTTCTTTTCTTTTCTTTTTTCTTACATACATATCACTTTCAAGATATGTTTAAAGAAAGAGTAAAAATATGGTTGAAGAAGGAATTCTGTATATGAGGGTGCCGTATCCGGATGAATCCGGCGAAGACTGGTACGCCATTCCTTCATCCAATCAAGTCCAAAAAGACGGCGACGGTTTTCTGATTCCGGCATTCCACATTTCCCCGCGTCCGTACAGTGCGGCCGTCGCCGTCGATACTTGCATCTTTCTCCTCGGCGGCCTCGACGGCGACTTGCCGCCGGTCGGCCGGAGAACCTGCCGAAAAAGTCTCCGCGAAGTGAGCATTATAGACACTCGGCAACCCCAACGCGGCCTGTTTGCCGGCCCATCTCTCCGCCTCCCGCAAACGGCGATGAATTGTTTCTGTTTCTGCGGCCACCGTCACGACCTGATCTACATGCTCCCGAGAATTTGCAGTTCGAACACCCCGCCGGAAGTTCTCCACTGCCTCCGCTATCCTCGTCTAGGAGACAATAACTGGAGGCCGTTACGCGGCGGCGTTGCGGCGGTTATGGACGACGGCACCGCCACGGTGAAGGCGGTTGAGTACCGGAATTTCTTCACCTTAAACCGCGGAGCAGTGAGCGTACCGCACAATCTGTTTTTCCGCTCCGAGTTTTCCGGGATTCTACACTATAACCTTAGAACTAATAACGCCAATCCGCCGTTAACGGAAACTGCGGGGCCCGCTCTTAGTCTGAGCAGGGGAGTTTGCAGGGACGGCGTTATCTACTTCTACGTTGGTTTTAACGGCGAAGTGCCAGCCGTCTGGGCTTACTGTTTAACTTTACGGAAATGGTACCCGAAACCCGGCGTTCTCGGGTTCGAAAAATCAAACCCTAATTTCGTGCTCCCATATCCAAACTTCAATAATCGTCCCAATCCTCTGGTTGATTTGGGGAGCGGAGTTCTGTGTTTCATGTGGATCTGCGCTACAAACCCTTTCAGTGTTGGAGTGGTGAAGTTCAAAATAAAGCTGCGAATCAATAGAAATAATGCCGCAGAAGAAGAAGAAGAAGGAGAAGAATGGGAAGATTTCCCCTATGCTCGTGTGAAGTCCATCTCCTACTTCAAGCTTCGCTCTCCATCCACTTCTTTACTGGATTATTTGCTGGTGTATGTTCCCATCCCTCCCTGTGAATACATATATATATATGCATTACGGTGGCCAAAGGCTTTGTGGTCGAGCGGCATAAATGTGATTTCTAAAATGAGAGGTTTCGGGTTCAAACCACATTGTAGGGGTATTGACTCTTTTTGTGATTCAGTAGGTTGAGAAAATATGTATGAACAGATACTACATTGTAACAGATCAGAGTTAATAGTATTATGGTGAATATAATGTGTGTGTATATATATGCAGTTGTGGTTCGGGAAAGATGAGGTTGCTTAATCGAATGGAATATTTTGGGAGTAAGAGGAAGAAGAAGGAGATGAAGGAGAGGAGGAAGTTGCAGAGTCGAATAAATAGTGCATTGTATACCATACCAGAAGCTGTGGAGGAGGAAGAAGAAGAAGGGGACGAAATTTAGTGAATTGAGTATTGTATGTATAGCAGGGATAGATGAAGGATGAACTGTTCTGTATATATATAGCAATACATATATAGTATTGTATATATTCTATTGAATTGTATACCATTACAGCAAGGATATTGATATGGTAATAAATACGTTGGTTCCCACAAATACCTAAAGTATCGAGGTAGGATTGCAAAGAGAAGAGATTCTTTCATGGTCTGCTTGTTGGTTTAAGGTTTAAGTTCGGATAATTGAATAGAGATTAGAGGGTTCCGACCATATATGTACGTGATAGGTAAGAATATCGAGAAGTCTCCCTTTGTAATAAATGTAATATTTATAGGGGAGGGAGTCTCCCTTTATAATAAATTAAATGTAATATTTATAGGGGAGGGAAATAAGACACATGTTGGTCGTGAGCGCCTCACCAACTGTTCGGAATTATCGCCCAGTCCACAAGTAACGTGGGCCAACACAGTCTTCGGTTAGCTAGCTCGGTTGTAGCCCTCGAGGTCGAGTGGGTCAAGACCATGATCGATCCAGATTGGAAGTGATTTCTCTCAACGGTTTAATCGGGTACCGAACAAGTGTACAGTTAGATGGAAAGGTCTATTCGAATAATATTCCTTATCAAATATAATGGATTCACATTGCATGCATATATGCATGCATGCAGCCTAGTAGCCTACCCATTCACACTAATTGTATAATACGGAGTATAATGCATGCCACTTATAAAAATAGAGATATAAGATAAAGGGCTTAAGCTTACTTAGTTCATTATGCATTGTTTGGAGAAGAAGAAATATAAGATAAAATATGTTAATATACCGCTTAGCATTTGGATAATGGCTTACTAGTCAAAATTTGGTTTATTTGAGCAACTTTAATTGTTTGACTTGATTAAACCATTAAAATGAGTGTTTGATAAACAATTTTTAAATTTCACTTATTGATGTCAATAAACTAGAAAATAACCCTACTTTGAGTAGTGTTTTTAATATCAGCCTTATTACTTTTTTAAAAGTCTAATTACTCTTAATACTTGTTAGTTATTCTATTGTTTATAACTTATTTTTATTTGAATTTATGTTTTTAGTGTAGAATTATTTTTATTTGAATTTATGTTTCTTAATGTTGAATTATTATTAACTACAAAATATTTCTTTATAACTATACCATTAAAACTAATAATAATAATAATAATAACAATAAGATAATAGTTAAAAATAATTGTTAACAACAACAATAAATTGACTAAGAGTTTAATAAATATCACAATATATTTATGTCTTATAAAGTCATTTTAATATAATCAATAAAAAATAAATAACAATTTTATCAAATACATTTTTATAACTGGTCAATACTATTAACTTGTTAAAGCAATTAACACAATTAATTATCTAACCATCCTAAATTAACCAGCCATCCTCCAATTGTCAAACACCCTAAATAAAATTACTTTTCCAAATGGGAGGTCATTGAGATTGAGCCTTAATAGGGGTGGGGTCAGTAGTACTCATTAAAAAATAGCAATTACAAATTTGTCTCAAAATAAAAATTAAATAAAAAGTAGATAATGTGAGAAAATGTTTCCAAACACCCTGTAACTTGGAGACTGAATCAGTGAATTGACTATTCAATTGTAACCAGCAAAGAGTAGGGATTTGTCCAACAGAATCGCAAAATGCTAAACCCTACTCAGTCCCTTCAAGGTCTGTTCGTACCTCGTAGATTTATAGATTTATATTTTGTTTCAAACTTTCAATTTGTTAATCTTTCATTTGTTGTTCTATGTCCAATTACAAATAAATCTCGTGAAAGTTTGTTGTTTTGAAAAAAAAAAATGACGAAAAATTGGCAGTGGGCAGTGGATTACTTATCTGTGACTCAATCTTTGGCGTTAAAACATGGTACATGCAAGTATCCATATCGTCTAGCTGTTATTGCTTCAGTGGGTTGCGTGAATTCTCTTGTTCTGAAAGTTCTGTTGTGCTTACATAGAATTTGCAAGATTAAGGGGAAATTAGGGCCTAATATTTACAGAGGTGTTATGTCATAGTGACTGCCTACTACCTGTTTGACAAATTGTCCAGGTCAGTTTCTGGTCTGGATGGCATTGAAAATGAGCTTCCTTTTATTCCTCCAAGTCCACTTAGTTACCAAATTCACAGTTTTGTTCAAGTGGGAACAAGGACAATGCTTTCCTTATGCTCACCACAAATCCGCCTAGGCGTGAAAATTCTCTGTTCTGCATTCTGTCGTAAATCGAGCTTGCAATGTTTCCTTGTTTAAAGAAACTGAATGTGCTATTCTGCTGTGAACATTTTATATTGCTTGTTTAAGGTTTAAAAAATAGTGCCTCGTCCAATTTTCTTTTGCTATTACCTATTCGAATAATTTTCTTTTACATATTTGTTGTGCAACTCTACTACCAGTAATATGACACTATCATTTCAGAGAAACATGAAGAAGGGGATGGCATGAAGGACTGAGTAAATTGCCACTACTCTTTAGTTTAATTTATTGGCCTTTCAGGGATTCTTTTTTGCTATGCACAAATACCTATTGTTTCTTGTTTAAATGATGTTGTCTATCATCAACAATATTATTGTTTTGTTCTTTAGTGACAAACTGACAATGATCCTTCTACTCATCATTTTCACAGAATGAAAATTTTCATACTGTCATAAAGGATCTTACCTCAAAGAGCCATGTATTTTATGTTATATGGCATGCCTTGTTACCCTGCATGATATCCTTA
This sequence comes from Ipomoea batatas, assembly GCA_002525835.2. Lineage (NCBI taxonomy): Eukaryota > Viridiplantae > Streptophyta > Magnoliopsida > Solanales > Convolvulaceae > Ipomoea > Ipomoea batatas. The sequence continues at coordinate 9,382,302 of CM008332.1, forward strand.
ATCCTTATATTCTACATATTGCAGGGATGGAATGGAGCATAGGAAAAATTATTGGATAGTCCCCCAAGATCTGGAGCTATGTATCAGCCGGCTTTGTCTTGCGCAACGACTGTTAGATTTTCGATGTCACTATGCACATTCCAATATTTGAGTGACCCCCAACATCTGGTGGATCTGGGAGCATGAAAAATGTTGGCATGAGGAAGAGTTTCTGCAAAATTTAGCCTTGAAAATTGAATCTCATCTCAGTTGTAATCTTTGTATAATTGTATTTTGAGTGAGTGACGAGGGAAACTCACACCCACTACCCCAAGAGTGTGCACGGGGTAAACCCGCCTTATGACCTTAGCCGGCAAAGGAACACAAGAAGGTAAACCAGCCTTGGATAGTGCACTAGGTAATCTTTGTATTTAACAGTCCTTGAACAAGATTTATTTATATGTTGTGGGCTGAAAAAGTAGGTTTTGCCAAATATGATCAAGTTGCTTGGCAATCTTCTTAATATTCTCTCCCTTTTTGTTAAGCAATTTTTTAATTTTTATTTTTGGGTTTTGGTCAAAGATTAATTGAAGAATTTACTTTAATTTGAACAACAATGAAATGTTTTGGTCAATGTATACCCTAAAACAAATCTCAGCCAAACAGTTGGCTTTTGCCCTTCACTGAAACAGATCTGTGTCTATAACTGATAACTACTTTCCTCTCACTCACTCTCTCTGTCTCCCCCCTCTCTAAGATAAACTTGTGGTTAACATTTAGTTGCAACACTCTATCCATTTACCATCTCGAATGAGCTATAAATAAGTGAGAAAGAGTTGGTTAAATTACCAAACCCAAATGCATCACTTACAAGTGAAAAGCAACCTTAATCTTGTTGGTACATATAATGAAACAATCATGCTTAACCATGGAGGTAGTAATGAGGTCCCTCTCTGCCCTAAACCGCGATGACTCGCCTCCGCTCTCCCTGAGTTCCTCAAGCCCCTCAGATGCAGCAAACACAGGTACACATTTCCTCAATGGTTTGTGTCTGATGCATCACTAAACCTAGCTTCTTTAAGGTTGCCATTCTTTAATTTGTGTTTTGATGTCAATGGTTCCATGTTGTCTGTAATGTGATCAGCCAAATGAGTTTTGATGGTGGAAGAAGTGAAATTCTCAACATAATCGGTGGTGACCCCCAAAAGGTCAGTTTAGACATAACACATCATTCAATTTGGCATCATCGTCCAACCCTGTTTTTATAAAATGATATGATGTAGGTAAGAGATGGCAGGGATTCAACAACTTGCAGTGGGTGCTCGCCATCGTGTTACTCAGGCTCTCCTCCCGGCCGAACAGATAACCCGTTGATCCATGATGTGCAATTTGTTCATCAAATGGAGCTTTTTTCGCCATTAACTCGAACTAAGCTTTCTGATAAATTTGGCTTCACCTCTGCCTCCCCGGCCTAATCTGAGCTATCGGCGTCAGAGATGATGAGAATTTTTCCTTTCTGAGGCTTAGCATTGTCCAAACCAACCGTACGTGAGTTACTTTTTATGTAAATAGTGCGACAGTTATATGGGATCCCTTCCTTTAATGTAAAATGTAAATAATATCATCATTAATGTTGTTGTGATCGCTAAGCATAATAAAAACGTCTTTTCTTTCGCCATTTTATCACACCTAAAATTCTGTAATCCTATCCACTCCCATAAGTTTCAAAGATTCAATATAAGGTTTCAGATTCTGTCTTGTCTTGTTCAAATCTTTAATCGATTAAACTGAACCAGTGAGCTAAGTCGGGCACATAACATATTAAATAACTATTGCTTGAAACAGAAGATTTAAAGGTAGAATCTTTAACTGGGACAAATGATCCTCGCCTTCCTCGGTACTCGTGTTAACACTAATCATGGTAACGAAGACTTCAAGACGAAGTAATATACCTTACAACAACTTCCTCAACTGCCAGAAAGAGAAACTTTACTGTTTTTTCACTTGCCGGATTTCTCTCTCTCTCTCTAAATCTAACAATCAATCACTCCCGCCGGCGTTAATTCAAGATCCCGGCAGGCAGGCAGGCTTCTGTAACAGATCTTGATAAGTAAGAAAATGGTTTCTTTTCTCATTTTCTTGATCACGGCCACGGGCTTGTTAGTTTCGTCGTCTCATGCTCGCATCTTCACCTTCGAACTGCACCACCGCTTCTCCGATCCCGTCAAGAAATTGGCGGCGCAGAGAACCGGCGGGGTGTCTTTTCCGGTCGACAATTGGCCGGCCAAGGGCAGTCTTGATTATTATACCCAGCTGGCGGGCCACGACCGGTTCTTACATGGCCGGAGACTGGCCAAGTCCGACGGCAAGCTCACTTTCGCAGATGGAAATTCGACTTTCCGGATCAGCTCTTTGGGATTGTAAGATCTCCAATTCTTGAGAATTGTTTTGTTTTGTTCTGGGTAATTGTTAATGTGTGTTTGGTTTCACTTTTTCATGGTAGTTTGCATTACGCAACGGTGACTCTGGGGACGCCGGGGATGAAGTTTCTGGTGGCCCTGGATACTGGGAGTGATTTGTTTTGGGTGCCCTGTGATTGTGGCAACTGTACCTCTACTGATGATTCCACTCTATACAATTCTGTATGTTAATGTTGCCTTATCCTTTCTATCTTTCAAGCTTTTTATTCATTCCTAGTCTTTTTTGCCCACAAAAAATGAGAAAAATCCCTCGCCCCGAGACCACTCCGGCCTGACCTGACCTGACGGTGACAGGATTTGTGAAAGTGGTAAATCACAGTAATTCAGCGACCTATTAAATGGGAGGACCAGTGTATGGTTCCCACAAGGAGCCCGTTACACTGCGGGTATCAGGGCTTGATCATGTGTCTTGCCCATAATTTGCCATTCAGTAACCAGCTGAGCTACCCGTGCGAGTATTCTTAGTCTTTTTTTGTATTGAAGTGAATACTTCTATAAACAGATGAGGGCTTGGGAATTGGGATACTACCACTTCAAATATTGAGTGTCAAGTGAATGGCAACTAATTTTGAGCAGGAAGAAGATTTACTGTTTGTGTTGTGGCTTTGATGCTGCAGGATTTTGCGCTTAGCATATACAACCTGAATGGGTCATCGACGAGCAAGAAGGTCACCTGCAGCAACAGCTTTTGTTATCATCGTAATAACTGCCTTGGTACATTTAGCCATTGCCCTTACTCGGTTTCTTATCTCTCATCCGAGACCTCAACATCTGGGATACTGGTAGAGGATATCCTGCACTTGAAAACAGATGACAATGAAGAAGATTTTGTTCAGGCATATGTTGTGTTCGGGTGAGTTTAGCAATTTTTGGTGATAGCATTTTTGGTGTTCAACGCAATCTTCTGTAGTAGTATCTGATAAAGGTGCAATTTTAAGTGTGCAGCTGTGGACAAGTTCAAACTGGTTCTTTCCTGGATGTTGCAGCTCCTAATGGGTTATTCGGGCTTGGTTTCGAGAAAATATCAGTCCCGAGTATTCTGTCCCAGGAAGGATACATAGCAGATTCTTTCTCCATGTGCTTCGGGCACGATGGAGTAGGAAGAATTAACTTCGGAGACAAAGGAAGCCTAGACCAGGAAGAAACCCCGTTCAATTTGAATCCATTGCAGTAAGTGGTAATCATATACCTAATTACCGCTTCATGAAAATAACTACGGAGTAGTTTTCTTTGCTTCTTCTTTCATCATTCTCTGAACCCTGTTACCTGCTGTGTCTTCACTGGAATTGCAAAGCAGCCCGAGATACAATGTCAGCGTAGCACAGATTCGCGTTGGCACTAATATTATTGATTCTGAGTTTGCGGCACTTTTTGATACTGGAACTTCCTTCACATACCTAGAAGACCCGCCCTACACAAAGCTTACAGAGAGTGTAACGATTCATATTCTTAATCTGTATAGCCAGGACTGAATTGAAGTTTTATCCTACTCTGCTTATTTTTCTTTTGTTGTCGTCTTCCTTCAGTTCCACTCTCAAATACAGGATCCACGGTACGCTCTTGATCCAAGGATCCCC
>CM008332.1:9433467-9447364 GCA_002525835.2 Ipomoea batatas
ATTGCAGGCAGGAAAGCGCACGGGGCAATCACGCAGGGGGGATTTGGTGGAGCTAGAAAGAAAGAGGGAATGTCTGGGTGAACAGACAGAGGAAGCCATGGGAACCCAGAAAGAAGTTGGCGCATATAAGTAATGTTAAATCAAGTGTTAATATTGTTAGGTCGATGGAAATCATGGGAGAAACTCAGAATGGGGTAGGTGAAGGTGGGAAAAGAGTAAACCAAACAATTTAGTGATTATTTTATTATTTATAGTTGGTATTAGTCTGGGAAAATTGGTTAAATGGTATTTAAATGAGTAGCGATAATTTAATTACCTTCCAAAAATTAAAAAAAAAATATAATTAAACTCTTAAATTTGTAAAAAATAAAATAAAATTAGTACTTTTTTTTAAAGATAAACGTAGCTATTCTATTAATTCATAACATAAAACGTTTACATCAACGATCAATGAAATGGTAAACCATTCATTACAGTCAGACATAGAAATAACTTTTCTAATGCTATAGAAAACTAGAATCGCAGATTGTTTCATAACTATGAAGCTATGTTCCTTCAGGGAGCTTAAAGCTTCATCAAAGATATGGGTCTTCATCATCATTCTTTTTTGCTCGCCCAGGATAAGATCAACACTTGCCGAAACCAAACTAAACGATTTATGCTAATGAAAATGAAAAGCTCGTGAAAGTAACGAGAGGAAAAATGCTGGTGAAAGTAACGAGAGGAAAACACAATAATAGAGAAAATAAAAAGTGGGTAAAGTCAAAGTAGGGTTGGGAGTTCAAGACTACCAACACAAACCCCAATACCTACCTACTATTATTTTATTCAAAGGGAAAGAAAACGGAATAAGAAGATCTGTGGCGGTGGTCGAAGGCGGAAGGAGCTGCAACGGTGGTCGGGACGGAAGAAGAGCGAGAGCAAACGTAGAAGGTGACCAAAACCGCCGGCTCAAAGCTCCATTAGAGCTCCGGCCAAAGGCCGGCAGTGGAAGCCGAAGTTGAGCAGCAGAGAAAGGCGTTTGGTTTTAGAGAGAAAAGGGAGGCAGCATTAGGGTTTGCTAGAGATATATTACTCTTTGTTTTAACTATAAAATTAGTACTTTTAAACATGTTAGATAACATGAGGAAAGTATGGGGATTTATATCGTGGACCAGTGCGCTGTGGACTATGGTTCAATACACATAATTTGATTTCATGATGTATAAAATTCATGTTCATAATAAATATACACATAACTGTAGATCTTGATCCAATACACAAAATTTGATTTTATAATGCACAAAATTCACGTTCATAATGCACATAATTTATGTTCATAATACACATACATATAAACATAGTATAATGAAAATGAATTAAACACTTAACATAATACACATAATTCATGTTCATAATGTACAGAATTCATGTTCATTATATCATTATGTGTGTTTGTATTATGAACATGAATTGTGTACATCATGAACATGAATTTTGTACATTATGATGTCAAATTGTGTGTATTGGATCATGGTCTCACAGTGCATTGTGAACCTTGGTCCACGATATAACGATTGGAAAAAGATTGCCCAATTTGAAATGAAAAATCTCTCCTTGATACGAAGGTATGTATTGGTCCAATCCACTATCTCGATCACTCAGGCAATCCAACCTATTCCATGCAAATTGGGGCTTTTGTTGGGTACCTGTAAGGATATTGACAAAATTTGTCATGACTTTCTTTGGGAAGACACCAAAAAGATAAGACAACGATCCATATGGTGAACTAGGATGAAGTCTGCATGACTCGAGACAATGGGGCCTTAGGGATCCGAAAAGTAAAAAATAACCACACATGCATTGCTAAGTTGGCCTGGCAAATGGTCACTTGCCCTGATAAAAATTGGGTCCAGACAATGAGACAAAAACATGTTAGAAATGGGAACCTTTTTACGATTAAGTGTCACGCGTCTTGAATATGAAAAAGCATTGCGAAGGGAAGATCGACGATCGAGCTTGGTGCTAGTTAGAGGTTTGGTAATGGAAATCCTTATATCTTTGGTCAGATTTGTGGGTGGACTCCATGTCCACTGGCATAGACACAGACATTGATATCCTTGATGAGCTTGCAACTATAATTGAAGAATGTGCTCCATCTCAGCTAAAAGTCTAAGCTGATAGTTGGATTGCATATTTATGTTTATATATTATATGCTCCAACATGCATGTGAGTGATGTGATCCTGGAGGATAAAACATAGACAGTCTCAAGCTTCAGGAAATTCTCCTAGACCGGCGAATTGATGAAATAAGAGGCATCTCCACCCCAGGCAGTGACACAACTTCAGATAGACTTACTTGGGCGTCTTTCACATTAGACTTACTTGGACGTCTTTTGCATTAGGTAAGTTTACGTTTTCTTCGACTTATTGTGTCATTATATGTGGTAGGGATGATGTGTAGGACATTGGATGGATTTGGAAGCTCAAGTGTATCGAGATAATCAAATCCTTCGTTTGGCTAATCAAGGAAGGGATTCCTTACCAACCAAGAGCGGCATAGTTAGAACCTGACAGAAAGGAACGAGTGCCTGAGGTGCCACCAAGAATATGATTCCCTCCGGGATTTGTTTATTGATTGTTATTCTGGTAAAGATTGTTGGTCTAGATGTCTTTAACCCTGTTCATTTTCAATAGACCCCTGTGGGAGACATAGCGTCATAGGTTAAGATAAACTACTTGGGCACGAATCGTTGTGGGATCAGACCATTCGGACCAACTGGAACACTAAATTCCCTTACATGCTTTGGAATATATTGAAAGTGTGGAATGACTAGTGTTCAATGGAAAGTTTAAGCGGGGCAACAGAGGTGGTGGAAATGGCTACCAGATTGGCGGAGAATGCAAGTAGGCTTCTTAGGAACACTGGTGTGGTGGTGGGTGGCAGTATTTGTTGGGTGGGTTAGATCCCGCATAAGAGAGGTTGGGTCAAACTGAACATGACATGGCAAGGAAAGCTAATTATGGTCTACTAGTGCGAGAGGATTGGTCAGAGATTATAATGGCAACTAGGTCGTGGGTTTCATTATTAAAATTGGGCTAACTACGAACTTTTAAGGCTGAACTTTGGTGCCTCAATTGGGGGTGAGGGGTGGGGGTTGGGTATTTGTCTCATGCATGAGAGAGGTTTCAATACAATCATCATTGAAATGGATTCCGTGACTACCATTGGGTGCATGAACTCAAACTCGGATGACGTGATAGAGGACGAACCCCTTTTTAGCGAATGTAGACGTCTTGTTAGGCACTTGGAGAGGGTGAGATTCTAGCACGTACTTCATGAAGGAAATAAATGTGCATACTTATTGGCTAATTTAAGACATGACTCGAGTTGGGGTGTGACGATTATGAAAAATCCTCCGGATGTCATTGATCATCTTCTCCGAGCAACGCTAGTAAGGCAATAGCTCAGAGAATCACCTAAGCAAGGCGGTCGCTCCTGCCTTTAGAAGCACAAAAAGAGGACATGATATGTGACTTTTTTAATGTAATTTTGGTGTTAAGAGGCAATAAATCTCTATGGTACTTTGTAGGCTAGGACACTAGCTCAGAAGGTGTGTTTCACATGGAGTGTATATTCAAATACCAATTATAAACTTTTCTATAAATCAAAAGAAAAATATATCAATTACATATATTTTAATAATTTAAAAATTTAATGATACACATTTTAAGTTTTTTTTTTTGTTTTTTGAAAACATACACATTTTAAGTTTAATAATTCAATTTTCTTCTTCTTATCAAAAAAAATTTTACCTTCATAGTTATTAAAAAAAAAAACAAAAATGCAGAAGTCAGAAGCTTCTGTAGTACGCCATACCGCTATATAGAATCACCCGGAATTTCGTCTTAAAAATACCCGCGTTTTCCCCCAAACCAATTCTCCGTCGTCCACCTCTGACATCTGGTTTCTCATCACTTCACGGTCTAGGGTTCAGTGGAATCACTGTCCCTGTTGCCGTATAGATTTCAGTATCCGGCGGAGATGGGGAAGGGCAAGAGGAGTGCCGCCGCCATTGTCATTTCATCATCCGACAATGACGAAGAAGGAGACCTTTTATTGAAACCGAATCTCCGCAACTCGAAGCTGAAATCGAATTCGAAGTCGAAGTCGGCGTCTGTTCCGAGAACGAACCCTAAGAGAGCGAAGAAAGCCCCGCTTTCGAGTTCGCTTCCGCGTAACTCCAAAAATCACAGTGGGTTCGACGAGGTGAGCTTCGGCATTCGACCACTTCATTTCCTTTAACTTCTGCTTATACGTTTTAGCTATTAGTATGAAATCAATGCATTGTAGTACTTCATTTAACTGGAATGAGCGCAAACGTTAGGTGAAGAAGTGCACTTCTAGAAGGTTGAAATACAATCTGGTCAGCTCATTCCCCCGATAGGTTTCCCTGACAACTTGTTTAGTAAATGCTCTGCTACATTATGTGATGGTCATGCTCTGCTGCTCCTGTGCTTGTATTGACCTTTTTGCCTTACCCTTGATAGTGCTGGGATTCTGTGAGGTGACAGTCATAGAGGGATTTAAATACTAAGTGGAGTATATTCTTGGGATCATTGTTTATGTTTTTGCTTAACCTTCTCTTCATAAATTGTGATAATGCTGAATGCAGATAAAAAGGTTTTGTGAAGAATTTGACATGGGGTTCAATGAGTTCAAGGTATCTACTGGTATGCTAATTTAGATCTTCAGCATTAATATCTGTTTGTTGCATTTGATCTTTTTATTTAGCAGACCTTTTGAGAGAGAGAGAGAATAATAATAATAATAATAGCAAATATAATGCTTATCTTTTAACACTTTCAGTATACTTTCACCCATGCCTAGTTGTCTTGCAGAACTTTCTTTAACACTTCCACAGTGCTGATTCTCTATTTCTCTCAATCTTTTACAACCCCTTTAAGTTCCATAGTTGGTCAACTAAATATTAAATTATATAAAAATGGAGTAGGTCATGGTAGCAGCACTGACTTGTGGGTTGATAAATACAAGCCTTGTTCTCTGGAAGAGGTTGCTGTTCACAAGAAGAAGGTATGAACTATTCAAATTCTACAGTATCTACTTTTGATTGTTTTCACAGACACACTTTACTAATTTTTCTCTAGCTAAAACACTTCTGATCTTGCAGGTTGAAGAGGTCAAAGCATGGTTTGAGGAGAGACTGATAACTAGAATGGTACTGATGTCATTATGAAAGAGGCAAACATGACTTGCATTTCATTCAGTTTGTGTCTTTTCCCGGACTTAATGTTTCATATAACTTAATCTGTTTTAGTTAACATCATACTAGACCATTAGTCCTACATTGGATGACATTCAGCATAGGGTAAATAATATTGTATCGTCAGTTCTGCATTTTTAGCCATAAATTTATGTTTGATTTAAAAACTTGATGTCACGAGACGTGTGAATATTTGATGCTTTCTGATGGATTTTGAATAATGTTTATAAAACTTGTTGTACTTGTCTGCTTTTGGACATTTTGACTGTTGTGCCTCTTGAGATTTAATATTGCTATATATTGGGTGCAGGATAGTTCTTTTAATAATGTTCTTCTAATTGCTGGACCTGCTGGTGTTGGAAAATCTGTAAGTTGCTTTTATATTTATGAATCAATTTTGCCGCATTTGAAATTATCTCTTGATCTTTCCACTCACATGAATATGGATTGATGTTTGACATCTCAAAGGCAACTGTTCATGCTATTGCATCACATCTTGGAGCCACTATTTGTGAATGGAATACTCCCACTCCGACAATTTGGAAAGAACATTTGCATCATTCCAACTCAGGTATTTTGCACATGTACTTTATATTCACACAACCATTGGCATTGCGCATAATACTAGTTTATGAATGCTTGCAAGAAGAGACATCTGTACATTCTCATCTTTATTCTGGTTAGGTGTAGTTGAAATTGAGTCATGTCATTATCTGTCATTTATGAATGCCTTCAAGAGGAGGCACCTGCAAATTCTGTTTTTTTTTTTTTTTTTTTTTTTTTTTTTTTTTTGTGTGGTTACATTTGGGAATTGCCATGGTTTAATATGGAATTATGTTTCTCCTCATGTGTGGTGTGTAGCCACTATCTCTTGTAATGATTGTAATTTCATTGATTTGATCTAGGCCTACGGTACATGTCCAAGTTGGAAGAGTTTGAAAGTTTTGCTGAAAGGACAAGAAAATATGGATTAATTTCCTCATCTATAACTGGACGACCACTAGCACCAGTTATACTCTTAATTGATGATCTTCCAGTTGTAAATGGAAAAGTTGCTTATGAAAGGCTTAATAGGTGCTTAACTCTTCTTGTGCAATCAGTTCGTATTCCGACAGCCATATTGTTCACAGATTATGGCAAGGTTGACTCTGCAGACTTCAACATGCGCTACCCAGAGGAACTCCTTCAGTCTCTTGAATATGCTGGAGCTTGTAAGGTTGCATTCCTTAAACTATTTAAGATGCAGCTTAATTCCTTCTAGTCTGTTGGTTTTTAACTAAACTGTAGAAAATTTCAGGTCACCTTCAATCCAATAACAGTCAATTCTATGAAAAAAGTTCTTGCAAAAATATGCCGAATGGAACAGGTTGAAGTTAGTGCTGATTCAATTGAAGCAATAGCAAAAGCAAGCGGAGGTGATATGAGGAATGCAATTACATCTTTACAGTATTTCTGCTTGAACCCGCATCCAATGCCTTCTCTACCTTCCTCCAGTTGTTACTCTGTTCCTTCAAAAGGAAGTTCAGATGATGTCAGTACTTCAGATGATCGGATTTCTTTGACATTTGGCAGAGATGAAACCCTTTCTTTATTTCATGCATTGGGGAAATTTCTACACAACAAAAGAGAGAGTGAAGATACTGGTGCATCAGGTATGATAAATGAATTTTATATTGGCTAATGGTTTTGCAAGTTTAAATGGGGCTCTGACTTCTGAGGATATTGACTTCATTACCCAGTCTACAGGAATAATAAATCTTCCTTCTTTTTATCTTTTATTTGTTAAGTAGTTATTTAGAAAACCTGTTCTCCCTAAATGCATGGTTTGATTGCCTTCAGAAAGCGTAAGTTTCAGAAAAATGTAAATCAATGGTAATGTTTATCTGAAGTTCAGCATAACTAAATATGGCTGAAGTCAGGACCAGTAAAGGCACTTTAGAAGCCATTTATTAGTTGACACGGAGTTGTCATTCTCTTCATTTATACCAAGGAATAAAGATGAAACCATTCCCAATGCATAATTACAGTTGTTGGAGTTTGCAAACTGCAGATGAACTTTTTTTTGACTACTTGCAGTGATGAACTAATTTAGACATTGCTGCAAAAGCTTGCAGTTACAGATCATCCTTTCACTTTGACCCCACTTTTTTTTTTTTTTTTTTGAAAGGAAAAGGACAATTCACTTTGACCCCACTTTAGCCACTAATAATAGATTGTTTCCTGCACAATCACTTTCTAACTGTCATATTTCAGTTTTTCAGATTTAGAAGTATAACTGTAGTGTCAGATGGCTAGATAATTTGCTGTAAACACTAAACATGTAAGATACTGTAGAAGTAACTTCATGCATCTATTCTAAATCCTTAGAACGTTACATGCTGTGATAATCTCATTCTGTTTAGTTACATGTTTCCAGATAGAGGTATATTTGTTTTAAAGGAGAAATTCATGCGCTTGCCGCTAAAGATGGAGGCTCCAGAAGTTGTTCTTTCGCAAGCACATGGCCAAGCAAGGCCTATTACTGATTTTCTGCATGAGAATGGTAAAATATTTGTATTTGAATACTTAGGCTTGTTATGCTTTATTGCATGAAATGGTGAAAAACTCTAGGATGCCTCATTACTACCTGTTAATGCTTTCTGGTTTAGATAAGTTCATTTCAAAGTAATCATTTGAGTTCATCTCATCAAGTAATGAAAAGCTCAAAAGTTTTCCTTTGGCTAATTGTTGAAATTTATTTAAGGACATCCTACTGGAGGTAAAACGAGTTCCTTGAATATGTAGTACAATTATGACATGTAAGGCTTTTCCTAAACATAATTCATGAAAAATGGTGCTCTGATAAAAGTAATGGAGTTTCTTTTGAATTTTTTTTTTCTTTTATTCTTTTTGGACTCTTGGCTCTCTTAAATAGTCTTTATTTTCTCCTCTCTTTTCTTAATAGTAATTTCTTTACCTTAAAAAATATTGTTTGAGCTTGCACCTTGAGAATCTTGGTTGAATAGGAAATTTATGATTTAAATGAAATACTAGCATGTCAGTATATCTTTATATCAAGTTTATGTATATAGAAGAGATAAAATTATGAAGTACAAACAATGGGTATTGGTTTTGAGCACGTGTTGTATCTTCTTCTTGCAGTGTTAGACTTTTTAAGTGAAGAAGCTACAGATGATGCCTGGGTTGTATCATCTTATTTAAGCGATGCTGATATCCTTCTTGCATCACCCAATGAAGCCAGAAGTTTTGAGACTCAGAATCTTCTACAGTTAGCTGCTGCTTCAGTTGCTACTCGGGGAGTGTTATTTGGTAATTCTCATCCATCACCATCCAGGTATGGTGTATGCTATCCCGATTGCTTTTTAATCTGAAGTTCACTTAGAATATGTTACAGTATGGTAAGTATGCAGGTGGCATGCCATTCGACGACCAAAACTTTGGCAAATTGAGCAATCCTTGTGGCACAATAAGGTTTGTTTATAGAAGGCCAATTTATCAGATATATTTTCTTGATTTACTTCTGCAATAAGGCTTTTAGTTACCTTTTTTCCCTTCCCTTCTCATTTGTTGTTCATTTTGTGAATTCTCTGATTAACTCCAGGGTCAAATGTTGAGCCAGAGAGGTTATTATTGTAACAGTCAAGACAATGAATACATGTCTACACAGTTGGTAATTGCAACAGAGCTTAAACCTGTTCTTAAATGGCTTGGGCATAGAGCATATGGAGATTTTGAAGCTGAACAATCTTTTGAGGACATGATTGGAAATGACTCCAATAGTTTGTCTTTGGATGATAGAAGCGAGGACATATCTGATGATGAAATAGAAGATTGGTAATGCTTGACAAATTTCCTGGGGTCGGATGTTCCGAATTATGATCTTGTCATCTGTAAATTGTGTACATAGCTGAAATATTCAGTTAGTTTTTGTTCATTTTATTTTCCTGATAGAATAGCGCCATCGGGTTTTGTAAGCTTGAGAAAACCTTTTTTTCCGGTGGCCTCCAAGAAGTAAGCCTACCTGTAGTTTGCATGGTTGGTCAAGCATTAAAGCTTCCGAGAACATCAAGTGCCTCGTTTGCTTGGAACTTGGCCATCTTGACACCAGCAATTGGAGTAAATGGATTAATATTTGGTTCAATCTTCAAAATGTTTCAGAAATTAATCCACTCATTGATCAATAAGAAATTAAAGAAAGAGCTCTAGAAGGGTGGTTGAGTGTGTGAAGTATATAATTCTTGTATTTGAAGGTTACGAATTCGATTTTTGTTAACACATTCTTGATTTTTTTAGGGGCATTTGATTTAAATATTGAAAATATAATTAAATATTTGGTAATTGTAATTGATAATTTTTTTAGGAGTTGAGATCGGATTCATCATAAACCGATTATAAATATATAGAGTGGGGTAGTAAAATAGTAATTCTATTACCCGGGGTGTTAGATCTAAAAGAATGAGGTGTAGTATAGTAGTAATATTATTATTCGGGGCGCTAGGTCTAAAAAAAATGAGATAATAAACTAGTGACTTTATTATATAAAAATAATAATGTTGTAGTGTTCCCGTTGGAGGTCAGGATCATAAACCGCCAGACTAGGATGTATTGTAAGGACTTAGATAAGTGATGTCTAAAATGGAGACAAGGAGTATTGTAAGGACTAGATAAGTGATGTCTAAAATGGAGACAAGGATGCCTATTTATAGTGTTGAGACCTCTCCAAACGCTTGTCAAATGTATGACCTTAGTTATTCTCCATTTTTGACCATGCATCTGTCTCGTCTTCACCCCACTACTTTGTTGCCCGCGGCCAAGATCAGAATAAGTATTGAGGTCCTCCTTTAAGCCAACAATACCTATCCTTCCCTCTTCTAGAGCCAAAACATTCCCAATAAAATGAGTGTCGGGGTTTCATGGCCACATCAATAATGTTTCATATTGATTGGATAATGATTTTACATTTTTTTTTTGTTTTCCTCTTTTGATCTCATTGTTTAGAAGTATGGGAGGAAAAATGTAATGGATTTTATGATTACTAAATGATTTAAATCGAATAGTATGATAACAAAAGTAGATAAATGAACATAGGGTACCAAAATCACAATCTAAACGCTATTATAATACAATTTATCTTTCTTGCATGATTTACCAACCATTATGCATGATTGCATGAATAAGGTGAGTTTATTTAGGAATTACGAGTAAGAAAAGAACTTCCCTATTCAATTCTCAATATATCCGTAGTGAATTTGAACACCGATGGGGTGTGCATTAGAAGACACATTAGACAATAGTTGGGACATTTCACTTGTATAAATGATATTGGTACTCCCATAATTATTGGATTCTTTTTTTCATGTATAAGTATGTGTTTATTTTTTATTCAAATTCATTACGACAAATAAATTTAAAATTTTAGGCCATCTTGATTAATTGAGAGCCTTATAATCTTTAATCTTTATCCCACTTTTATTTTGATACTAAAAATTTCATTAGACTTCTCCATAAATGATAATTGTATTATGATTTGAGTAATATATTTAAGATTCACGTAGTATTTCATTGTATATAAAAGAAATTCAAATATAATTTTCTTAAACATCACAAACTTGGTTTTCAAAAAAAAAAAAACATCACAAACTTGCTGTCACTGGGACCACATATTCTTGGTTGGCATTGCGGTTTGTGATTATTACGTGGAACTTGGAAGCATGGGTCAAACCGTCAAATTGGAGTCAAAAAGTAATTGATCTTCAAGAAAACCAACGCAAAAAGACATTTCAAGTCTGCCAAACACAGTCTTAGGTAAAAGTGAGTGTAAGAAAAGGTAAATACGCAGTAATTCAAGGATCGCTAAGCAAAAACGCCTAACATTCTTTTCCTTTTTCGGTTACCCATCTAACTCCAGCATTGAAAAACCGTATACCCTGTTTGGTTCTCCAAATTCAGAATCTTACTCTTTTACAGGCGAGCTGCAAATTTTACTGCTTGGGCTTCTCAGAGGTAAATTTCTTTAATTTTCACTTTTTCCTCGTATTCTTGTTCAATGCGCCATTTTTCCTGCGTAATTATCTGATCGAAAACCTAAGAGGGCATGGATTTCGATTCCTAGTTGTAGTAATTTGAGCGTTAATTGGAATTCTAGGGTTTTATTTGATATGCTAGGGCTAGAAGTTGCATGTTCTTAACTCACCCCAAGTGTATCAATAGCTTTGGCACTTGTATTAAGCTCCAATGCTCAATCAGTTTGTTGAAAATTAAGAGAAAAAGAAGCAAACTTGTTGATTTGTTATCGCACTTGCATGAAAACTTGTTGAATTATGATTTCAAGCTGTTTGAAACCACGAAAAAGGTGAAAGGAATGCGTGATTGTGCAAAACTCGGAGCTTTTGAATGAAACAATCTTGAATCTGAATCTGAAAGCTAATGTATTCAACTATTAACTGTGTTTACCTTCTTTGTGTTGTATGTTTAGGTTAGTTTGTGCTCCATTACCAGATGGCTACCCGGCCTACTCGTTCGAGGAGACAGGTAGCTGCCCAGCAGCCGGAGTCTCAATCAAGGGCCAAGTGGAATGCATACCTCACTAATATATTGGTGGAACTGATGGCGGAGCAAGTGCGTTTGGGAAATAAACAGAATAAATCCTTTAACAAGGAAGCGTGGAAGTGCATCTGTGAGGATTTTCATAAGGAAACAGGTCTTCCGTGGGACCAGGAGCAATTGAAGAGCCGGTATACTGCCCTTAGGAAGCATTATGCTATTGTAAAGTCAATACTTGATCAGAGTGATTTCAAGTGGGATGAGCCGACAGGTGCCATTGTTGCTACTGATGAGGCATGGGATGCATACATCAAGGTTCGTTACCCCCATTTTCTAGTGTAACACTATGAAACAATTTTTTTGCTGGATGAACCCTTTGCTGTTTCATATTTGCCCATTCTTGTGTTGTCAATAGGAAAACTACTTTCTTTTTATTCATGTACCAATATTTATTAAACTGATTTTCTGCTTGATGAACCCTTCACTGTTTCTTGACATGTTCTAGTGTATTTCTGGTGACTAGGTCTCTTTCCCAATTCTTATGTGTTGTAAACAGGAAAACTATGTTTTTTATCAATGGTTCACAAATCACATAAATGCATAATGGTTCGTTTATTGTTTATACTACATTAGAGTTCTTGCTGGTTCAAATGACTAAGAACTTGAGGAAGAAATAAGGCTTTTTTTCCCTTGAAAATTATCGATCACTAGTTGTATGAAATATAATAATCAGGAACATCCAGATGCAGAGACGCTGAGGAGTGCGGGCTGCTCTATTTACAAACAATTACACACAATCTTTGCTGAAACTGGGACAAAAGGGAAGTCAAATGGATCTACTATGAGCAAGGAGCGACCCTCTGGTTCACAACCTTCATCTGTGTTTGAGGACAAGCTGTCCTCGTCAGAATCTGAGGAAGAGGCTGACATGGGAGTTGAGGAAGATAAACTTCAGTCAACCAACCCGTCTGCAAATTTGAGTCGGAAAAAAGGGCGTAAGGGGGTCGATGATTTCATTGCAAAAGCTATATTGGAGATGGCTGCTGCTTCAAGACTCAGGGCTGATGCTATCAAGAAGTTAAACGAAAGGTACACTATAACCGATTGCATTAGAGCTTTGGACGAATTACAAGGTGTCGATGACCAAGTTTATTTCGCTGCCTTGGATCTGTTCAACAACAGAAGTGCCCGAGAGATATTCTTGTCCCTTCAAGGTGAAAAGCGGTTGACCTGGTTGCATTGCAAAGTTTCTCGCATTCAGTAATTCATAGGCCGAGGAGATCGCGCCATCCTATCAATGCTTTGTTCGATACTCTCAGTAGTCATTTATTGCATTCTCCAAGAAAATTAATTTTGTAGTCTTAGATTTATCTGTTACATAGTATATTTAGAGGAATGATAGATTTCAATATCGATTTTTTACTTCTTACAACCTATAGGTTAAAGGAGATATGATAGATACATTGTTTTGCTTATGGGTCTAGTTTATTGTGAAAGCTGTAAAGACAAAAACAAGAAATCAAAGAGAAATGATTCATAGTACCCATTGTCTTTCCAATATTGAAAGAGTGATTTATAATCAATTGACATCAATGAACTGCAAGTTTGATTTCATACATAATTAGTGTGAGAAATTTAATGTTAGATTTATTCTTCTGTTCTGATTTCTTGTCCTGTTCTGCAAACCCAGGATTCTGATTCATTAAATACTTGCAAGAAAACAGAGATTCTAGCAGAATTTTGTCAGATGAATACAGAATTGAGAAACACTAAAAACAAGACAGAAAGACTCCTCAGATAGTCCTGACACTGATTAACTGATGTACAAAAAACATAACATAAATTATACATTCTATCATCTGCATTAGCCTCCACCATCAACACTACTTGCACAGTGACGATGACAACCTCGAGAGATAACACGCGATAATCCCTCGTTCCCTCGTGCACGTTTCAGACAATCTGCAACCAGTTTTCCAGAAAGCGAGAAAGCACACACGCCTATACATCGAGACAAAATTAAGAATGTAGCTCAACTTCCTGGGAAAGCGGCGACAACTACATATCTAGAGCGAAATCCTCTTCACGT
>CM008332.1:9447968-9459384 GCA_002525835.2 Ipomoea batatas
GCCAAAGATTATATTGCTACTTCAAACATCGTCTTTTCGAATCCCATAGAACCCTTCATACAATCCTACAAGAAACGTTTTTCCAAAAACCCTACTGTCCCTACATATAGCTAAACATAAGACCTATTTCAACACTTTTCTAAGCAGTAAAAAGCATATTGATAGAATCATAGAAAGAATGTTGAGAGATAAAACCGAGAAACTAAATTGGGAGAAAGAGTAGAGTACAAACCCTTTGACGAGATTAACAAGTTGCGGGTAAAGCTCTGATTCTCTTAATTTGACGATTTCAGCAGAGATCGTTTCTATAGCTTGTGAGGCCACCATCATCTGTGATTCCAATTTCTCGACCTCTTTCTTCGCCTTCTCAGTCTTTACATAATCGGCTCTTTTCATTTCTAGCTTCCGAAGGTGTGCCACCTTTTTCTCGTGCTCTAATTTCAGTGTCTCGGCATTCTACAACAACCCCATTCAGAGATAGAAATACAAGAATTATTAACCTATCAACCTCTTCCAAGTTTTAAATTAACTACCACCAAAGTGCTCATGAAAAAAGAAAATCAAAAGGGCATTCAAACCCCGGTCCATAGAATCTGCTTAAGATTCTAAATGACAAATCAGTTGGAAAACGAGACAATGTCATTAGATTTGTTCTCGCTGCTTTCTCGGGAGACGAGATAAATTCATGGTACCCAAGAAATGCAGAAACATGTGAACAGCCAAGAATCTATAAACTTTGGCATCAAAAGAGTAAAATTTGATATTTACTTTCACTACTTCTTACCCTAACTTCTAGGTAGAGCTTCTTCTCCCAAGCATACAATCTCTCCACTGTGGAACAATGGCTCGAGCCCCCATCACCACCACCACCACAAATTCCATTCCCAATCGATTCATCGCAACATCTCCCAAATCCATTCCATTTCGGACTCGACCTGAATGACCATAACAATGGCCCTAAACTTTTCCCTGCAAATATTCATAACATATAATTGAAAAATGCCATTATAACATATCATAGTACTATTAAAGACTAGTGCATTTTTGAGCAACGAAGGAAACCCGCAAGCACTTTCCAAGAGTAAACCCTACGCCTAGACCACAAGGAGGTAAACCAGCCTAGGTTGTCGATAGCTGACCGACCAACAGGCTTATAACTTTGTGTTTAGCAAGTCAACGGCTGGGCAACCTAGGTGACTAGGCTTGTAACTTTGCGGTTACCAAGTCAACGATCTGACTGGGGTAAAGTACTTCAATTATATATATACAGCTAATTTGCAGATAAGAACAAATTAGATACCAGCAATAAGCAAATATGTGTGTGGATATAAGCATAATGTACTACTTGAGCATGTTGTACCTTGGTGCAGTTGTGGTTGTACGTAGGGAAAAAGTGTATGTATGAGATATACCTGAGGATCTTTGGTCGGAGATAGTGCCGGTGGGGACTTCTAAGAGCAATGAGAGTTGGGCGCCGGCGTTAGCCGCCTTGAGAAAGTACTCATCCAGTTCTTTGATGATCTCCACCAAGTCTTTACTCTTGGTGGAGACCACCACCGCGAGATCGCTGGTGGTGGCGGTGGTGTCTTTCGAGTACTGACTCACCACGGACGGCGGCGGCGCCACGCTCGCCTCCCCGGCGGTGGTGGTGGTGGTCACAGCCACCTCCGACGCCACGGTCGTCTCCTCCCACTCCTCCTCCGTCACGGACCTCGACGACGCCGGCACGAACGGGTCCCAGAAATCCCAGCTGGATCCGTGCGGCGGCGGAGGCGGCGGCCGGACGGCGGAGGAAGTGGTGGTGGAGGTCGTCCATGTCACGGTCGTCGGAGTCGGGCTGAGCGGCGGCGGCGTGGAGGGCAACGGCGGCCGTAACGGATTCTGCGGCGGCGGAATGCGGCGTAGATTCGTCTCGGCAGTGGCGAACTGGAAAAGGGCCGAGCCGGTATTCCGGAGAGACCTTATATACATAGTATGCGCCGCGGAAAAAGCATGTCTGGCCTTCACAAACTGTTTCATATAACTCTTCCGAGCTTTACACCGTGAAACCAACTCCTCTCTCTCCACTCGTGAATAACAACACCCCATTTCTCCGATCTCTCTCAATCACTCAAACCCTCCCTTTCGTCTTCTCAAAAAACTGCATTTTCCCTAAAAATTCAAACTACCCATTAAAAGTTTCAGTTTCCCAGGAAATAATCTCATCAAGAAACCACATTAAACACAAGAAAGCAGAAAAAAAAATGTTTCCTTTATCTGTTGCGTATAAAACTTCTTTTGTTTCTTTGTTTTCTGAACAGAAAGCGTCTGTAATGGTGGGGAGGGAGACGACAAGAACACACCAGTGAGAGAGTAGACGTTGGACAGAGTGCCAAATTGGTGTAATTTGATTTACGTGGTGACTAAAATGCCCCCATTACGCTTAATATTTACTAATCACACATTATTGTATGGAGGAGGGGAATATGTTATTTGAGTTGCAAAAATCAAGAAAGACAACATATGATGTTGGGAATTTAGAATGGTCAAAGGTCAAATGGTTGGGAGAAGAAGTACAGTAGAGATGGGTTCATGTTCATCCCTTAACCAACTTTTACAACCATAACTGCCACTACCCATCACAGTACAATTCAAGCTTGTGTTCTTGCTCCTCTTTTTTAACTTCAAATTCAAAATTTGAAGTCTTGCTGTTTTGCTTGCAACACTCCATTGCTTTTTTTTTTTTTTTTAAATGTAATATTTGGTGTGCATAAATTTTATGACATTTTGGGGTACTCCTCTCTTCGATTTAAAAAAAATGTGTTACTGTGATATTATTTGATTAGTTTTTATGAAGTGTATCTGTTTATAAAAAATCTGTTTATTGGGAATTGTAAAATTATGTTAATCTGTGAAAACTTGTGCATAATGTTCTGTGTGCAAATAAAGTTCTCTCGTTTAAAATTTATTTTTAAAAGAAATGACATTTTCAATCGTTGTCGTATAGATCTAGTTTTTTTTTTCTTCAATTATTCACAATATATGTTTAATTCGTTTACGTTATTTGCAATATAAATTCAATTCATAAGTTTTTAGTTACATAGCGAATTTGATTTATAATTATAGGATTTCGGTAGAGTCCTAAAGGTTAAATCTAACACTCCAGTGGACTTAGAAATTAAACTTACAATGTAAATAATTGAGTGTCTATTATCACAATTGAAGCACTAAAAGTTTTATATTTTTTTTCTTTTTTTTTTCTTTTAAAATATTTAATTTAATTTAGCACTAGCAAATAAATCATGATTTTTTTCCCACATAAAACATCCAATCTAGTCCAAAACTCACTTTTATAAAAGTCTAACCTTCAATCTTGCATTAAGTGCTCACTTAACAATTGCTACTTTGCTAGATTTAAATGAAGTTTATTTAATCATTGAATAATTGGTATAACTAATAAAATGTGAGAGATGAAACTATTTTTATTGAGCACAACAAATTAATTCGAAATTAGGTCATCATTCTTTTTTAAAAACCTTTGTCATCACGTACAAAATTGATGTATTTTATCAAACGATGAACTAATTCAAAATAAGTTAGTATCTGTGCTTTGTTAGCATCTATATGTTATAGGGTTAAAAAGGAAGCCAACATGCTATTGGGTGAGCCCGATGCATAAGGTTTTCTTAGTACACTACAGTTTAGTTTACATTATTTTATGTGTGATTTGTGGACTACTACATCAATGTTTACCTAGTGCATTCGTGTAGCGATAGTGAGTTTTCCTTGTTACCCAAAAAAGGGAGGTATAAAATTGGTTTTCTTGTGTACAGTAGTGTATGAGTTTTTGAAACCTTGTAGGCCAGTTGAGCATCCTGATAATAACTTCCTCCACCAAGATTTTAGAATAGAAGTGGTAAGGATTCTCGAAATTAAGATACGATTCTAAAATTGGTCAGCATAATTCATAAATAAAAACTGATATTTACTTGATTGTGTACAATGTTATAGTATTTAGAGACGCAGTGAATCACATAATTCAGATGAAACACATTTCGTGATTAACTCCCTCCACCAAAATTTCAGAATAAAAGTGATACAGATCCCTGAAATTGCGATTCTAAAACTGATCAATGTAATCCATAAATTAAAAGTGAAATTAACACAACCACAACTAATGATTGATAGTGGAGTAAATTTATTTATTTATTTGGTATGCCAAATAGAAAGAGGAGGTTTGTAAATTGTAACATATGCTGACTTTACAGTGGACAATGCGGTGGCAAATCGTGGGAGTATTAAGGAGGAATTGCACCTATTAAAATGATTCATCTTTTTCTCTTTTTATTCACTTTTAATTCTTTTTCCATAGAGGACTGTGACCATGGAATCAATCTGACATACCATTGCAGTTACAGATCCACTGCTCCTATATAATATTCTGACACAACACCTACTTTCTCAATACATTATACTGTTTATTATGAAAATACTACATTATTTAATAATACTACCTTTTTTTTTTTTTTTTTGAATGCTACTGACTCTATTACAGTGTAGTATCTGTTCATAAACTACTTTCTCAACCTACTGAAGAACAAAGAGACAGCAACGCCTCCACTGAGGCTCGAACCCACCACCTGTATACAGGGAAGGGTTTGATGCCACTGGACCACAAGGCCCTTGTGATTGGGGTAAGTGAAGTTTTAAGGAAACAAAATGATGTAATCATGCACCTAACAAAATAAAAAAGGGAAGAGAAGAGACTTGATTCAACACATGAAGATCAATGGTGTGCTCATGATTGACCTAATTCATACCCACATGAACAACTCAGTTGGTCACATAAATGTAATTTAGAAATAATTACTTGAGATCGAGTCTCACTAGCAACAGTGTGGAAACAACCTCTCAAAAGTGAGAGGTAGCTCAAATGTGGGAGTAACCTCTCAGTGTCGGAGTAACCTTTCATGTGATTCAAACATGAAGATCAATGGTGTACTCATGATTGACCCACCAGTGCATGCATGGGCAGCTCAATTGATCATATGGATGAAGTTTGCGAACAATGACTTGAGATCGAGTCTCACTCACAGTAGTGTGGGAGCAACCTCTCTTTGTGCGCAGTAAGCAAAAGTCTAACCTTTGTGTTCAGTTGGGGTACCATGATTTACATTTTCTCATATGCTTTGTCGGATCGAGAAGGGTGAGTGCCCTTGAAATTGAGGATTCAACATTTTAAGAACATTGATTGGCCCCACTAGTTAATTCACTCAATAATTAACTTCCTTGTCATTTGCTCAAAAAAAAAAAAACTTCATTGTCATATTGATTTTTAGTAAATATTATTAAATTAAGTCTCTCTTTTCAAGGAAAAATAAAGATCTAAAGTTCATTTAAACATGATGATCTAGGTTTTCAAAAAAAAAAACATGATGATCTAGTTGTATTTAAAGTTTTTATTTTAAGAAATTCTTCAATCTCACGTATCTTGTTAAGTCGTTTTGTAAAAATTATTAACATGAATGAGTACTTTAAGAAATTCTTCCTTGTCACATGTCTTGTTAATAAGTTGCTAAAATTTAAGGAATTAATTCCTCAGTGTCATGTGTTTTGTTAAGCCATGCATTTTGAGCCGTTTTGCAATGTTTATTAAGATGAGTGGTTATTTTTAGAAATTCTTCGCAGTCACATGTTTTGTTAGTCATTTTGCAATAACTATTAAGATTTAACTATTTAAGACAGAGTACTTCAATAAATCTTTCACTGTTGTTTATTAAGTCGTCTTGTAATAATTATTACTATGATAAATTGACTCAATCAAACTTAAAATGTTTTATCAAGAATTAAAATGTTTATCAAGAAAGATTGGCACTGAAAGAATTGAAAAGGAAATATAGGAATCTTCTTCTTCTTGTCTAATACAATGAATTGGGTGTTATGAATATTTGAAGAATTACTTACCCAGCCCCTAAGGAATAAAGAAAAGTAAAGGAGAACAAGCTCATCTCCCTACTCCTAAATTAAAGAATTTATGCATAATAATCTAAAACAATAAGAATGGATGATAATTAGATTTAAACAAATAAATAAATAATCCCATAATGTTAAAAGGCTCTTCAGGCTTTAGGACTCAATGACAGGGTGATGTCTTGAAAAACCTTAAGCCTCTTCTCAATCTTCCTGGGAGGACAATGTTGTTGTTCCAGCTTCGATGTTGTTGTTGTTTCAGCGCTGGAAGAATCCAAAACTGCTGCGATTATCGCGTCCTCGAAGTCCTTGTTGTCGGGCAGCTTCAAGTCCGCCCATTTCTCCTCCTCCGGCGAAATCGACTGCCGTCTCATCTTGTTTTCCGGGGCGGTGGCGGCGCCGTTGCCGGACCTCGTTCGCTTCAGCGGCTCCTTGAAGGAGGAGTAGAACGGCGGCGCGTTTATGTTCAGCGAGTTCAGAGGCGGCTTTTGCGCCGCCCGGTTGGAAGATACGATGTTGTTTTCGTCTGGGAATTGGTCTTCTTGGACCGGATTTGATGTTATTGAGGTTGTTGTTGTTGTTGAGCAAGGTTGAGGTTGCCAGATTGCGGAAGAGCCCAAGAAAGATTGGAAAGCCTTGCGCTGTTCGAGATGGTTAAGGTTGTTGTTAAGGTTGTCTCCGACAACCTTAACCATGGTCACGGATTCGAGATCCTGGAGCATTTGCTGCGCTCTCTCGTAGGCTTTGAGGTGAGAATCTACTCCTCTGGGGCCGTCCGACACCGCGGGTTTTACGCGGCGGAGCGTGTCTTTAGCCTCCCTAACTCTCCCTTGCTGCATTAAGCAAATCCCCAGATTGCACATCTTGTTGTTGTCTGCCGCTATCGCTAAAGCCCTTCTGTATGCGTCTTCTGCTTCTATGTAGTTGCTTTGCTGCATCAACGCCCACCCCAAATTCCCCTGTAATATAAAACATGGTTTCTTTCTCTCAATTTACTCATCTGATCATCGTTCATTCATTCATGTTGAGTTATATATATGATTATTACCAGTAGTCTAGTGGCTTCTTGATCAACTGAAACCTGGAACTTTTTCCCTTGAGATCTTGCAGTCTTCGTTCGCTTTCCATTAAAGGCTAATCCTTGTTGGATCATGAACAATTTGTGCCTCAACAGTGCAATTTGATCATCCAATCTCCCACATCTCTGTCAACACCACAAATAACTGTGTAAAAATTCAATCTTTGCAAATTTATAGAGGGAATGTGTTTAGCACAGTATATCTATCAACTTAGATTTCTAGTTGAAATGGTGGGCATCATTCAATTTAGTATCAAAGTCAATGACCATGGATTCTTAGAGTCCATAAAAAAGTAATCAATTCACACAAGTGACATGTTGAGTATAATATATAAACAAAAATATGCAATGGGAAATGTTGAACATAATATATAAATAAAAATGTACAATTCAACTATCAACATAGCTTTTAGTTATAACAGAACACATCATTTGGGATGAATGCAGGGGAGTGAAGGGAAACCTTGTAGAGGTATAACAAAATGTTGTCAAGAGCTTTTTGCACTCGATCGGACACAAATATGTCAAAAACACAATCTTATGCAAGAGACAATTGATTCTTTGAGTTAAAAAAAAAAAGTAATTTGTCTACACACGTGATGAGACATGTTGAGTATAATATATAAACAAAAATGTGCATCAAGACATGTTGAGCATAATATATAAATAAAAATGTATAATTCAACTGTTAGTCTAGCCTTTTAGTTAAAACAGAACACATCATTTAGAATGAATCCAAGGGAGTGAAGGGAAACCTTGTAGAGGTCTAACAAAATGTTGTCAAGAGCTTCTTGCGCTTGATCCGAACACCGGTTTCTCAACGATTTGATCGCTTCAATGGCTTCTTCCGCCCTGTTCTGCTGCTTCATCACAATCGCCATGTCTTTCAGAGCACTATCCACTCTGTCTCCGGCGTTAATGGCTGCCCAGAACAGAGGGATCGCCTTCTCCGGATCCTTTTCAACCAGCTACAAATTCAAACACCCAACATGTCAAAAACACAACTATAATAACTAATTATCAGTTTAAACTTTTAATCGAGACATCAGTTCAAAAAACATACTTGGACATTCTTGGCTCGAACGTAAGGGCTATCGCCGACGGGGACTTTGGGGGCCGGGGCGACATGGAAGGAATCGGAGCGGGTTCTGGCGACACCGAGAGGCTTAGCAGGGGACGCCGGAGCAGATTTGGTGGGTCTGAAGCCCGGCGGCCCATTCCACATTTCCTGCAACATCTTCTTCGATTTCCTCTAAACGAATTCGAATTTTTTTTTTGCAGAAAATGGAATGGAGAATTGCAGAAGGGAAGGGAGAGAGTGAGAGAGAGTGAGAGAGAGGGTGCAATTTAGGCAGGGAGAGTGTGGAAATTTGACCGTTGAAATATAGCCGTTGGGAGTCATATGACCACCCGTTGGGTCTTTTCCCTTGGGGCGTTTTTATTGCTATACTAGTATACTGTACATATCAAGTCCATTGTATTGCAATATTGCATGAATGTTCATAATTTTAGTAAATATTTAAGCATCTTACCAAAAAAGTAAAATCATACAATACAGCATGCCCGCTAATTAAACGTTTTCTTCTTTCAATATGCAAATACAAAATAACATTAATTAATTATCCAAACATGCTTAAATCGTAATATATTGAGATCAAGTTAAATTTCTCACGTTCATTATTAGTTTCAACCATTTGTAGCAATTGTACATGATTGTTTGATGCAATTGATGCTCTTGCGGTAATTAGGAAATATGGGTATGATCAATTGCGTCATCGCAATATATTAATGATATTTAAGATTTGTAGAGTAAATGGCGTTAGATCGCTAGCCTAACTCAGCCTAAGCCTAACTAGGTAGGTTAGATCGTGAGCTCAACTTAGAGTAAAGTCAACTATAGGGATAGTAATTTCTCCTATTCTCAACTAAAGTCCCTGATCCCCTCCCCGACAAGAATAGGAACTGAGAAACCCTTCAAAGAACAAGACAGAGATGGAGAATGCTTTCAAATCCTCGCGAGGTCGAAGGAAGCAGTAGAAACTAGAAACCATGTCTACCTTCACGCATCACACGCAACAGTAGTCCTCGTGATACCATATTCCAGTAGCTGCTTCCTTCAACCATCAAAGCTCATTGTCACGAAGTAGCTCAGCTCGTGACACTCACTCCACCACATAGTAATATGTTGCGTCACACTCTATTCCAGAGAAGTGAAGCCCGTGGCCACGCCTTACCGTCACACTATGGTCACTTCGTGAAGCCTTGTTCCAGAAGCCTAGCTGTTGATCACGCAATAATGACCTGCGTGACCCTAACTTCCAGTGAGCTTTCCTTTGCCGCCACACTTCCAACCACGAAGTAATGCTCCTCGTGAGGTTGAATTCCAGTAGGCTCTAGCTCTTGTCATGATGTGACGCCGGTCATGACACATGTCTCTAGTGCATCCTTATCCTCTAGTGTCACGAGGCTCGTTACCTTGTGACGAGCATCGTGACGCGCGTACCCTGAGTATAAATTACAACTTTTCTCTCATTTTTCTTTGACTTTGGTTCCCAGGTCAAACCCTAGGTGGATGAGCTTGTTTTCTCCCATTTTTCTATCATTAATCTAGGGTAGATTATTAGGCTAGATTTAGGGTTATTTACATATTTGGAGTTTGTATTGAAGATTCAGCCCTTGGATTTCAAGATTTCACCTTCCATTGTCGATAGATAAGTTTTTTTTCTTTCTTTTTCAATGTTAATGCTTATTACTTGTGCGTGCTTTGCTATGTTCATGTTTGATATATGTGAGTAGTTAGCTTTTGGACTTGAGTTAGGGTTGTATTGTCTATCTTGATGCTTTATTTGTAATTAATGCATAATGGGTAGAATTCTAACCTAGGGTTCATGTGTTTATGATGGTGTTGTGTTTATATCTTGTTAATGTTTGATGTACACATTCATTAGCATGTTTTTGGAGAATTTTTTGCTACAATGAGAATTGGACCAATGATTTGAGTCACCCCTTGCATAAACATGATTTGTTCCTATGAAAATATGAGAAATAGGGGGCTTTAGATGCTTTGTGTTCTTGATGGACTTGGAATTGATACGTCACGAGAGTGAGGCAATTCCTTGTTCTAATTCTTGTACATTCGCTCATTGAAGTGGCTTTGGACTAGGATACCTACGCGCATTCCCGTTTGATTCCTTGGTTATTTGTTCTTCCTAATCTCATAGGTTGTTGAAGCATCTAGAAGATAATGCTCCCTAGCTTAAGTTCAATTTCTTTATTTCGTGTTTAGGGTTTAGGGTTTAGGGTTTAGGGTATGTGTTTGTGTTATTTTGTTTAGTTACCCACATGGGTCGATGCTGGAGTTCCAATCCCACAACTTATTAGAAGTGTCTGCAACGGCTTTGAAGGACAACAATGACTCAGCTTTTGGGTTTGAAGTAGCTTCTAGGAAGGAGAAATGGAAGAGAGAGAGAGAGAGAGAGAGAGAGAGAGAGAGGGGAGAGACCGAGAGAGAGAGAGAGAGAGAGATAAATGCAGTAGTGTTCTCAGCCTCGCCATTGTATTGTGTTAAAGCGAAATCCAAATAGAGTGGAGAAAAAATCATGTGGCAGAGAAAGAGAGAGAAACAGATCTGGAAGGAGCGTGAAACCGCTTTGATGACCCATTAATAAATATCCGACCCGTCTCACGGATTGAGACCCGAGAGACGGTCTCACACAAGTGTTACTCTTATATATTTTGTTCAAAACAAAATCAACCAACCTCATTTTGTACCTAGAATCAAGTATTGCGCTAAAAGAAATCAGAAGATTGCCATAACCCCAATATTTATCAAATTTTATCTTCATCTTTTGAATCATTTCTATAATTAGTTTTTCATAATAACACTATTTTCATTTAATACATGCTTGACCTTCCAAACTACACCAAGAAAAACATTAGAAGTGGGATAGTTAGTTCCATATATCACTTGAGTAGCTTCATAAAACACCTCTAAGATGCTAAGAACATCGTCTATTTTACTCCAATCTTCCAAACTATGACAATATTTATATAAAGACCATCTTGAACAACAAGATTTAACATATGAACAGTGCATCTCGCATGAAATAGCTTACCACAACTTTCAACTTTACCTTTATCAATTATTAATTTCCTTTATTTAATTAGTATTAATCCACATTAATATTATCAAAGATGAAATGGTGTTTTGAAATGTTTGTTTGACACAAAGAAGGTAGGAGTAGTGTCTTCGTCTCACATGATTTCCTAGCTACCAAAAAGGGTAGAAAGTGATGCTTTTAATTTATATTTTTATAAATGAAATCATACAACATGGCCTATTAGCTCAGTTGGTTAGAGCGTCGTGCTAATAACGCGAAGGTCACAGGT
>CM008332.1:9668696-9681257 GCA_002525835.2 Ipomoea batatas
AGGGTGACGGCAAAATTGTCATACTAGTTTTTCATGGAAAACAAAATACCTTGGATGAGCTAGGAAAAAGTTTTATCATTCTCAAGGAAAATTTTTTTCAATGGAAAATGTTTTCCATCTAACCAAAAAACATAAAACATCATTTTCTTCCAGTTTTAGGAAAACAATTTCCATAGAAAATATTTCCTATCCAACCAAACACCCCCTTAAAGATGAATTAAGTGACGCTGCATCAGGGTTTACCCTTTACTTATTGACATTAAAAAAGTAAAAAATAAAATAAAATAAAATAAAATAGTCAATATATAAAAATATGAAAGACGTATAGTATAATAGTACATTCGAGGAATAAAAATGGAAAAAGCTCAAAACTAAGTGATACAATTACTAACAGATTGCCAGCAAGTCTGTAGACTCTTTAATGACCTCCCTAAGGATTTATTTTATACGAACACTGTTATTAGGATAGTCTGCTCATATTATCTAATTTTCAAGATTTTGTCATTAGATATATCAGCAAATCAGTGAATGTGCAAACTCACACCGTAGCACAGGCAACCCATTCAAACACTGGTCTTTGAACTTAATTGGGTGGATTATCCCCTAATTGTATTCACTCAATGATTGATTGATTTTGTTCCTTAAAAAAAAAGTGATACAGTTCTCAAAAAAAAAAAAAAAGTGATACAACTACTAATAAGCACATAATTTTCTAGTTAATAATAATAATAATAATAATAATAATAATAATGTACCTCATTATTTTCTTGTAAGTGGTACTAATATTTAATATTTAGTCGCCATTCATTCATTTAATTTTTAATTTTTAATTTTTTTCAAGATTCATCTTTGATTTAGTTGAGGCTTGAGAAAGCTAGGTAGATGGATCAGATAGTATAGTGCACGTAACAACTTAATTACTCTGCATTTATTTATTTACGGAGTATACGTTTATGCTATTCAATTCCTTCATAGGGTAAAAACCACTAAAGATACCTAACTTTAATATTAGAAGCTAATCCAATCAAGTTTCTTTAAAAGAGTGTAGTCCAGTAGTACATTGTATTTAATTTTTATTTAATTAATTTAGATGCTTTATCACAAACTTAAAAGTCAACTCACCGTTGTTGTCTTAGAGATTAGTGGAAAAATTAAATCGCAAGATGTGCCTCAATTGAGAGGCTGACTAACAAGTCTTCGAATACTTGTACACTAAGGTCCAAAACAACAAGGCCAAATCATATATTTTTTTGGGTCATTGGAAGGATTCGAATTATGCTACTGCGACTACTACACAACAAAGCTATACTTATTTTGAATTTGTTGACTAGTTGAGCTGTGCCCGGGATAATTAATTAATATTTATAAATGAAACTAGTTGTAATTTGTATACATGCACAAATGCGTGATTGAAGAAGAAACATATAAATCTTATAATTATTAGAATGTGAAATTTTGATTTTTTTTATGATTAAAAAACTGAGTATGTAGCATAAATTAAAATTTCTAAAAAGTACATTGGACTTTTTTTTTTTAAAAGTACATTGGACTTAGAGCATCCATACCTGTGGTTTTTTGAAGGATATTGTCAGAGCAAGAACCATGGGTTGAAGAAGGAAGCTGATGTGAAGGCAAAATTTTGCTGAGTTATTTCTCCTGCAAAATCAAGGAGAAGAAATAATAATAATAATAATAATAATAAAGTAGCGCAATTCGCGCGATTGGGCATCAGTTCGCGCTCCAGCGAGCGCGTGTTCTTCACGCGCCTATTGAGACGAGTCAGAGTGGCCGCCAACTGACAATCACACTTACAAAAACTCCTCAAAAGCCACCAAAAAATCCCACTGATATTGATGCTCTTAGTATGTTACATTTGTAGCAAATGCAAATAGATTTTATCTTTGATTTTTTATATTCTAATTAAAGTTTTAACACCGATACTATAATAAATGAAAAAGTAATGTTTTGTTTACAATAAGTCAATCATGTATATATAACAACATTAAGTAAGATAATGTAAATGGAAAGCAAATTAAACTCTTTTGGAAAATTTGAGTTAAATTTTAAAAAATAAATAAATACAAGCTAAATTTTGAAATGAGAAATTGCATTAAATTAGATACACATTATTATTCATTGATTTAAAAGTATTATTCAGTTAAATTATAAAAAAAAACTATATATTCAAATGTGTATGCATGTGTTTTTATTTTACATAGTGAGGGTAAAATTGATAAAGAAAAAATATTGAACACTAAAAATAATAAAGAAAAACACTCAATATGATACCAATTATATCACTAATAATGTATTTTTTGTTCTAGTACGGTTAATGACTAATGTTAAAGAAAAATTCAAAATGTAAAATGTGAAAGGTAAAATTAGAAAGAAAGTGTAATAACATAACGCAATAATATCCCAAAAACAAAAAGTTGGTACAACTAATAACACTACAATAATTTCTATTCTATTTAAAATCTAACATTATTAGCACTTATTAAATTTTAGAGATATAATTATTTTATTAATATATTTATCGTGTTTAAAATATAATTGTCAAAATAAGCTAAGTTTGGCGAGCCGGACCAGTGGCCATCCCTTCAATAATTCCCGCAAAGGCATCGGGATTTAATTTTTGAGACCTGTCAAATAGTAGGCTTTGGCATATCCGCCAATCCGCTTTGACAATACTAGTTTAAAATCACAACTGTACATTTGCATACATCATATAAAAAATATTATTATATTTACATGTAAATTGGTTTTATGGCCAACCTAAACTGGTTGATTATGGCTTTTGATTGGATTGGTCACAACCTAATTTAGTTATACCAAACGTCAATCATAGTATATCTCAACAATATATATGTCGGCTACAACTATTATCCTTTAAAAATTGTGATTAATGATACCAAAATCAATTACATAGTCGGTGGATTTATAAATAAATAAATAAACTATTTTTTTAGTCTATATTACATTGTAGTATCTGTTCATACATACTTTCTCAACCTGTTGTAGCACAAAGAGTCAACAATGCCTCTACTGATGTGGCTCGATCTCATTACCTCCCATATACAAAAGTCACTAAATGTCATCTGAACACAAGGTGTTTGACAAATAAATAAACTATTAATCGGACAGTACATTGGATAAATGTAAAATTGCATCCGTCATCCTTAACTTTCAAAGAAATTATTGATTAGGATAAGATTTAAGTCATTAGTTGGTAATACAATATTCTATGAAAGGACAATGAAGCTAGAAAAATCATGTAAGGGAATTAAAATTATAGCAAAATTTTACAATGTCAAGCAATATCAGTATGAATCATACATGATATCATTATATATACCATTCATAATTGTATTAAATATTATTGATAATAATTTTTAATTTTTAATGATACTTTGTGTATTCATGTACAAAGTACATAATTGCACGAGTACGATTGTTATGAGTATTGATCAAAACTTTATAATTTTTCACATTACATAAAACATATACAATAATAAATGTACATTTATTAAAATCCTGTTTGTTACTACTCTATCAAATAAAAGTTATAAAAGTTGTCAATTATATTATTGATAACAAATTTTTAAATAATTAATTGTTATTAATTTTAATTATTAACTTAATATTCTAAATGCTGTCAAAAATTAAAAAACTTAATATTCTAAATTTTGAGGGATAAAGGCGAAACTCGAAGTCACGAATTAAAAAATTAATATTAACATTAATTTTTTCAGTTTCTTAACTAATCCTTTGAATTAGCAATTATGCATCTTAAAAATGTAAATAAATAATAAAAAAATATAATAAATCACCAATTAATTAATCAATTAATAAAATTAAATCATATTAAATCATATACCTTAAATTTGGAGATTTTTTTTTATTTACGTTTAATTGGAAACTTGATATCTTTTGTTATTAAAATCTTGATAAAAGAAATAAGCTAATTAAAAAAATAGTGTATTCGATTACTTGATTTGTTCCTTTTTATTTGGCAGGTCAAAATATAAGATCTTAGGTCAAACATAAAACCATTAATGAATTTTGTGTTGTAGTAGGGTTTGAGTTTATATCATTTGTCAATGGAATCACATGTGAACTCTGATTGAGATATGATTCAAACTTAACTTTTCTTATAAAAAAAGAGATGAGACTATCCGGTCAAGTTGGTCAAACACCAAATTTACCAATTACATAATTTTTTTTTTGTCTAATTTATATATCTTGTATGATTTGAGAGCGCTTTTACCCCTCGTCGTCATTCAAATATAAGGACTATAATACAAAAAAATAAAATAATAATATGGGTGAATACCACACCATAAACAAAGTACAAAAGTTTAGAGGGAAAAGTAGATACACAAAAATAAATGTATGTATAAGAAGACAGAAGAGGCCGGGAAGCAGTGGTGTGCACTCGTGCGTGTGGGTGTTAAGTGAATGGATGGATCGTCAAGACAAAAAAGAGTGGGGCCCATTCCACAATGATTGTCTCTGCCTTCAAACCCTCTTTGTCAACACTCTTTAATAATTACCTAATGCACCCAAAACTCATCTATACACTATGCTACTCTCTATTAATTCACATATCTTGTTTAGGTTTATTTTTCACTTTGCCAAAAATTTTTGTTTTATAATATGATTACATTTTGACCTTTTTGTTATATATATAATGAGAGTGATTATCGATTCAATTCAATCAGCTCAACAGATTACAGAGTCCTATACAGAGATGAGCTAGAAACTCTCCTAAACAATTGGAGTTCAGTATTGACCAACTACAAGCTATTAATTAGAAATAACATAATATAAAATAACTAATTATGTAACATTATTAACACGCCCCCTCAAGCGCAAGGTTGATAGGCAGCAACATTGAGCTTGGAGCGAAGATTTTGAAAGCGGCGTGCTGGTAATGGTTTAGTGAAGATGTCGGCCAACTGATCCTGAGTAGAGACGAAGTTGACAACCAGATCTCCTGATGCTACTTTATCACGAACAAAATGGTAGTCGATCTCAACATGTTTGGTTCTGGCATGAAAGACTGGATTAGCTGCCAGATATGTGGCACCCAGATTATCACACCAAAGCGTTGCAGGACGACCAGAATGTAACCGGAGTTCTTTAAGTAGAGAGACTAGCCAAGTAACCTCAGCAGAAGCATCAGCGAGCCCTTTGTACTCAGCTTCGGTGGAGGAGCGAGCTACTGTGCGCTGTTTGCGGGATACCCACGAAACTAGATTGTCGCCAACGAACACAGCATAGCCACTGGTAGATTTTCTGTCAACCGGGCACCCAGCCCAATCAGAGTCAGAGTATGCATGTATATCAGTACTGGAGGAAGACAGAACCCGTAAGCCAAGATCTAGTGAACCCTTGACATAGCGGCAAACACGCTTGAGTAAACCCAGTGTTCGTCCGTCGGAGAGTGCATAAACTGACATAACCGATTAACTGAATAGGAAAGATCGGGCGAGTGATAGTGAGATACTGTAGTGCACCAACTATACGGCGGTAGTGCGTAGGATTCTCATATTGCTCAACACAGGATGCAGTCGAGGTAGTCACAGTGGCAGGAGTTGCAAGAGGTTTGCAGTTAGACATGCCAGCTCGAGCCAAGATATCGAGCATGTAACGTTTCTGAGATAATATAAAGCCAGTGGTATCTGTCAAGACCTCAATGCCCAAGAAAAAACCCGGTGTCCCCAGATCACGAATCTTGAATGTGGATGACATCTGTCGTAGTAACGAGTCAATCAGGCCAGAGTCGTTACCTGTAATGATTATATCGTCAACATAGACTAGCAAAAAAACTCTTGAGTCGCCAGTAGTGTAATGAAATAGAGAGACATCGGTCTTCGAAGCGACAAAACCAGTGTTGATCAAAAAATCATGAAGCCGCTTGAACCAGGCTCTAGGGGCTTGCTTAAGACCATAAAGAGACCGCTGTAAATGACAGACATGTCCTGGATGCAACGGATCTTCATACCCAGGAGGTTGTTTCATATAGACTGTTTCAGGTAGATGACCATTCAGAAAGGCGTTGTGGACATCCAACTGCCGAAGGGTCCAAGACCTAGAAGCAGCAAGTGATAACAGCAAGCGGACTGTAGTCGGTTTGACCACGGGACTGTAAGTGTCAAAGTAGTCCTCACCGGCAACCTGATTAAAGCCTTTGGCGACAAGGCGAGCTTTGTATCTGTCAATGGTTCCATCAGCTTTATATTTGGTGCGAAAAACCCACTTACACCCAATAATATTCATGCGAGGTGTCGGGGGAACGAGTTTCCAGGTGTTGTTGTGTAATAATGCATTGAACTTCTGATCCATAGCATCCCGCTAGTGTGGATGGCCAATGGCCTGAGAGTA
Organism: Ipomoea batatas; assembly: GCA_002525835.2. Taxonomy (NCBI): domain Eukaryota; kingdom Viridiplantae; phylum Streptophyta; class Magnoliopsida; order Solanales; family Convolvulaceae; genus Ipomoea; species Ipomoea batatas. Next base: position 9,675,084 of record CM008332.1, read on the forward strand.
ACAGGTTGGATCAGTAGACGTGTGCAGTGCATAGAACTCCTCACCGGTTCCCTTCGTTTTGCGACGAGTGCGCATAGCATGACCACCATCACGTGTGGGATTAGTCGAAGACGCTGATACTTGTACGTCAGATTGAGTTGCAGACGAGGATGGTGGATCATAGGCTGGATCTGTGGGAGATGTGTTTGACTGTAACGGAACATGAGGCGGGGTAGCAGAAGCTGGAACGAGTACCGAACCTGAGCCCCATGGTATGTCTTGGGGAGTCGTACCAGTCTGAGTAGGCGCCTGTATAGAAAATGGAAAAACATTTTCCGCAAACCGCACATGGCGACAGATAAAGATTTTCCTGGTGTTTGGGTCAAGACAACGGTATCCCCTATAATCAAGTGGGTAGCCAACGAAGATACAAGGGGTTGATCGGAATTCGATTTTGTGTTGATTATAAGGGCGAAGATAAGGATAGCACCGACACCCGAAAACACGAAAGAAGGTATAAGGAGGTGACGCTGTAGAAACCTTTGAGTAGGGACTCACAAAATTAAGAGCAGCAGACGGAAGACAGTTGATTAAATGAGTGGCGGTTTCAAAGGCAAAATCCCAATATTTTGTTGGTGTAGAACTCTCGGCTAAAAGAGCGAGACCAGTTTCAACTATATGGCGATTACGCCGTTCTACCCTCCCATTTTGTTCATGCGTATAGGCACAGGATTGCCTGTGTGTAATCCCGAGAGATTGAAAAACAGAATGTAGACGGCGATATTCGCCGCCTAAGTCGGACTGAATGGCTTTAATAGAACGGGAAAACCGCCGTTCTACCATCGCCCGAAACAAATTGAAAATTTTATATATATCGGTTTTTACCCGTAGGGGATAAAACCAAGTGAATCGTGAATAATCATCCACGAAGAGTACAAAATAGCGATGCCCAGAATCAGAAATTACAGGAGAAGGACCCCATACATCTGTAAAAATTAAGTCTAAAATATTTGCGCTACTACCGGGTACTCTATCTAAGGAAAAACGGGATGATTTCCCGAGATGACATGCACTACAATCTGTAACAAAATTTAGTTTATTTGACGTTACAGGACAATTTTTAAGAACACGACTTAAAACTTGACTGTTTGGATGACCAAGACGCCGGTGCCAGACATCGGGTGAAGCACGGGCGGACAGAAAGACTTTATGATCTTGAGGAAGCAACAATTTGTAGAGCCCGGCAACTGTGGATCCCTTAAGTAGAGTTTCCCGAGTTGTGCAATCCTTCACAAAAAACGAATTTCTATGAAACTCAAAGAAAACGTTATTTTCGTTAGTGAACCTATGGACTAACAATAAAGGAATAGATAAATTTGGTACGTGCAAAACATTAGACATTTTTAAATGATGTATAGGGGATTTAATAACCGTTCGACCGACACCTAGAATATCCAAACCTGCGCCGTTGCCCACTTTCAGAACGTCGTTGCCGGTGTACTGATCGGAATGGTCCAACATCGACGCATCCGGAGTAGCGTGCGACGAAGCTCCGGTATCGGGAAACCATGCATCTGCCGTATGCGCCGCAACGGAGTCACCTGGATACACCGCATTCGCTGTCGCCGACGGCCGGTCATCATAACGCCGGTAACAATTCACGGCACTGTGGCCGTTGGCGCGACATATTTGACATCGAGGAACGCCGTTGCGACCACCACGCCCGTTGCCACGACCACCGCCTCAGCCATTGCGGCCTCCTCGACCAGACGAGGACTGATGTCCCCCATGCCCGCGACCGTTGCCGCGACTCGAACCTGCAAAGAAAGCCGACGGAATAGTCGACGGTGGTGCAGAGTCAGCGGCGGCGAAATCATCGGACTGGATAAATTCTTGCGCCCGAAGATGATCCGCCAACTGAGGTAGCGTGACCGGTGTGCCTGGGGTGGTGAGCGAACTAGCCATCGCCCTATACTCTGGCCGGAGACCTTTCAGTACGTACATGATCTGAGAATCGGCCGAAAGAGGATGCCCGGCGAGTGATAACGCCTCGACGAGCACTTGTGCGTGGCCTAGGTATTCTGCCGGCGAGAGATTACCTTGTCTCAACGCCTGAAACTGCCCCAACAAGCTAAGGCAGCGAGAACGGGAGGTGGAAGCGAAGGCAGAGGTGATGGACTCCCAAACGGCCTGCGACGTTTCCTTGCCGACGGCAAGGTACATGACTTCGGTGGTGAGTGATGACACGATCAGCGAGAGGATGGCCTGATCTTGCTGAATCCACGGAAGATAGGCTGGGTTCGGGATGAACGACAGCGGCGTCGCGGGGTTGGCCGAGTCGACGGCGATGGTTTCTGGTGGGCACGGTAATGTGCCGTCGACGTAACCTACTAGGTTTTGGCTGCGAAGGAAGGGCATTACCTGAGTACGCCAGTACAGGTAATTGCGAGAATCCAGTTTGATTGAAAGAAAATGGTGGCTGGGATTGAAAACCGCCGCCGACGGGGAAGGAACGGCGACGGCAGGCGTAATGGCGCCGGAGGTTTGGGTATTCATGTTTGTTACGGAATCAGAAGAGAATGAGCGGGAATGGCGGAATTACGAACCTGTCGTCTGATACCAAATGAGAGTGATTATCGATTCAATTCAATCAGCTCAACAGATTACAGAGTCCTATACAGAGATGAGCTAGAAACTCTCCTAAACAATTGGAGTTCAGTATTGACCAACTACAAGTTATTAATTAGAAATAACATAATATAAAATAACTAATTATGTAACATTATTAACATATATATCATAACACTTTATTAGGTGAGAACGTACAAATAACTTAAATAAATGTTAGTGCACACAATTTACTCCTAGATATGTATGGATGACGATGGAGACCTTGAAATAGATTATTTGCACTCATGCTTATTCACATGTTCTCATCTAAGAAAATGTTCTCATTTGAGCACAAACATATACTCTCTCTGTCCCATTTTATCTGTCATACTTACTATTTATTGGTCAAACTGACATTTTTTTCTTTGATTATTTTCTTTATTATTTTTTACTTATTTTTAAATTTGATTTTTTTGTGTGTGTTTAATAGTGCTTTTAGAGTAGTTTTTAAATATATAAATTTTGTATATTAATACTAAACTTAATATTATAAAAAATTGAATTAAAAATAACTTCAGTCAAACCTCGTTAACCGAACCAGACACATAAAATGGAACGGGGGAGTATATATATACACACACGCATCGCAAGATTATAATAATTTTGATCTATTGTTATTGCTTTAGTGATATGTAAGTAATGTAACAACGAAAGAAAAAGCTATGAATCTCTTCACCATACAAAGATTTGTATGGGGGTGGGTGGGTGTGCATGAATTTGACACATGAATCACCCATGCATGATAGGTCATGCACTGTAAAGTGCTAACAATCACATTTGATAGGAAGAGCCCTAATCATGATTGGATTTTGATAAGATGTGTTCACTACTTCACTTCATGTTGAATTATACACTACTCATGTTCACAACTAAAGGTTTGAAAATTTTTAGAAAATAACTTCTAAAAGTTATTTTTAAATTTTTTTGGTTGTTAGATACTTAATGAAAAATACTTATTATAGTCAAAGAAAAAATGTTCTATTTTGACAGAAAATCTTTCTTAAAATTTTACTTTATAGATATTTTTCAGATCCCTTTTTCATGCTCAATTTTCTCTCTGAGTAATGTCAAATGAGCATGTTCGCTAGTCATTTTTTTTAGTTATTATTTAAACTAAAATTAGCTAACTCGGTTAAAATAAGAATAAGATCCAGTCAGGCCAAACAATAAAATCTTTGCTTTGCTCATAGTCCAAAAGATTTTAAAATTTAATTTTTTAATGCATTTCTTTAGTAAGAGTTATTACATTTATTAATACCTAATTAAAATATGGGTTAGATTAGATTGAACTAAACAATAATAATTGACTCTTTGTGCTTCAGTAGATTGAGAAAGTAGTTATGAATAGATACTGAATTATAACAGAGTCAGTAGTACTAAAAAAAACAATAAAAATATTTATGTGGTCCAAAATCCATTTTTTTAAAGTCAAGTTTTTTTTAACAAAATTTTTTAGTTTAGTTTAGAGTTATTACATTTATAATTGTCAGTTTAAATATAGGCATGGTTAGGTCAAGCCAAACAATAAAAATCTTGTCCTAACTTGGCTTATATACCATCCCAAAATTGATTTAAAGTTAAAATTTATATTTATCAATTTATTTATTTATTTTTACAAACAATTATTATATTTATAATTTTATGTATTTATTTTATTATAATAAGTTACAAGTTAAAAATTATTTATTTACATTTTTTGAATAGTTATTCTTAATGTTTATGACTAATATAAAATTTAATTTATAACTTTATTTTAATATTAATAATAATTATTAACATCATTAAAATAAATAATATTTAATAATAAAAATTTTGTAATAGATTTTTGTACATTTTTTTAGAAAATGAAGCAAACAAAATATATAGTGGTGCAAATTCATTTTTCAAACCAATGTGGAAAAAGTGCTTTTTATAAGCCTTTGCACCTCCCTTTTTCAACTCAAATGGGTATACTTTGAAAAGCAATTTCTCATTCGCCCATTATTAATACTGAGCGTACAATATATTAATTTCTCCGTCTCACTACGAAGAGTGCGAATCCACTTTGACCCAACCCAAATCGAAGGTGGACCTCACATATATTTGTACCACAAAATAGTCACTTAAAATGTAATTTTATACNCGACATGGTTCGGCGGTGTGCCTATCCCCGTTCGGAGCAGGCAGAATGCAGCGGTGTGGGGTGGCGGACTCTCGTCCTCCGTCGGAGTGAGCCGTTGCGTGCGGCTGTGTTGGAGCTGGCGGGTGGCTTTGGCGGTCGTCTCCTTCTCCGGCGGCGGTGCGTTACGACAACAACAATGACGACGTCGTGGCTGGAAGAACTCGGCGGCAACATAACTCCTCCTTCCCCGACCGGCGGCGTGCGTTAAACAGAGCAATGGTGGTGGCCGGGAGTTCATCTGAGGAGTATTAGCTCGGTGGTTGTGCAACAGAACACAAGAGGCAGTTTGGTCTGGTGGTGTGGCGCTTTGGTGTTAAGTTAGAGGGCTGGGGTTCGAATCCTTCAACATGCTGGTTAAGGTAATATTTTGGTTTAATGTTAAGCTTATAGTTTGTGTTAGTTAATAGTATAGTTTAAGTTTAGATTAGTATTGGTCATATCCTTGCTTTAGTGTTAGTTAGTAATTAGATTAGTATGGTTCATATGATCGTGTTATATTAGCCTTGAGCATGGATTATAGGTAATGACTATAATGGACCAACTAGGAGTATTAGTATCGTTATTAATAGTAAATAGTGACGGTATTAGATTATGTTAATCTTCAGTTCACGGTTATGGACCTAGCTTATGAGTAGAGTTGATGTTGCTTTGGATTACTACGCTTTTGGGATTAAATACGCTTCAAAGGTAACCACTATGTCCATCAAAATCTATTTTTTTACACTCTCACTCTATATGATATTCTTGGTGTTGGAAATCCTGAAATTCCTTGATTATTAGCCTATTATTGATTGTGTTTGATGGATTCATGGACTTGTGTCTGGATCCTTTGTCTATTGATGTATATGATCATTTGTTGGTTTGGATTTCCATGTTATTTGGCCTCTGTTGGATAAAATCTTAGTGTAGTACGATCTGACTTGTGTATTCTGGAACTTTTCTTTGTATTCTGAGCTGAGTCTGATTTGGTGTGTGAGAATTGCTCTTGCGGGGCGCTCTAGCGGGATAATGTAACCGTTGGGGTCTTCTGTGAGAGTAAGGTGGTAGTGGTTGGTGGAGATGAGTGATCCGTTGTTTGTTCCTCCTTTGTTCTGGAGTTTGTTGGAGTATTCTATTGGATGTTTTACCTTGATTCTGAGTATTTATTCATACCTCTTAGTCCTTTGTATGAGTCTATTATTTGGGAGTTGGTTGGTGTTCATATCTGAGACGAGCACTCTGAGTGATGGTTCTTGGGTTGAGTTGAGTATGAGTTGGGCTGTGGATCTTTGAGTATCTTGTGGAGGTTGATGGGTGGACTGACTGTGCTATTACTGACTTCTGACTTTGGACTTCGGTCCCTGTGATTGGGTTCATTACCCCTG
>CM008332.1:9723072-9735118 GCA_002525835.2 Ipomoea batatas
GGTGCGTTTTCGAATACTATGTGGTGCGTTTATGCGCATCTAATGGATGATGTGTTTGTGGTGATGCTGTTGATGCATACCTAATCATGCATTTTGGGGTATATTGGTGATTTCATTATTGTGCATTTCGTAACACAACTGATTTTTTTTGCATACGTAATGGTGCGGCCGCACGTTAAGGTCGGGCCGTATTTGAGCTGACATTTGTGTGTGTGTGTGTGTGTGTATATATATATATATATATATATATATATATATATATATATATATATGTATGTATGTATGTATATATATGTATGTATGTATATATGTATATAAAAGATTATTTTCCTTCGTTTTTCAAAATCTCCTAACATCCATTCTTAAGTGTTTGATATTATTAAGTAAAAATGGCTTACTAAATCCAATGGGGTAGCTCAAGTGGCAAGTGAGTTCTCTTTATGGGGAGGAATTCTGGGAGAACATAGGTTCACTTCACAGAAGTGACAATTCCGGGAGACCCCGTTGAGAAAAAATAATTACACTGAAGAGTATATATGATGGTTTTTACAAAAGCATCGCTAGGTGCTTCTCGGGGTCGGGGCCTAAGTGCCCGTGTATTTTTTATTTTATTTTTAAAGGCTAATAATTATTAAACTATATAATGCTTTAATAGTTAATACTAAAATATTAAATAGAGTTAATTACCGATTTGGTCCATCGACTATTGGGATTTCACCACTTTGGTTCTCGACAATTTTTCTTGCCCAATTAAATCTTCGACTTTGAAAAATTAACCAATTTGGTCCTCCCGTTTATTTTACCATTTGATATCCATTAAATCGGGACCAAATTGGTAATTTCACTATAGGTAAGGGACCATTTCAGTCAAAATTAATTACCGAAATGGTCCCTTGACCATTTAGATTTCACTAATTTGGTTTTGATTTAACGGTTGTTTAACACCAAAATAAACGGAGGACCAAATTGGTTAATTTTTTCAAAGTTGAGGACTTAATTGGGCAAGAAAAATTGTCGATGACCAAAGTGGTGAAATCCCAATGGTCGAGGGACCAAATCGGTAATTAACTCTATTAAATATTAACCTAAACAATATCTAGAGTTTGAACAATTTAGGCTTATTTCGCTCCAAACGATGTTGTTTTGAGTGAAGACACATTAAAAAAAAAAAAAAAGAATAATAGCTGCGCTAATCGGTCAACTAGGCTGCCTAGTCGGTCTAGTCGGCGCCTAGGAAGCCTAGGCGGTTAACACCTAAGCGGCCGGCCGCCTAGACCACTTATTAAGATGATATGCTAGGCGGTCGATCGACGCCCAGCGCCTAGGCGGTATTTTTACAACACTGATATACAGTGGTTATTCAATAACGTACCAATGTAATTTAAACAATGTATGTAGAATGCTATTTCTATAATTACCCCATAATATTCACTATGTGAATTGTCATTTGATTTTGGTTTCTTAATATTTAATTTAATTATTAAATTAGCTTTTTATTATTGTTGGCCGTCAGCCGGGTTGGCCGAGTTCAGCCCAACTCAATTCGAGACGTGGCACTTTATGCATATCGTCTCCTTGCACTTGCCCCCGGATGATCCATTTCAAACCCATATGTCTTCCTTTTTGCTCAAAATCTTCAAAACACTAAAATGTACACATTTATAGGGTTTTGCAACATATGCACATTTCTAAGCATTTCCATCATAAATTAATCAAAAAGGACTCCAAATAAGCACAACACAACCCATAAATAACCCACAAAAAATATGCATCTTTAGCACTTATTTGTGACTTATCATGAAGGAATGTGGTTAAATGATTAATGCTCATTTACTTAATTAACAACCAAATAGCCAAAGACCCTGTGGTTAAACTTATAGCAATTGCAACATGGGTGACCCCTATAAAGTAAGCATAATGTCGTGCTTAGATCTATCAATTATTAACTTCACAAAGTAGAATATTATATTATTTGATGGATAACACTTGTGTGAAACCGTCTCACGGGTCTCAATCCTGAGATGGGTAGAATTTTTGATTAATGGGTTGGATCTTTGACTTCATTAATCAAAGATCAGATCCGTCTCACGGATTGAGACTTGTGAGACAGTCTAACACAAATTTTTGTCTTATTTGCTACGGATTGAAACTCGTGAGACAGTCTCACACAAGTTTTTGACTTATTTGCTATGTTTTTTTTGAGTTCTACTTATTTGGTATGTTAGTTACTACATTATCACATATCATTTCTACTTCTTTGTAAATCATCATTACCTTATTATCTTAAACTAAATGTGGCCTTAGGATTTGTGATAGCGAGGAGCAAGAGTTGATTGAATTACTAGTGAAAAAGGTGTTGAGGGAAGTGAGCAATTCACCAATGGTTGTGACTCCATTTCTTGTTGGACATGATTTTAGAATGAAGGAAATAATGGAGATATTAGATATTAAAGGAAATGGCATCCGGGTTTTGGTGTTGCATGGCACTGGAGGGGTTGGGAAGACAACTCTCAGTAAGGCCGTTTACAATAAACTAGCAAAGGAGTTCCAGCATCGCATTTTCATTGAAAACGTTAGAGAAACAGCTTCTAAGCACGGCGGCGTTTTGCTCCTCCAGGAAAAACTTGTCAATCATCTTTCCCAGGCAAAGCTTTCTATAGATGATCTCAGTGCAGGTTTGAACCTAATATATATATAAATGTATGCATGTGCAGCAGTGTTGTAAAAATTGGTCTAGGCCGCGCCGCCTAGATGCTAATTAAGGGCTAGGCGCTCTTAGGCCTAGGCCTAGGCAATTTTACCCTTAGGTGAGCATTAGTTGGCCAACTAATCAACACTTGAGTTGGCTGACTAGGCGCTGATTAGGGGTTAGGCCTCTCGAGGTCGAAGCGATTTTACTTTTAGGTTGGCATTTGTTCACCGACCGATTAGTCAGTCAACTCGGCTCCTTAATTAGTCGGCTGACTAGGTGGCTGCCTAGGCGCTGATTAGGGGCTAGGCGCCCTAGGCCGAGGCAATTTTACCTTTAGGTAGACATTAGTCGGTTGGCTGATTAGTCAGTCAACTGGGCGCCCGAGTTGGCCGAATAGGTAGCCGCCTAGGCCCTAATTAAGGGCTAGACGCTCCTAGACCTAGATGATTTTTTCTTTAGGTGGGTATTAGTCGCCCGACCAATTAGTTGGCTAACTCGGCATTTGAGTCGGCTGACTAGCTAGGTGGCCGCCTAGGCGTTGATTAGAGGCTAGGCACCCCTAGCTAGGCCGAGGTGATTTTACCTTTGGATGGACATTAATTGGCCGCCAGATTAATCCATCAACTCGAAGTCAGCCAATTAGTCAGTTGACTTGGCAGCTTAGGCGTTCGAGTCGGCCAACTCAGCAGAGTGCTTGTTATTTTGGTGTGCAATGTGTTTTTATTATTATTATTTTTACTAGCCTCCCTAGGCATTCTAGGCCCTAGGCATCCTCGGGTGCTCGACCAGGACCTAACGCCTTCTACAACATTGATATGCAGTCTCTTGTTATTATTAGTTTACATTTTTAGTTGAGACAAAATGCATCCTTCTATTGTGCAGGTGTAGCAGAGATCAAGAGAAGGCTTCGGGGGAAACGTGTTTTCCTGATCCTGGATGATGTTGATGATATGAACTTACTCAAGTCACTAGCAGGTGATAGAGACTGGTTTTTTGAAGGAAGCAGGGTTATAATCACTACTAGAAACAAACAAATTCTGCAGAGCGAGATTGTGAATGAAAGCTATGAGTTAAGGGAATTGGGCTCATCTGATTCACTCACACTTTTCAGCCACCATGCATTCAGAAGAGAAATGCCTCCATCATCAGGCCCTTTTCTTGATCTCTCCAAACAGATTGTTTCCATTACCGGCGGCTTACCATTAGCTCTACAAGTGTTTGGTTCTTTCCTGTGTGATAAGAGAAGAGAGAATGAGTGGAAAGATTCTGTGGAAAAGCTAAAACAGATTGGTTTAGATCCTCTTCAGAATGTCCTAAAAGTGAGCTATGATGGGCTTGATGATGAGGAGAAGTGCATATTCCTTGATGTTGCTTGTTTGTTTCTTGATCTGGATATGAAGAAAGGGGAAGTGATAGATGTGGTGAAGGGGTGTGGTTTTAGAGGTGAAGTTGCACTGACAACCTTAGCCACAAGATCTCTGATTAAGGTTGTTGAGAATGATGAGCTGTGGATGCATGATTCAATCAGAGACATGGGAAGGCAAGTTGTTGTTCAACAAGGGCTTTTGGATCAAGGTAAACGCAGTAGGCTTTGGGATCATGATGATGTCTTGAGTGTCTTGCAGGATAGAAAGGTATGTATCAAAACAACTTTCACATCAAGACTAGCTTGCCTTTACTTGAAATATGTGAAAATTTAGCATGAAATACTTGATTGTATATGTTGGTTGGAGGCCGGTAAAGGCCAAATCTAACACTCGGTGGCTGGAGATTGTTGGACGGAGGTCAGTCCAGCACCCAGCATCTCAAAAATGTGTTGCCGTATAAGGAAATAAAGTTGCGCCCTTCACTACTAGCTATAGCTTTTGATGTAGTGGTAAGCGCTTGACCTGGGATTAGTGTCAGGTCATGGGTTAGGAGGGTAGCACCCATATGTGGTGGCATAAGAGCTTGATCCTAACAGTGTAGGGATCATTAGCTTTTGGCTTACTGGTAAGCACTTGATCTAACCGTTATGGTTGAAAAATCGCTAGACGCTCCTCGAGTGCAAGGGGCCCCTAGGTGGCTATTAATAGGCGCCTAGGCGTCGGTTTTTTTTTTTTTTTTAATTGTTTAAAATTTTTTAATTTTGTAAGATTTGATAATTATAAACTATTTAATACTTTAATAGTTAATACTAAAATATTAAATATTAACTTAAAAAATCTAAAGTTTGAATAATTTAGGATTATTTCGCTCAAACGATGTCGTTTTGAGTGAAATAACCCAAGAAGAGAACAATAGCTAATCGGCGACTAGGCGGTGCATAGGCGGTGCCCAGGATGCCTAGTGTGCGCCTAGGACGCCTAGACCACAGATTATGGTTATGCACTAGGCAGTGCCTAGGTACCTTTTAATCGGTGCCTAGGCAGGATTTTTGCAACACTGATAACGGTATATATGTTGTTACAGGGAACACGAGAAGTCGAAGGGATCATCCTGGATTTGGAGAAGAAGAAGAAAATCTCAAAGATCATTAGTGCCAAAAGGATTGCCAGTACCCAACTTCAAACAACACCCAACTTCACTTCTGCTCTAACATACCTAAGAGAGGTATTCAAGCAGCATGGCTTCCTCAGAAATGATTCAAACAATGTGATAGTAAGATCAGAATCATTTGATCCAATGGTTAATCTAAGGCTTCTTCAGTTTAGCAATGTGAAAGTTGAAGGAAATGTTGGGAAATTACCCAATTCACTAAGATGGCTTCAATGGAGAAATTGTCCCCTAAAAACCTTCCCTTCTAACTTTTATCCAAGGGAACTTGCTGTCCTGGATCTCTCAGAAAGCCCGATACGAAGTGTTGGGAACTGGAAATGGAGCTGGAATAGCAGAAAGGTATACATTTTAGTCGGGGAAAATGACATATTTGATCTTTAAGTTATACTCGAGTGTAGACTCAATTCCTTAGTTATTGTCGTGTCTATTTTTTGCCAGGTGACGAATAGGTTGAAGGTTATGAATCTCCGCGGTTGCTATAACATAACAGCACTTCCTGATTTATCTACCCATAAAGCACTCGAAAAGCTCACACTTGAGCTATGCACTTCTTTGAAAAGCATCCACAAATCAATCGGGGACTTAAAGGCGTTACGCCATTTGAATCTAGAACATTGTTCAGAGCTGATAGAATTTCCAAGTGATGTCTCCGGGCTCAAAAATCTTGAAATTCTTATCCTCTCTCGTTGCTCGAGACTTAAACATCTGCCTGAGAACATTGGGTGGATGAATGCTTTAAGAGAACTTATGGTGGATGGGACTGCTGTAGAGATGTTACCCGAAAGCATTTTTCGGTTAACGAAGCTTGAAAGGCTTAGTTTAGCCAATTGCCAGTCACTAAAAATGCTGCCTAGATGCATAGGGAATCTCTGTTCTTTGGAAGATCTTTCCCTTTATGGTTCTGGAGTGGAGTTAATACCTGATTCTATAGGCTCTCTGGGCAATCTTGAAACTCTGAATTTACAGTGGTGTAGATCAATGGCTGTGATTCCCAGTTCTGTGGGCAACCTCAAATCATTAGCAAATCTCTATCTTAATGGCAGTGCAATCCAAATTTTACCCGAATCAATCGGTTCATTATACTACCTGAGGGCCTTAAAAGTTGGCTCATGTAAGGATCAGACCACTTTGCCTGATTCCATCAAAGGCTTATCTTCCTTGGTTGATCTTGAACTCGATTCGACAGAAATCACTGGACTTCCTTCTGAGATTGGTGCTTTGAAATCACTCGAGAAGCTCGAGATAAGAAACTGCAAGAATCTTGGCCTAATTCCTAACTCAATTGGGAATTTGCTGGCTCTCAAAACCTTGATCATAACAAGTTCTGCTATAAAGGAGTTGCCCGAATCCTTGGGGATGCTAGAGAATCTTGTTATGATGAGATTGAACCAATGTACGAAGCTATCGAGCCTTCCATCCTCGATCGGGCATTTAAAAAACTTGCGCCATTTGATAATGGACCACACATCTGTTTCAGCACTACCTGAGACATTTGGGATGCTTTCAAACTTAATGGTTTTGAGAATGGGGAAAAAACCTTCTGAGCCAATTTCCCACACCACTAATACTACTACCCTTCCATTTTCTTTCTCAAACCTTTCCGTTTTGGAAGAATTCGATGCTCGTGGATGGAGAATATCCGGGAATATACCCGATGATTTTGGGCAATTGTCATCTTTAGAGACACTGAATTTGAGTCACAATCAAATTTCTGGGCTCCCTTCTAGTATGAGAGGACTTTGTGTGTTGAAAATGCTGGTTATCTCCCACTGCAAATTGCTAATAGCTCTCCCTTCCCTTCCCTCGAGTTTGGTTAAGCTAAATGCTGCAAACTGCATAGCATTAGAAACCATATTTGATCTTTCAAATTTGCAGAATCTTCAAGAGCTTAACCTCACAAATTGTGAGAGACTGGTAGATGTACCAGGCATTGAAAATATGAACAGCTTGAGAATGCTGCATATGAGCGGATGCACTTCCTGCGCTTTTGTCATTGCTACCAAACTTCATAAGGTAATATTGAATGTTACAATCACCTCGTTATGATCAAGCATTTATCACTAAGCCAAAAGCAATAGATAATAGTGAAAGTGCAACTTTTTTTTTATTAGGAATAAGAGTCAAATAGAGCATCAAACTACACATGATAATGCAATTAAGCCACTGAACATAAAAAATTATAATTAAATCTCTAAACTAATCCATTTCATGCAATTAGTCCAATTTGCAATTTTTCAGGTTTCTAACATGTCACTTCAAATTTAAAATATTTTTTTTAAAAAATAATTATTTAAAAAGAAAAAAAAAACAAATTCGTCTTCGATGGAGAAGAATTAGTTTTTTTTTTTTTCAAAATAATATTTTTAAAAAATATTTTAAATTTGGGGTGACTTGAAACTTGAAAAACTTGCAAATCAGATGAATTGCATGAAATGGGTTATCTTAGGGATTCAATTATAGTATTTTTTTTTTTAATGTTCGGTGACCTAATTGCAATATCCTGTGCAGTTCGATGCCTTATTTGACCCTTATTCTTTTTTTTTTTTTTTTTTATACCCATTCACATTTTATGTGTCTGGTTCGGTTACCGAAGTTTGGCTGAATTTATTTTTAATTCAATTTTCATAACATTAAGTTTAGTATTAGTATACAAAATTTATATATTTAGAAAATGCACTAAAAATATTATTAAACACAAAAACTTAAATTTAAAAATAAGTTTAAAATACTAAAGAAAATAAATAAAGAAAAAGAGTTCGTTTGAACAATAAATGTTAAATAAGACAAATAAAATAAGAAAGAGAAAATATTTTTTTAATTATATATATTAATTAATTTTTTAAAATTAAAACCTTTGCTTTTAAAATTAAAAATTAAACTAATTTAAGATTTTAATTAGACATGAAAAATTCATGTCCCCCTAATTCTCGGCGGCGAGAACGGAGATGATGACTATTTTCAATTCCCAGGAGGATGGGGACAGAAATTTCAGAAACGGCCACCAAAAGTATACTCCCCATCTCCTCCCCATCCCGTTGCCATCCGGCCTCCCTCAACATCTAATGACCTTTTTAGTTAGAGTTACTTTCTCAGTTTCTTTAATGATGTTGATGTGCTAAATAAATAATTTTCGAAACCAGGATGCTGTGAAGAAGCTGTACAGTTTCAGCATCCCTGGAAGCGAAATCCCAAACTGGTTTACACAAGGTGAGGTTTGCTTCTCGAGCCGAAGAAACATTGGGATTAAAGGTGTGATTGTTAGCATTATTGTTTCTGTGAACCATCAAATACCAGCTGATCTAAGGGATGAACTGCCTGTTATACCAAATATCCATGCTAAAATCCTGAGGGTGAATGAACCAATATATACTACTGCAATGCACTTAGTTGGGGTTCCCAGAAAGCCTGAGGATAACTTGTATTTATGCAAGTTTCCAGATTGTCATCCATTAGTTTCTGTGCTAGAAGATGGAGATATTATACAGGTAGGGATAAGTAGTGGCTTACCCATTCAAGGGATTGAGTTGAAGAAATGTGGGATACATTTAGTTTTTGAAAACGACGATGATTATGGGGGCACTGAAGAATCCTTGGAGGAAAACCAGCAATCTGTGTCGGAAAAATTGACAAGGTTTATTGGATCATCTTCTTCTTCTTCTGTTGTAAATGGCAACCATACTTCAAGCTCAACAGTGGGGGGATGGACTTTACTTGGTTTTCTTCAGGACATGTTGTGCTTCTTCAAGAAGCTATGGGATTGATTCAGATCTCCAGGGCCGGATTTTAGGGCGTGCAAGATGTGCAACCGCACAGGGCCCCAAAATTTTGGGGCCTCTCGTCCAGCTCTGACCTAATAGTTAGTATATGTATTTGTGATTATATTGGCTCAAAATTAGGTTTTCATGACTGATCTAAATTCTACTACGTATTATTCAAAAAAAAATTCTACTCTGTAATATTTACACATATCACTTTTCTTCAATTCGCAGTTTATTTATACTTTGATTGGGCCTCACTTATTTATTAGCACAGGGCCACGCAAATAAAAAAAACCGGCCCTGCAGATCTCCATCAACATGAGAAAATTGGGCAAAACATATAATATATAAATATAAATATCATGGTTAAAAAAATTGCTAGGCTCTCTTTGGGCTTCCGAGGAGCCCTTAAGCAGCAGTTTATTTTGTATTTTTTTAAAATGTGTTTAAAATTTGTTAAGACTAATAATTACGGAGTATAAACTATTTAATACTTTAATAGATAATACTAAAATATTAAATATTAATCTAAAAATATCTAGAACAATAACTAATTGGCCAATAAGGTGGTCTAGGAGGCGCCTAGTTAGTCTAAGCGGCCAGCGCCTAAGCGACCTAGTCAACTGTCTAGACCATAAATTATGGTGATATGCTAGACAGTCAGCCGGCGCCTAGCGCCTAGTCGCCGATTAATCGGTACCTATGTAGGATTTTACAACATTCATTGATGGAAAACATGCTACTCCGCCATCAACTACCATTGTTAATAATATCCCTATTCCTAATCTTTAATTTCTTATCAAACATGGATGCGGCAAGATCTATAAACTCCCCTTTGGTGTTCTTGTTGGCACCCTGTCTTCCTCAGCTCTCTTGTTCCCCTTATATCTCATGCATGCAATTAACCAATTAACACTACATATGATGCATGGGACATTATATTCTAGCTCAAACTTATGCAAAACCCACTCGTGGCATATATACTTCCTCTACCCTTTCTTGGTCGTTGTCAAATTATTTAAAATTGACAGTGAATGTACTATTAGAAATTTAGTATAACAAAAAGAAATGAAAACATATCCAGAATAGAACAAAATTTTAAGAAGAAATAACAATTAGTTGATTGTTATCCACTCCTCCAAGAGTATTCAATGATCCAAAATCATTGAGTTTGAACATGTGCTTGGAAAAATTGGATTCATCTTTATTCGTGATGCTAATCAAAGTGTGGTGGTTCTCTTTCATAATGTATTTATGGTCGCACGACTTAAACCTCATGCGACACGTTTGCATAACAAAATTGTGAATATCATAGATTTTTCCTTCCTTCAAGAGTTTGTTGAATATTCCGACAAACTCTTTGGGAATTTGTAAATGGATGCAAGTTCCTTGAGGAAGATCATGCCATTGTAGAATAGTGCATGTAAAGATGAATTAATGACTATGAAATTTAAAAACCAAGTCAGCAAACATAATGCATTTTAAATGAGCAGCAGTAACTATATGATAAGAAGGAAAATAAGTTCATAAAGATTGTGTTTTTAGCATAGCTCACCACGCACTAATTAAAAAATAGATTGTGTTTTTAGCATAGCACACCACTAATTAAAAAATTTACTAATGTGTCCAGAGCTAGAGCTATAAAATATGCTCCACTAATTAAAAAATTCAGTCCGGGAAGTGGCCAGGGGGAATCGTCACTTATGGGAATTAAACCCAGGTTTTTTTTTAAAATTCTTCCCCACAAAGAGAGCTCGCTTTCCACTTGAGCTACCCCATTGGGTTAAAGTGTATCTTATCCTATCTATAACTCTATAAGTAAACTTAACAAAGAACAATAGACCACCAAGCCAGAAAAAAAATCAGCCTTATCTAAACAGAACAACATGTTGTACAAAATGAAATTTTCTTGTGAAATTTAAAAACCAAGCCAACAAACCTAATGCATTTTAAAATGAGCAGTAACTCTATATTGGGAGGTATTTATTCTTAAAATAAATCTTAAAATTCTATGCATTTTAACTTCTTGAGGCTGCTGCCAAAGACCTTATGGTTTAGTGGCACCCGGTTGCACTCCCACATGAGAATGGGTGTGTTCGAGCCTCAGTGGGGCGATATTGGCTCAAAAATATGTTAGCTAACGAACGAAGACATAGTGATAGAATTCTAGTAACTGCATAATAGAATTTATATAATTCAGTTTCCTGCGTAATAGAATTTGTTAATTAGATAATATCAAAAGAGTTTGAACCTATCAAAACTCTTTATCCCACCGCTATAAATAGGACCTCTCATTCATAGAAATAGCTTCAAGATTTGAAGCTTATTTAGAGAATTAGAGATCATGATCATGAAAATAAAAGCCACATGATCCTAAATGTAAAAGTTCCTCCTTGAAAATGTTGAAATCCGGAAGCTCTTCAGAAGAACATGCATATAAGTTCTTCAGATCAAGCCATTTGAAATCCGGAAGCCCTTCAAAAGAACAGGCATATAAGTTCTTCTCTGAAGATCAAGCCACTTGAAATTCGGAGGCCCTTCAATAGAACACGTCAGTGAAGAATCAGAGGATTATACAGAGAATTTGTACCTGCACCTTCATTACACACACACTGTAACCCGACATTGTGAATATATACAATTTCGAAATTTTGAATATATTTTTGAAATTCAAAATTGGTGAACATGTTAAGTATTAATATGGGTGTGGGTATGGGTACAAGCTCTGGATATGTGGTCCTCTGATTCTTCAGTTGATGTCTTGAACGCTCCATTGAAGGGCCTCTGGATTTCAAGTGGCTTGATCTTCAGGAGGTTTGGATCAACATGATAGGCATGATTTTCAAGGAGCTGAGGAACTTTTACATTTAGGATCATGGGGTTTTTATTTTCATGATTATGATCTCTAATTTTCTAAATAAGCTTCAAATCTATTTCTATGATTTTTCCTAGGATGAATACATAGAAATGAGAGGTCCTATTTATAGCTATAGGATAAAGAGTTTTGATAAGTTCAAACTCTTTTGATATTATCTAATTAACAAATTAGATAATTAGA
>CM008332.1:9830152-9845160 GCA_002525835.2 Ipomoea batatas
CATTGACTCACTTAGTTCAACTGACGACTTTACTCATTTCAAGACTGTTATGCTCTAAGATCATTTCGATATCGGACAACAAGAACAATGTATAATAATCCCAACAATGTGCATATACTTTTTTTTTTTTCGAATAAGAAATTAAATTTAGTGATAGTGTTTTGAAGAAAAAAAATAGATGAAAAACTGATTGGAGGTTGGTAAATAAAGCACGCAGTTACCATATAATTAATATGACTAATTAATAAATGGAGTATGTATGTATATTAGTATCGTAGGTATCCTAAGTGCAATTAATATATTGTAGGGATTACCCTAAGCAGCGACACTTAAAAGTTTCAACAATATAATATATTGTTTGGGAGTAGCATTTTCTATTTATTAAGGCGTTAATATGTTGGGGTGTCGCAGCCAATCCATGTGGTTTTTTTGGTAAAAAAGCCAATCCATGTGGTTATGTTCATGTATCACGAAACACTGATTACCTTTATTTATATAGAGAGAGAGAGGGAGAGATAGGGAGAGAGACATCTGCTCCCAAGATAAATGTCTTGCAACATTATTTTTATTCAGAAAAGTAAAGAGCAATTCCAATTTTAATTTTTAACTATGGTAATATTTTCATAGGTAACGAAATCTTTATTTACGATCGCAATTTTTTTATTATCTTTAATAAAATCAAAATGACGAAATTTTTATTGCTCAAAAAATAAAATCCACATAATTTTTCTTCTAATTTAATCCAAAACCTAATGAGTTCTACTACATATACTCTCTCACTTTTGGATCACACTTCACACTTGTGTGAGATTGATCGGGTCAAATCAATATGCAAATATAATATTAATTAGGATTAAAATGTTTGTTACTTATAAAGGAAGATATAATAGTTTTATATTTTGATGTAAAAATATTACTTTTTTTTTTGTCAAAAGTATTACAGAGTATATTTTTTCTTATAAGTAATGTTAGCAAATGTTTGTTAATATACTACTTTTATATCAAAATGTAAAAGTATTGCATTTTCCCATATAAGTAATAAACATTTTATTCCTAATTTAACATTACATTTTTTAGTATAAGTATTATATTTCATCTTGATCCGATCCGTTTCACGAACAAAGATCCGTGAGACTGTCACACAAATTTTTGCCCTCATTTTTACTCAATGATGTGACAAATAATGATAGGATATTTTTAAAAAATACTACATGTACTCCTACTTCTTACTCTCAACATCCACTCTCTCACAAATTTTTGATATAGATCATTTTTCTTGGGACCCCATGATAAAAAAATCATATCATTATTTGTTATATTACAAAATAAAAATGAAGTGAAATTTAAAAGTATATATAGTATAACTTGAATGTTTTCATCATGGGGGTCTAAAAGAATATCTACATAAAAAATTTGTAGAAATGAGTAGGAGTTAGAGAGTAAAAAAAATAGAATCCAGTATTTTCCAAATCCAATAGTATATGCTCTGACTTTTCAACCATCCAATCAAACCGAAGGCTCGCAAAACAAGAAGAGTGTTTATACGGAGTACAAAATCAAAAAAGTTAACTCCGACACTAATCTCACTTTTTCCTCATTAATCATAATTTCGTTTCCTTTTCTTTTTTGTTCGAATAAAATCATTTCCCAATCTAAACAGGGAAGATCGGTTCGTTACGGTCGCAAGTGATTAATTTATTATAAAATAGTTTTAGAGAAAAAATTAAAAAGAGCTTCTAGATATTAATTAAGCTGAAATTAAAATTGTCATCCAGAAGAGACCGAAGAATAATCATGTTAAAAATTCAATTATCGCCTGCGGCTATGCTTTCTGCATATATAACGTAGGGATCAGTTCTAACTTCTAATCTATATTGAGAATTGCTAGGAAAATAAAAAATATATCCAGCTACCAGCACTGATCGGTCTCCCAATTCCGGCGAGTGTAGCCGGTGAATCTCGACATTTTTTCCGGCGCCGGAGAAGTACAAATGCCGGAGTGCACTTTCACACTCCGTCTCTGACGGAAGAGGCGCCGATCATAGTCGGCGCGTTTCTCGGGATCCGATAGAGTGGAGTACGCCGTATGAATTTTCATGAATTCGTTGGCCGACGATTCCTTCTGATCAATCCCCGCCACGTCGGGATGGCAAGCTCGAGCAAGTCTCCGATATGCCGCCTTGATCTCCTCGCTCGTCGCGCCAACCGGAATTCCGAGCAAATCGTAAAACGACGTTGGAGAAAGAGAGGTCAAACTCGGAGGCGACGAAAACGAGGTAGTAGTAGTTGTTTCTGTTTCGAATTCAGCATAGGTAGCAGTGGCGGACGCCGCGACGCCTGAAAAACTTGATGGCCGGAATTTGACTGACGACGGTGAAACAGAGCTCTCCGACGAGAAAAAAGACGTTTGTGTTGGGGAAGGAAGAAGAGAATTGTAGGGAGCGGAAAATGAAGCCATTGATAAACTTTGGAATTTAAACCAATTAGAGATGGGTAGTGGGAGTCAAGAGTAAAGAGAATGGCGTATATATAGAGAATTGATGAGAAAGGAGGGAGGGGTTTAACTGTGGTTAACGGAGTTAACTTTTTAACGGCAGCGGGCAGGGGCTTCTATCAGTCTTGGCTTTATTATGTAGGGAATGCTTATCCGTTGTGCCTGGCCAGTTGGAAACTGGCGACCCGGCCACGCCGGATGGCCAACCAAAATATCAGTATACTATATATATAATGTAATGGTGATAGTAAGATTGTAATTGATATATAGATACCAGTGTACTATAAAAAAATATTATGCAATCGTGGAATTTGATTCAGGTGAGAACCACTCCTTGTGTGTGAACTTACAAACTCCTATGGTTGAGATATGAGATTGGATAGTCGAGATCTGAGAAGTGTTGCAGTAGTGCATCCGGTACAATTGTGCTGTAGTGCAATGATGTGTATTTACCAGGTCAAAATCATTATAAACAACAAGATTGAGCAAGATCAACGATGCACAGGTTACATGTTAACTAGAGGTTTTCTATATATATATACACTAATCACGCTCGAACTCAACTCAATAATAACCAAATCAAATTTGAATATTCATCCAATCAAGCCTAAGTAGTTTGATTTGTTTACACCTCTATAAAATGGTAACAATGTCTCCACATTAGCAAGTATTATAATCAATCACTAACCAAGTCAGTGCGATGTGGCTCCAAAAAAAAAATAAAGTAGCGTAGACATGCATGTTAAAAACCTAAATATCTGACCTAATTTCTATTTAAGGGCTACAAAATAAGTGAGGATATAGCAACGACGGTGGAAATTGACCCCAGCATGGCTCTGGGGAAGGAAAGACCTTACTACATACGTCTCTTACTATGCTAATATAATTACTCAAATATGCTTACGAACATAAAGTTGCACATTCTTATAATTAGAAATGCACTCTAAATTTGCAAAAAAGATATATTCCTCTTCTCTGTGCATCACCATCTTTGCTACTAACTATATCCGTGGCTACTAAAAGCTCTAATAAGATTCAAAAAACATCCGTATCCACATGTTGCTATTTTTGACAAAAATAAATACTAGTCTCCATCGGTATGACAAAGAATCGTCATATACGGCCCCAATTAACAAATTTATATATTCACATAATGTGACACCCTGTAAATTAAGCATTTTCATCACATCAGGTTGTTTGTGCCGACATGGGTTTCTATAACACTTAACTGAGTTTTTTTAAAATTGTGGGGACAAGTTTCTTACAACTACACACAAAGTAAACAGTATTAGACTATATATGATGTTCTTGAAAAGCTTTGACTTTTAACTTTTCAATTAGTACCAGAGGGTACAGATAAAATATTAGGCTACTTGCCAAGTAAATGGGCTTTGTCACACTTCCTCTAATCATCGTTTCCTTGTATCCAAGGGTCACGCACTAAACGGTAAACTTTGTTTAAATAATAAAGTCTTCACGTAACTATCAAGGAACAGCTCTTAATCAAAGTGGACACACTTATTGAATCCTTACCCAATGACCAATAAGAAACCTTCCAAAAAAATGCTATTAATCTGGACCTAAGTGCTAGTGTGACCACTTGGGCTATGTTTGGCAAACCTAGCTAAAAAGGTAGCTTAAAGCTGAAAACTGAAAAGCTATAAGCTTGAAACTGAAATCTGAAGAGCTGTTATGCTTAAAAGTGTTTGGTAAAATTAGCTTTTTGATAAGCTGATAAATGTAAAAAGATTAAAAAGGGCATATTCATAATGAAAAAGAAAATGTCAAAAGGGTTTTAATTGAAACGGGTAAAGGATGTCATTTATTTAAAATAATAAGGATAAAGATGGAAAAAAGTTAAAAAGCTACTAACTTATTTTGAAAAGCTACCCTAAGTAGCGTTTCAAAATAAGCCCTTATTTTAAGCTACTAGCTTATTTTGAGAACATTACCAAACAGAGCTTATAGCTTATTAGTAGCTTAAAATAAGCTATAAGCTCCTAAATAAGCTCTGCCAAACATAGCCTTGTTCCCAAAGGTTCCGTTTCGATTTGGCTAAGAAACCTTCCAAATCAAAGGACAGGACTTGCAAAATATGTGAAGACTAACGCTTGCCAATTGATGCTTTAGCATCTCTATAAAAACAATAAATGTAGACCATCCCTGTCTGTTTAACAACATAAATCAACGAAGGAGTTCTAGCATAGATATATCTTTCCACTAACTGCCATAGGGGATTTCACATCCTTGGAATCATAGTGGTCACTAGGATGAAGACCTCTCAATGCCAAGTGCACCACTTGATTATATTAAGAGAAAAAATCTATTTGGTCCATTTTTGGAGGTAGCACTGTTATTGTAAAGAAAAATGGAAATAACACTACAAAGGTAATAATGTAAAAACTCGTTTAAGAATCTTTTTTTAAGGTGCAAATTTCCTAGTTATTTATCTAGATTTTGTCATCGATAAAAAAAATGCAAATTGTATCTCTGGAGTCTGGACTTAAAAAACAATTTTACAAATTGGATAATTTCTCAAGGACATTTACATTTTAAACTGAGTCTAAACAACTTAGGTAGACCTAGTGGAATTAGCACTTGTGAAACTTAGTCACTGGTTAGCCAATGTTCAAATTTAAATACAATTGGGTTGCAGTTTTAGTGTTTCAAAGGTAGATCTGGTCACATACCATTACAATTGTAAAACTAAAAGCTGCACAGACCAACTTTTTAATCAGGCTTTTTATCAGACAAATCCTCAAAGCAAACATCACCTCTTGAGTCCTTAAAGATTAATGAGCTTTGTCTACATGCCCTTGTTGGTAAGATCAATCAATTGAATATATACTCCCCATTCCTTTAGTTGTTCAAACTTCAAAGTTCTCAATATCCATTACCTTCATAACAAATTGACTTTCTTTAGGCATATAACTAAAGGTTTTTCCTTACATCAAGCTCAGGTATTTCTCTAAAACGAGCCCGTTTTGACAAAATGTGAATTCACACAGAAACTTGCCTTAAGGCTAATATATGGGGTTAGATAATATTTGCAAAAAAATGAAAATGGCAATTAGCTATAGAAAAGGTAGATACATGAAGAAAAACATTAATAGAACTCAAAGAGGGGTGTTGCTATACAGTCTAGAGAGAAGATTTCATAATTCTACTGACCTGAAATCTGAAGGCACTTCGTTTAGATGCTTTTCATTGTCGTTTGTCTCGTATTGTAGCAAATACTGCTAGTTTTTGCCCTTGGGTTTTGAAGCAGCCCACTTAAAGTAACCACAATTTGCTTCAGGATTAGATGCAGGTCCCTTGTAAAAGGAAACCAGAATTTTTTAGAATATAGGAGAAAAAATTATAATAGATATAACATAAATGACTAAATGACAATGTGTGTCATTGTGTTTGCATATAACTTGAAAGCCTGCTCAATTACTCATTCATAAAGGAAAGACAAGAACTATGAGACTCAATTGAGCATCCATAACATAGTGTGTGTGAACTGTGAAGGGTGAAGAGAATTGGATAGTGTGTTTAGAGAATTGGATGCTCAACATTTGTCAAGCACAAACCAAGAATTCCAAATGTTCCACTCCCATACAAGATGTTCCTATGATAAGTAATGGAAACAATCATAATCCTAATATATGAACAAGTACACTACAGTGAAGTATAGGAGATAGACAGTGAACATAAATGGTCATACCTCAGCACGAGCGCAGACATAAAACCTGCGTCCCAAATTGGGGCCTGGTTTCTTAACAAGTCTAGAAACACAAGGCTCCTTATGGCCCTTACAAAGTGGTACACTATTCTGCATAAATTGTTGAATCCTCTGCCACTCCTGCAATGCATCAGCCCTCTTCTCTTTGTCTGAAGAGTTGCATGCATCTAGCAGACCTACCTCCTGAGCAGATGCACTCTCTGAGTTATGGTTACCATTTTCAGCAGCATTATCACAATATACATTTGGAAGGGAATTAGAGATATCCTTCTGATTATGCTTGTCGACCACACAATTGTTATCTAAAGTTCCACTTTCACTTGAAGCTTTCTGGAAAAATGACTTGAGTGTGAGCTGAGACCCCCGACTGTCTCGTGGTCTTTTCTTGCTCTCTGAGCAAGGCAATAAATTAGCAGTACTTCCTAAACTACGCATTGTCATGTGAGAATCTTTACTTGAGGAGCATTCATAGCTCTCCTCTAATCTTGATATGGGACTATCCTGTGTAATGTTTGGATCAGTAATACTTTCATCTGGTGATGAAGTGGGTCCACCATAAATTTCAGTTGGATTGGATGATTCCCTTTTCATTAACATTGACACTGCATAAAAAGCAGAGTTTCAAAAAAATAAAAATAAAAATTGATGATGCATCAGTTAAAATGAATCCCATACTATACCTTGCCTATACAAATTTACAAATTACAATTTGAGATGCAATCAAACAACAATTCTGGTGAAGGCACAAGAGGAATACGCACATCGTATAGGATATTCACACCAAATACCTGAGAACTTCACATTCCCATTTAGTACTGGTGAAAAAAAGCTATTTAAAAACCAGAATTAACTACTTGCTAAGTGCACATTTTCAAGTTTACATTACCCCTGAAAAGAAATCAACAATTTGTTCAACTATTCAAACAACAAGATAAACTGAAGATTTACTGCCCTTATTTACCAAATTGCTGTAACATTCTGAGAAGACAAATGGTAAACTATTGCCATGAGTAATTGAAGTCACAAATGACAAATCAAGTCAAAATGACAATCATATGGACTTAAAACTTGAATAATAGAACGTACTCATAATTTAGGTAACAAGAAATGCGCACCAAGAGTTTGCTGATACCCAGAGACCTGTGGATGGTATCTGGTAGATAATGAGGGAGTGCTGTGTTGTAATACTTCTGGGATTCCCGTTAATGTCATATAAACAGGAGCATGATCAGAACCTTCTAACTTGATACTTCTTCCTCCTTTCCATCTGCAGATACAGAATAGTGTAAGTGGACTTATTGCTTCCTCTCTTGTATAAATATGGCAGTTTATGTCAAAATCCCAGATGGAAAGTTGAATACATGAGTACTGTTTATTATGCTGAAGCATATAAGCTTGTGATTTTCATTCTATGAAAGCTATCTTTGGGAGATTAAAAAGGGTGGCAGCAATAACTTTTGTCTCAAAAGATGCAGCCAGGGCAATAAGTTGGATAATAGATCATACAGATTATAACTTTACTTGGACCCTCTCCTGTTTCAAGAATTACACCTAAAACCTCAGTCAACACTAAAAAAAAACAAGTGTAATATTAGCAATATGATGGGAAATGGATATGTACTATGGAGTATGGACTAAAGTGAAATAGAAAATGAATACTTAGGGATTCAGGCATAATTTTCAAAAATAAGAGGGGTCCAGTTACTAGCCTAAATCTCAGAGCAAGTGAAATTATCTGTAAATTATATTATGCATACTATAACACACAGAGTATTACCCTTAGTCTTTTATTTGAATTCATAAAGGAAATAGAGGAACCGGGATTCAATGTTTATTATCTATATCAAGATCATCAACTGGAGTGCTTTTTGGATGCTATGCAATGTGCAAAAGTTATCTGACATTTTTCATTAGTGATCCTAGCTTGTCAGCATAAATGCATGTTGAGCTACTTCCAAGAGACATACTGCACAACATGAACATAGACGCATCTAATCCGTATACGGTATACCATTCATTTTTTGTAAGTGCATTGTCATGCAAATCCACAGCTAATCATATGGTCATCATCTAGACATAACTACAATTTACCTTGGTGTATTTCCAGGTTTCCACCTTCGGAATTGCACCAGTATGTCACAGTCTTTAACATGGCAAGTTACAAAGTCATGGCCTTGATTGTGCTCTTCATGTAAACATGACCCTGCAGTAAGTATATGGTCAATCCTTGACCCATAATTAAATTCCTCAGCACCAGTACTAGTTGACCAACATGTATAGGCTTCTCTTCTGCAAAAACATACCAGAACAAGATAAATTGAATATGAAATAATCACTTGAACTGAACCATGACCCATGAAGTTTCTTTCCGGGTATAATAGAAAATTAGTTAAAACACAATTAAAAGGTTTATGCCTTTTCCCTTGTCTCTTGAAGACACTAAAGGCAAAGGAGTGAGCTACCAACCTATCAGGAAATTTTGTTCTGAATACATCCAAGAAACTCCCACCACTTTGCACCAATAACGATCTAAACCATTTTCTAAACCTGCTTTACAGTAATCAACAAATCACAAGGAATAAGAGAACTACAAGTTTTATTAAGATAACAAAGTCAATAAACTAAATGGGCATAAAATTCAAATAACAGCTCACTCATTCTTCTCAAAATCGGGTCCTGCATCACAACGATCAATAGAAGCAGGAGCAATATTAAGATCCCCAACAACAACTATCCTCCGTCCTTGACGTAGTAGACAATCCCATCTTCTCTAAAACAAATTATATTCAAAGAAGACTACATAGTCAAAAGCTGCAAGGCTCAAATTCTAAAGAACAAGAAGCCAAATACCCAAGTAAGATTGAATAACCTCTAATATCTTGAAAAATGTAAGCTTAAATTGGATTCTTTCGGAATCATCAGAACCAGCCCTAGGACCATATATATTGAAAAG
Source organism: Ipomoea batatas (assembly GCA_002525835.2). Taxonomy (NCBI): domain Eukaryota; kingdom Viridiplantae; phylum Streptophyta; class Magnoliopsida; order Solanales; family Convolvulaceae; genus Ipomoea; species Ipomoea batatas. Next base: position 9,839,327 of record CM008332.1, read on the forward strand.
AACTGTCAATTCCAAACAACCATATGTTAAAAAGCAGTAAATAAGTTTCAGTGCATTGTGAAGGTAGATGTGACTATTCAGCAAGACATTAGAATCATAAAATATCTGTACTTTCAAATATTGAACCAAAACAAAGATAAGACTGCTAGAGGAGATCCCATTGAAATGCTAGATGAGACCGCTAGCTGAAAAATCGTTACATATCAAATAGTGCATGTTACCTACCAAAATGCCCATGATCTGTGATTATACAACGCCCCTCACTATCGACTTTAAGAAGTTCATCCCTAGAAAATCCCTCAAGGCCTTGTGCAATCAGAGAACTGTTATCTTTTCTAGATCCACATCCCTGAGAAGCCTTAAGAAGTCCTGTAAATCCCTCCTCTGCACCAATGGGTAAGGCCACTTCATTGCTCGAAATTGCAGATTTTACACGGCAAAATGTAGCAACACCTGCTTAAACCATTACAATAACAAACTTACTCATCTATGTTGTGCTAGTTAGGAAGAGCTCGTGATTAGGAATTTTGACCATAGTCTGAATAATCCATAACCAACTCACATTATTCATGTGTTATCAGCTTAAATAAGCTTTAAAAAAATCTTATAAAATTTATCATCTTCTTTTGAGAATAATCTTTGTGAAACCTGTAAAAAGTATAATATCTAGTTTATGATCTAAAATAATCTAGTTAAATAAATACTACCGTCAATATATTATGTCTGACTTGCATAGTAATAGCAACCTAAAAACCTTAGAAGCTTCAATTTCAACAGCAATTTGAGCTTAATAAACTACTTAATGATATTTCAATACAGTGATCGGTTTACATGCCAACAGCAAATGGTCTATAAGTTAATCTCTTTTAAAGGCGCAAAATCGCATAAACAGTGAAGTCTAGCACGAAATTTGAAAGATGAACAGTGTAAAATTGAAGAAACGGAATGAAATTTAGGCAAATGGTGAATATACACGAGGAAGGGAGGTAGAGGTGGAAACAAACCGGAATAGCCAGCGGAGCGGCCCTTATCGGAAGTGCGAGTGCAAGAGAAGAAGGACTCGTAGCCTTCAGCCCTAACCAAGTCGGCTCGCAGGTCTTGTCTCGATAGTTTCGTCTCCTGGAAGCAGATGATATCAGCGTCGAGCGAATCGAGAAGGCCGGGAAGAGAACCGAACTGTGAGACTCGAGGCCTTAGGCCGTTCACGTTGTACGTCACTATCCTCATTCATTCATTCGCGCACCACTGCTACAAGAGGAGTTTCCAGCGCAGTGCTGAGTCCACTCGCTAACTCGTTTCGGTTTTGCCACTGCGCTCAAATCCTTCGTTCACTTTTTCCGGGCAGCAAATTCCATGTTTGGGGTAAGGGTCAAAAAGAACTTTCAAATATTCCGAAACATTATATAGTAGTTGCCTAGTTGGTATGATTGTTACACTACTTCAAATGTGAAGATATTAGTTGACAAGATTAATTTGACACATAGATAATGGATAATGGATTTTACCACATATATTATATATATAATATTTTTTTATAGCTTCAATCAATAATTCAATATGGATATTGATAACATCATTGATAGAACAATTAAGACTTTAGTGAGTGACTAACCTAGCGTGGTGGGGTGGTAAAGTTAGATGGATTGAAATGATATACAATCAATTAGAATATATGTTCAAGTAAAAACTAATGATCGAACATATTGTATGGAAGGTGTTGCACATAGCTTAGTGCGATTGTTGTGCTTGCGTGTGAATGAGAAGTGGCAAAGCACTTTGAGGCTATCAGGCCTCTGTGTGCAAGGTTGTTCCAATCAAATTAGGGTATATATAAGACAAAAATTTGTGTAGATACTGAGATAGTTCCGCGAATCATTGTCCGTGAGATTGGTCAGCGAGTTGTAGACAATTGGCGTGTAAGTATTGGTCAACTTTTATAGTTCTCATTTTACCATAACTTTTCCCAACAAGTCCACCAAGGTTCACAAACACCAATATTGGTTTCGTTGCAATGGATTAGATTTACCGGCACATAAATAAACAGTTAATGTACAAGGAGCTCCGCGAAATATACAAATGCTGTTGGTGGTTGATTTGGATAAGGCAGGCAACTGCACCCTCAGTGGTTTCCACATAGGGGCAAATTGAGCAGGACAAGAATGGAGGCAGTTATGGCTAAGCGGCTATCTGTTGAAGGCAGCAATGCATGGCAACAGCGACAACTGAAGCAGTTAACAACCATTGTACGATGATGATGATCTTTCCGCGACGAAAAAAATATTTGCTGGGAACTTTAACATGCACTTCTAATGTCTCTGTCTTACAGATGGGGAAGAGCTCAGGCTTGCAGTTCTTAAGAGCTTGCGGAATTCTGTCAAGCTTATCTTCCCATCTCGATCCATGTCTGCTTCGTCCAGAAGCGGGTTTATGGAGCCTCGTAAGCCCGTGTGCTGCAAGACACATTAGTATTGTGTAAACAACAGCCATCTACCAGCAACTCAAGATGCATATTTCGGGGACAACCTCAGCTAAGCTGGTCAGGCTGTTAACTTGGTAACTACGAGATTACGAGTTCAATTTTCAGTAGGAGTGACCTATCACAGTGCCGGACCCTCAGGCAACCTTAGCTAAATTGGTCACGCTGTTGACTTAGTAACCACAAAGTTATAATTTACAAGTCTGACTCCCAGCAGGAGTGGCTTATTGGCTTTCTTGATTCGAGCTGGTCAACTATGAACAATCTAGGACAGGATCGAAAAACTTACCATTTTAAGTTCATCTAGAGTGATATATCCATCTCTGTCAACATCAAATTTCTCGAAAGCAGTCTGTGATCTTTGGTGCCATTTTTCTGTATTATGTTCCTCCATCTGATTGACGTGCAAAGTGGCAGCAACAAACTCTTCAAAATCCACGAGCCCATCGGTGTTGCTGTCGATCTGCCAAGCATATAGCTAGTACTGATCAGGAATTAACTATAAAAGGACGAGGATTGAAACCTAATAAGCGGATCTGAAACTGCTGAAAATAATGCTACTGAACATACCGCTTGAAGAATCTCAAGAACACGTGATTCTTTCATTCTCCATGGAATATCCTTAGCAAGTGCCTGCATTAAAGCCATACACGTTTGTAAAATATTTGCGTATTTTCAACAACTACAAGAATCTACGTGACTGTAAAAACATACCAGTCTCATTTCTTCCAGTGTAATGACGCCATTCTTATCCACATCAATAGCCTCAAATTGATCTCTGAGATCAGCCAACTCTTCTTGATCAAGTGTGGTAGCTAATGCCTGGAGTATAATGCATCAACACGTAAAAAATAAGTACCACAAATAATACTCCAGTATGTAAAACGAGCATTTTGATTCACAGAAAGCTTATTGGATGGAGCAAGTATAAACTTACCCTTAAAGCAATCTGTTTTAGACGACTGTATTTAACAAATTGCCGCATGTTGGACAGAATAGAAATGTCAAGAGGGATGTCTGATGCAATGCCTCCCTCTCGCACCCACGGATGTGCTGCAAAAGAATTATCGGATAAGTACAATAGTACATCATCCCGAAGCAGGAACCGAATAGTATACAGGATTCATGACATTATAAAAATAAAATAAGACCTAAAAAACAAGAAGGCAGGCAGTTCAGAAAGCATGCGCTGTGTGCCTATGTGTGGGTCGAGGAATGATCTATTGTAAAACACAATTATCAAAATGGTAAAATAATTGTTGGGCAGAGGCCTGAAGGGTCAATCAAGTCCAGCACCAGGTGGCTAGGGGGATTGATGGGTCGAGGTCTTTAGGCCAAGTCCAGCACCATGTCTTTCGAAAATATGGCACTGGCTACTACGCAAGTATAACGAAATAAAGTTGCGCCTTCGCTACCAGCTATAACTTTTGGCGTAGTCGCCGGCTATAGCTTTTGGAATTTGGACAGGAAAGTGATAGAATGGATAAAAAAAATCATGTCGAAAAGATCTTTGCTTCTCATTAACCTTCATATAGACAACCCAGTGATCGAGTTAACAGCATTGCTATGCCTAAGGATTTAAATGCCAACCATTCATAAGAGCAAGCATGAATGCAAAATATAATAGTAATACTTACAAAGGGCCTGAGCAGCAGTAAGTCTAGCGTAAGGATCCTTCACCAGTAATTTCTTAACGAAATCTTTAGCACTGTTACTTATGCTTGGCCATGGCTTGCGACGAAAATCAGGTTTGTTTCTTAGAACCTATAACACACACATATTAGAATATACCCGAGAATACTACAGAGTACATGAAAGAGAGGTTTGGTGAAGGCTGAAGCAAAAAGGGCAAAAGAAAGTTACCATCCAAGTCAAAATATTATTGAATTGCAAATACGGAGTAAATCAGAATTAGTTCGGGAGTAAAGATTACATGAGTTGAGTTTAGCAAAGAAAATCTCAGGATAGAGCCTCGGCAACTCACCTCCTTGAATATGCCATCTTCTGTTTTATCCCAAAAGGGTCGCCGACCAGAAAGCAAAATATAGGTTATTACACCAATGCTCCATACATCTGACTCGGGGCCTGATTTACGCTTCAAGACCTCTGGAGCAACATAATATGCACTCCCGACAATATCTTGAAACTTCTTTCCTGCATTCATTACTCCTCGTGAAGTTCAAACTTCGATTATGGAAGTGATAAATCTAGATCCTATATGATTGACGACTTCAAGAGCTAAATGAATGCAAACTAGAATGATAAATACCCGAGTTCATCTCATATAAAATACTATGGAGTATATGATTTCGATATCTAATCACCTGGTCTTATGAAGTCTGAAAGACCAAAATCAGTTGCCTTCAATGAAGAATCCTCTTGTGATTTGAAAAGAAAATTCTACATCAAAGAAACGCATGTAAAATTGTAAATGAAGCAGAATATGCAGCAGGATCCCGTCGAAAGAACCGAAACTTATTGTCCATACCTCTGGTTTCATATCTCGATGTACCATACCGTGTAAATGACACTCTGCTGCAACTTTTAGCATCTGTCTTACAACAATTGCAGCATCTTTTTCAGAATAACGGCTATCTTTCCTGATTACAGAAAAATATTGTTAAGCCCTATACAATTATGCTCACTCGGGAATTCATGTGCTAGAGCTCAGACTGCAACCCGTGGATAGTTTATTGTCCCGAAAGTTGAGGAATACTTACTTTGCCAAGATACGGTCCAGTAGTTCTCCACCTTCACATAACCTAAAAGATATAAAAGAATTTCAAGAATAAGCCACATGCTTTCCGAATCAAGAAACATAGAATAAAAGCGCTTGCAACTTAAGTGGTGAACTATCAATAGGGTCCAAAAAATGTCACTTACTCCATAACAATATATACGGAATTCTCGTCCTCAAATGCATTATGAAACTGAACCACGTTCTCGTGACCAGTTAAGGCACTTAATATCTTAACTTCTCGCCTGACATCTTCAACCGCAATAGGAAGGATCATCTGTCGTGAATCAGGACTCGTTATGATAATTGCAACCAAGGTAGCTGGAAAGTTACAGACTTTAAAAACAATGCAATTCACAAGCCAGAATGAAACTGATCAGAAATCACAAGCCATGCTTCTACCTTCACACTTCTACCAATATAAGAAGTATGGTAATCAGTAGCATCTCAGCAAGGAATTATGAGAGAGAGAGAGACAGAGAGAGGAGATTTTATCTCAGTTCATATTACAAACAAAAAACATATCCTTCTGAAAATGGCACTACATTATATTTCAGGAGCTTGCTGGATTCTACATCAATAACCAAGAATGTAAATTTATTGCCCGTACAGGCAGCTCAA
>CM008332.1:9873186-9885284 GCA_002525835.2 Ipomoea batatas
ACATCTGACGGGTTAGAGATTGAACCCATTACCACCTATCCTAAAGTCACAGGCCTATGCCACTTGACCACAGTCATTGACAAATTTAGCAAGTGATTATTCATAAATTAGGCACTCATTAATTACCTCTTCAGGAGGGTCCAGAAGCTTATCAACAATAGTCTTAACTATAGCAGAGTCGACGACCTCCCACGTTTGGCCATTCTGAAAGGCATGAGCAAGCATTGGAAGAATAAGCATTTGCATAATGACAACCAAGTGATCATGACCAAGTTGCTTTGACTGGAAAAGGTTCAGAAAGTGTAGGAGCAGGGTTTTCTTCATGTCAGGTGGATAGCTCTCAGCAACCTTCAGGGAATATTAAAAATCAGAGACCAATATGTGTGTGCACAATAATAATAATAATAATAACAACAACAACAAAAGCATCCCTATTTTATAAATAAAAAATAGCTAAATTATTTATCAACATACCTCTATAATATAGAACTCCTTAAGGAAAGTAAAGTCTATGCGAGTACGAAACAAGAAGATAGAGAGGATATCAAATAGAACATTCATTTCAGCCTTGTCATGTCGTAAGTAATTCAGGAAGCATTTGACAAGCCATTTGCTCTCCTTGACCTGCAATTTTTGCCATTATATAAGTAAATTCTAATAACATCATGACTAGTACAAGACATTGAAGAAGCTCATTACAAATAAATAAATAAATTAGATCCTGCTCCCCACACCTCCCACCCCCGGGCTTTTTTTTCCAATGAGATACTCACTATTACATGAATCTTCTTGCAAGTACAATCACAAGTATAATCATTGAGATGGAAAAACAAAAAATTTAAAACAAGTTATAATATCCACTAGAAGACAGTTTTACACAATGTGAATGTATACCTAGGCTTATGCATGAATGGTATGGTCCACAAGTTCATGAACAAAACTTCAAAAATGGAGTAGGCACAAAGAGTAGGAATGCAGGAAAAAAGGAAAAGGATCATTGCAACTGTTGAATGAAGGAGAACAAAAAGATTGTATTGAGGAAAACATGATTTACAGTCGAGTGTGTACTAATATATATAATGGTGGAAGAGACTGTTATACTACCCAATCCAGCTCAGTGAGAACAATTAGCTACATGATTTGAACATGGATGGTAACTATCTAACCCTAGGAGTACCTCAATAACTTACATAAATTATGGGACAGAAGTACAGAACTCTAAGACCAACAAGACAAGTATACTTTGACATCAACTCCAAGAAGATATGAAAATAATGAAGAATAGGGATTCTAATAATAGGAAAAGAATTATTTAGATTTTAGAATAGTGAAATTAATAATCAAATCAATTAGGAATACCACACCAAAGGATAGGCGTTCCCATGGATTGAAATATCCACTTACTTGCACCAAGTTCAATTCCTGCTCATTTTGTAGCCGTGAGATTCTTGCAGGTGACTTCCACATTAGAACCAGAGTATCAAAGACAATACGATTGTTCTGCAACCAGGTAGGCATCAATTTGACCAAAGTCTTGACCAAGGCAAGACCCTGAAAGTAAGCATCTTGCGTGCCACCTGAAGTTGAGGCAGCAGGCATAGAAGTCTCTGATTGATGCGCTGCAACAGCTTCATCACCAACCAAAGTGTTTTGTCTATTAGCAGGTTCTTGTACATTTGAAGCATCGGTTTTTGGAGCAAATTCTGGAAAGGCACTTGCAATTATCTTTTCAGGTGACTTCGCTAGTTCTTCTCTCAAAGGCTGGCCAGCATCTGACCTTATAATGTACATAAACCTACATTTTTGTTAAATACGTTAGAAACATGCAAAGGAAAATCTTCAAAAACCTTATCATTACTCACAAAAGAGCAAAAACAATGTTAGAAACTAAACTTACCGTCTGAAGTATTTGGGCTGACATAATCGAGCAAGAAAGTAATCAACAGCAGCTGTTGGATACCTATTCAAGAATTTGGTAAGTGGGAGCCTATAAGGACTGTTAATCTCACTATAAAATTGTCCAGGTGGAAGGGCAGCTTCCAAATCTATTGTCAGTGTCACTAGCTCATCTAGAAACTTCCCAGCTGCTTGGGGGAGTAGATGGAAAAGCTCAATAATAGCTACAAGGATAATGAAAATTACACATCAGTAATGAAAATATATAAGAGATGCAACATTAACATCAGGTCCAAAACTCAATGAATTACCTGCAGCTATTTTGGGTTCTTCACCTGCCTTCCATGATTTTTGGCACTGTGCAAGTTTTTCAGGTTCCAACCATTTCCTTAGGTGCTCTAACAACTTTCCGCCTAAGGTTACATTGAACCAATTGGACAGCAGTTCAAGAAGGCGAGCTAGACCTTGCAAAAGTGGCATGCTCAGATTTTTCGTATGTGCTAAGTTAACCAATATTGGCCTAAGGCTGCTTTGCAGAAGCTCCTTAGGCATCCGTTGCTGTAATATAACCTAGAAAGATAATCAGGGAATTAAGATAAAGGCTAAATGAAAGCCATAACCGATATCTGACGAACAAAACCAACTCAACATACTATAATGATAGTACAAAAAGCTAGAGAGAATAAAATAAAGGCCAAATATGATTGATGAATGAAACCACCTCAACATTTTCAACAGGACCACAAAAGCTCAGGTGTTGCAGCAAAGTCAACCAGTCAACATATTCAATTAAGATCTTTAATATGATCTTATTGTTTAAAAATTCATAAATATCAGTACCTAACGAACAAAATGACAATTATGGGGGGTTTGCAACTATGAATAGCAATGGTTTCAAATATAGCAATGAAAGCTTTATTTTAGAACAGCAGAAATGCAATTTTGAAAACCAGTGTGTCATTTTCCATCATAAAAAATAAAAGAACTTTGCCTGACATATTAATCATGAGGATGCAAAAGAATTATTGCTAGAATAGTTGCCAATCCAAAATGGAGTTTAAGGAGGTTTCCTAAACTTAAGTTAAAGAATCTCACAGTTATTATTACTTCATCAGACTAATCCCAGAGATGGTAGCGTTCCTAGTTTCCTAATCATTGTCCAGCATTTCCCTCACTATTTTTGTAATAAAGAAATGTTCTATATGTATCCTATACTCTTCATATAATAATTGGATATATTGTTACATTCAATATAATATTTCTCACATTAGTGATTCTCTCTTATTGCTTCCACTTTAATGGACAGTGGTGGCTCTTGCTGCTTGCCAATCCATCTCATGATTTCTAACAATTTTAAATCTAGTTGGTACATTAGCAAGCAAGTACTCAGGATTCAGGAAAGAAGAAAAGAGGGGGTATATCATTCAAGAAATGACAATAATATTATCACAAATCACAAGTAAAAATATAGAGATCAAGCAATAAGAGAGAATCACTAATGTGAGAACCAACCTGTCGTAAGCCCTCCTTCGCAACAGCTACAATTTCTGAGTTTCTGCTTGTCAGAGACTTGAAAAACATTGAAATTATTTTTGCACGCAATTCAGCATGATTTTGAGTTTTGAAATCTGCCCATGCCATAGCAGTGCAGAGTAATTCAATGCATGCTGTGCGGAGTTTGTTCAGTAAAGCAGCCACCTTAGGGTTCATATATTTCATAACCCACACAGTTTCATCAGCCTCAGCTATTTGCAAAGCCTCTTGCAGGAAATTGACTAGCTCCTGAGTCAGCTTCAGAAGTGGAGGCCTCAAAGCAAGGCAGAAGTTAAGAGCAGTGACCGTCCCAACCTAAATAGAGAAAAAAAGTCAGTTTATAGCTAGGTCAAGTGGTCAACCTAAAAAATAAAAGTGACAAATGTTTTTACTTGCTGTTCAACAGTTTTTGATCGTAGTGGGCGCATTATAAGGGGCTGAAGCAAAGGTTGGTACATTGGTTCAAGCAATTCTGAAACCTCACTACCAGTCCTACTTGCCAGAAGCCCCAGACTAGACTGCACAATCTTCCTCACATTGATAGACACATTGGGATTGAACAATTCTGATGCCAAGTATTCAACAACTCCTTGAAAACTCTGCTTACGTGCTTCATTATTAGCTTCATCAACATTATTCACCACACGAAGGACATGCGTAAGCACTTGGCTTGTCTCTTCCTGCTCTTTAGCAGCATGACTAGGAAGCCTCTTGAGGACATAAACCAGTCCTCGAACAATTCTTACCTGGAAAAGGCAGAGTGTTTCAACAGTTACCTTTCCAACCAAAGCGCCAAGCCCCATGACTCCTCCAATTTGTGCTTGCCAAGTGCATCCATAACAACAATGCAAAAGCCGGGGTAAAAGCTGCTCAAAAACAGGCACACGAACACTTGGAGGTGGTGAATATACAGGACTCATTGACGGGCTAGAGACAATCATAGGTGTACTTGGACCTCCCCTTTGCATGTGTGTGTCTGAATGTTTTGAGCGGGCAAGAAACAGAAGTGTTTCTGCAAAAACATTCAGTGCATCTAATGCAGCCTTAGTATGCTGTCTATTTTCATCAGCTAGAACATCCACCAAAGCATCCAGAAAGATCAAGGGATCCAACTCCTTTAGGTTAGAAGAAGCACTATATCTTGACTTGGCAGTGATGCTGGAGGTGGATGAAAGCCCAGAAACACCAAGTGGAGCAGCTGAAACTGAAGCGTGGGCGGCAAAACTGTCTACATGGAACAGTATTGCAAAATGGCGACAAACATTGACAACATATTCATCCTTAGGGTCATGTAAATCAGGTTCAGCACTTGCAGCAATGATGGTCATCAAGAGAATCTTGAACACAGATTTTTCAGCAAGAAGCTGGGTCTTTGTTTTGACGCCCAAGTCAGCCTACAAGACAGATTTCAGCTTAAGGAAGAATAAATGACACTTATTTAATATTTTAATGTATTGCATGTAGAAATAACAGAGTATTACAAAAGAAATTAAAGAAACCCACAAACGCACACATTGCTTATTAGCTAACCTTTACATCAGACATCTCAGATCGTCTCCAGGTTGGGTCAACTGTGGAAACTAGCATAGCTGACAGCAACCTGGATGTTGAACCCTCATCGTTAGCAATACCTGGCAGATTAAGTTGAGATGACAGGCATGCACGCAAGAACTTCAATGCTTGTTTTCGGTAAAAAGCATCAACACTGACATTCTTATGCATTAGAGCTGCCACAGCAAGATTTATGCAACGATCAAGTGGTACCAAAAATGGGGTGGAAGGCTCAAATGTAAGAATTACACGAAGGCCATGCTCTGGATTTTCCTTGCATTCAAGAGCAAGAGGCTCTTTGAGAAAACGTCTATTACGGCCACCTAACTTGCCAAGGAGCTGTAATGATTTCCCACCCCAAGGATAAGGTGCAGGTCTCAAATGAGACCATAATGCCAGAATCACCTCAGACATAACATTTGCCATACTTGGTTCCAGAAAATCAGGATTTAGGCTATCAATCCAAAATTCAAGTGTTCTTAAACCAAGATTCACTAGATCATCACTTCCTTTGAGACACAGCACAAGAGGCTTCATTAGACGAGGAAGGTGGGGTAACAATGAACTTAAGCGTGCAGGCAGTGATAAGCAAAGCTCTAAAAGAAGCTCTCGCATGTCTTCACCACTAGGTCCCTCAAGCATAGCCAACAACATATTCAAACAGGGTTGCAACATTGCGATCAAGTCCCGCAATAGTCCTTCAAATTTTCCACCAGCAAGGGCACGAAACATTGTACGAAGGAGTTGTAGATAATCAATTGGTTTCTCAACCTCAGTTGCATTCTTCATACAAGTTTCCATTATAACAGGTATATGAGGCTGTAGAATACGTTCACAGTCTGAAGGAGCCTTTGCAACAGCACCAAATAAATACCGGAAGAGATGCAAGACAAGTTTTGCTGAAGGTGAATCAGGATGCTTCAGAACATCAAGTTTGCTGTTAACAAGAAAATTAACCAGAACATCTGCAAATGGTTTGAACACTTTAGGGGCTTGGAGAAGTGTTGAAAAGATATGAACTAGCTGATTGTTGGAAATCATGCACTCAAAGAGCTCCGGCATGCACAAAGAAAACATATCCATTAGATCTCGTGGCTCCATAATGGCCAAAATCTGGGAAAAAAGATGAATCATTTCCCTCTCTTCATCCTTCTCTTTAAATAATGCCAAGCAATGTACTCCACTTTTTAGAACACCAGAGGCTTTCCAAACCTATCAAAAAATGATTATTAAGTCATTAACTAATTCCCTTGCACCAGACAACAAATAAATAGGGAATAACTATTGAGGTCAGAAACAAAAAGTATACTAGTCATTTTTATTATGATAAAAATCATACTAGCATTGATACCTCGTCCTCTCTCATTCCTTTGAAAGGTTGAGGTATTGACGAACCAGAAGATGCTGAAGCAAGCGCAGGAGGTGTTCCATGCGTTGAAGGGGAAACCTAGAATAATGGAGCAGCATAAGAGAATTGAGCACAACTAATGGAGTTCCTAAGTGACTACAGAGATAGTAAACCTGAGATCGGGGCAAATGTGCATGAGTAATACTCCAAATTATCGTCTTCATTCCTGAAAATACGTGCAAACAGGTTAAAATGACAATACACCTGCCACTAACCTCCATACAGTTACATTCATGATGAAATTCTGATAGTCACATTTATTCTGTGATAAAATCATAATAATACGGAGTAATAAATAAAAAAAATTTTAAAAAGGGGGGGCAGCAGGTTATCTGGTTATTACCCATAACCAAGGTTTTAATTAGATGTTTGCAATCACTGACTTCCTTGGAATGTTCCACAGGAACTTGTAAATTAAGTACTGCCTGCAACAAAGCAAGCAATTAAATAAATGGCAGGGCAACATAACAAACAGGGAATTTGTGGTGATGAAAAGTACAGAGTAATACAATAGCAATGCACACACACAGAGTAAAACAATTCCACGTCTTCACTTACAGAATTCCAAAGCAAGTCCATTCAAGGGAAAACACACAAAAATCATGAAAAGTGGAAGCAGTTCAAATCCTACCCAGCACAGAAGTAGAAAAAAAATACTTTGAATTAATGTATCCTATGTCCTTTGAGACGTTACAGACTTCCTCCATACTCCATAATACACAACATAATATGTTTAACATAAAAATTTGCACCAAAAACACTGTAATTTTACCAGTGTCCAATGAGTTGTCAACAACTCAAATCCTAGTTTCCTTACCAGAAAAACAAAAAACAAAAAAACAAAACAAAACAAAACAAAGAACTCTAATATATATTTGGAAAAGGATTAAATGATCAGGATTTCACAGCCCCCTGCATGAAGAAAATCTAGCAGGCAAAGAATTTTGTGTATCGCTTGATTAAAAAATAAAACTAAACAAGTTAAATTAAATTATCAGTTATTTGAGGGTATAGTGAGAAAGTAAGAATTGGCAACTAGCAAGGTAAAATGTTGGAGCAGTAAAACAATGCAACACCAAAGCCACTCAAAGATTGCCACATAAAAAAGCAAGTAAATATCATCCAATTACCTGCACTGGAAGTTCAAGTTTTGACCGCAAAGTAGATCGACCTTTCCCCTCCTCTCCCTCTTCAAGTAACTTTGAGATTAAGGGAATGCAAAAAAGGGTCAATACTATTGGTAACAGATAAAGTAGGCAAACAAGCAGTTTAGTGTGATGAGCAGAGCAAAAAAATCGGGTTCTCATTCATATAAACAAACACTCGATGTGCACAAAATAACAAGCATGCTGCAACATTAAAATACACTTTTTGAATGATTGCAACTATACTGAAAATCTGAAACGCAAAAATTGAATAATACAAGGAACTAAAAGCCTTTGTCCCCTTTGTCAACAAAGGGAAGATGGTGCAATATACCCAACCATCTGACTGTCAATTGTGTCTTCAATTAAGTGCTTATAACACAAATTTATAAGGATAATTCATGTGAGTGTGTAGCTTCAACATGTAACTACTTCCTCTTCTTATGTTAGCATATAAGCAAGATAAACAAATAAGACAATAAATATAATCAACTGATAGACCTGTACATAAGCAGGGAGAACAGGAGATTGAAAAATAATAAAGAATAATTAAGCAAGAAAGAAAATTAATCAAAAAAAGACTCCAAATAGGCATTTATATCAACTAATGAAATGTGGAGTACCTGGGGAATAGTTCGCTTGAATGTGTTGAATTTTCCAACAAAAGCATCCAATATCCGGCCCTATAGAGAAAATGGTAGCACAAATGATAGTGAATACTATGAGCAGAACAGAGTGATGATTCAAGAAATAATAATAATAATAAATCAAGAGGTCTTAAATTTTCTGACCAACAAAATCCGAGATTCATCCATGGTCGACTGATCAACACCTTTCTCAAAAATTGGCTCCACCTGTAATAACATCAAATGATTAGAACAAGATTAAAACTCGAAACATCATCCATTCACCACTCAACTCAAATACTTCTAGTTAATAGTGAAAACAGCGGCTATTGGAGGAAACTGAATTTGCAATGCTTCCTCGCTAAGTATTTTTTGGTTTTGTACCAGATTCAGCATTAAGCGAGCACAAGTGGTATGGATGCCTAATGCCAATGAAGCATCATGCATGTTACTCGAGAATAGGTAAATGATCCGCGACAACTGCACCCAAATAAAATAGGAAACAACTTTTAGAATTCAATGAATGTGACAGCAAAACAGTATAAAGGTGTTGAATATTAGGAAACCTTTATTGAATATTAGGAAAAGTTTCCTATTCCTATTAGGGTAGATTTTTTTTTTTTAGGCGCCGTCCGTGGAGATCGAATTAGGGTAAATTTGGTATGTAGTTTAGTATATATAGAGGTACATAGGAACATAGAGAGCAACCCATTGTAATCTTTCATTACAATATATTCATATATTCTATTATTCTCTAGTTTTCTCACATACTTTGCTTCCGCCTAACTGGCGAGTGGTTGATATTCTCCACCCGCCAGGCCTTTCAATCCCTCAATTTCAACAAAAGGCAACTTTTAGAATTCAATGAATGTAACATATAATATGCACATTCCCTCCCTGCCAAATCTCTAGGGACCAGTAAAAACATGATTATTGAAAAGCACTACCTGGGACAAAGAAAGATCTGCCCTGACATGGTGAACAATTTCTGCCAGTAGACTATAAGCCAAAGGCCTCAATGACTCAAAGCATGCCCGTCCAGTCCCAAGAAGCACCCTGGTGTAGATTCATTTCAAACATCAACTAGCATGGTCCATGAAACACATCCTTATAAAAATAATTGAAGGGAATTGAATCTAACAACAATATTCTGGATCCCTTGAGCATATACTACAAAGTGATGTAACCAACAGTGTGCTCAAAGTTGGGCGGTGATAGTTTCCAAGTCTTACCTCTCCTCCAAAAGTGTGTCAATCAGAGGAAATAAACCCCTCTTGAAATCTGTGCCAAGCACATGTTTCAAGGCCACCAACAATTCCTGCAACCCATAGAGTGTTTAAACTAAAAAGTATAGATTGAGGAGAGAGCATTCAAGTCATCAAGGAATATCCAACAGTATTTACCTTTCGAATAGAAACTGAGTCAGAGCAAGTGACAAGCAAATTCACAATGCTCTTACATATGTTTTCTTCATGGGGCTTAATATAATCAGCACAACTCTTCAACAAGTAGGTCAAAAAAGAAACTGTCTGCACATTGGAAAAAAAAAAAATTGCATAAGCTTACAACTGCAAGAAGAGAGAGATTATAGGCAAACTACTATAGAATAAGCTAAGACTTTTCTTCATCAGGAAAATGAATGGAAATGGAAAACTGCATTTTCTCAGTTCAACGCATCTTATTCAGTACAAATTCTGTTGTATTCTAATCATTTCCACATTTTCTTTAAATTGTAAGCTTTGGTGCAAATCAGTGCCAATCAAAGTTCCATAGCCAATTCCAACACATGGTAACCCTTTATAAATTCATTCCTAACTTTTTTCAGAACACATCATGGCACTGATAATGCTAGGCCTCACCCATTATACTACATCCTTGTCAGCATTTGATTAGCATAACCTCCTAGGCTCACAAGAAGCATGATTTGTTAGTGTAAAATTCATGCTATTTCCACTGAAAGACAACCTACATATCCTGTGCTAGATATATGGGTTAGACAATAACAAACTAACTACTCACATGAGAAGATTGGGTTCATTGATTTCATTTTTTAGGGGCAGTGTTGAACATCCACCTAAATCGCTATCATTAGTGGCATCAGAAAATCCCCAGTAATTTTATACAAACAGTACCATTCTGACAATCAAATAAAACTACCAACAAAGTGGGATCATGAGAATCTACAGCTTACCTTAACTTGTGCACCCTTCAGTTCAATAAAGTGGGTTTTCAAATGAGGTGGAACCTTCTCGGGACCAGGCACTGATATTGCAGTAACCATCAGTGGCAGCAAGTGAGGAATATTTGTCTGAATCAGTCGACTATACAACTGAAAAAGAAACATTACCACCAAAGGACTCTCTGTAACAATCTTAAATGACCTAATACTTGGATTAAGCTGCCCAGTTCCAAAGTTACCACTCGATGGACCTACTTGGTCGGAGACCTCCATTGGCTTTGCATCCCCCTCACTCAATGTAGATCCTGAACTGGATGGTGGCACTGGTGGAGGAGCTGCCAAGGCCCCGCTTTCAAAAAAGTAACTAACTGTAGCCCTAAAATTCTGGTAGATTTTACACACAAAATCCAAAAAGGGCTGAACTTCAGCCTCTAGAGTAGGCCTAAAGTTCCGAAGCAAGTCAAAGATTATCCGGATGCAAATTAGACCATTCTCCTCGTTATCTGCGGTGAGAACATGCATAGCCACCTTAAGCAGCTCCTGGACAAAAGGCCTTAGCACTTCACTGTGAGGCAGACGATTCAGAATCTCAACCACAATGTTCCTCAGCTTATGCTCGGGATTATCAGTGGACTGTGGCTTCGTAATGTGATACAGAATAACGGAAAATGAACGAAAATAGCATTTTAGAAAGTTCAAATACTCCCCTGTGTGCGTTATTTCTAAACTGTCCCGCACCTCCATCACCATTTGCAGCCTTGTCTGAATTGCTGATCCATAAAACCATAAACAAACAAAATTCAGGCACCGAAACACGTACAAACACACATACATGTATAGCCTACAGCGATATGCACGTAATTATGCAAATAAACTTACGGAGGTCCGGTTCGACGAGATTGCGCGAGTGCTGCTCGAAATTCTGAATGGGACTCATGGTTACGAAACCCTAGGTTGGTCAAAGATTACCAAAATCCGAGGTTTTGAGAGCTCAGATTAGAGACTAGGGTTTATGGACTGAAACTGGGGCTGGGTTATGAGATATTTACAGGGAGTGATGATAAGGGTTTAAAGGCAAGTTTGGAGTTTACGAAATTAGAAATATCACAGTAACAGAAATTGTTGCAGAGAGGTGAGCTCCTGAATGGCGCGAGTTATAAACGGAAGTTAGCATCAATCCTACACACGGCCAGCAGAGTGGCGAGGAGGGTGTTGCTCCGCCGAGTCGTGGATGACTGAGGACTTTCCGACTTTTAAAAGAGATATACTCCGTAACAATAAAGAAATGCAATTACGGTGTAATGCTGTATTTTCCTTTTATACAAATCAAACATGGAAAATAATACACTTGTGAAAATTTGTATGGCTGTAAATTGTAATCATAAAATTTTAAGTTTTACTTTTAATCAAGGTGGGTTATTAACTTTGCTTCTTTTTTTTTTTCTAATATTTGTGTTTCTCAAGTTACGCTAGACTAATCATGAACCCATATTCAAAGGTGTTGGAGGAGATAAATTGCGAGTGACTCAATCAGTTCATGCATGATGCATGTATATTATGCGCACAAGGAGTATTTATTACCTTTGATCAATTTTTTGGGTTTTTTTTGGTGAGTGGAAGGAGCCTAGGGCTCCAGAGCTAACGAATCTCTTATTATAATAAAGAGAGAAGATTTGGCTAATAGAATTGCTCCATTCTCCCGCCTAACAATTTCCCTTTCATTAGTTTCTCTTTTTTTTTTATTGCTATACGTTAGGGTG
>CM008332.1:9910705-9920943 GCA_002525835.2 Ipomoea batatas
TGTCATCTTTCTCTCTCTTTGTGTTTTATTTTCACAAAAAAAAATTGTTCTTTAGCTGCTGATATTACGATGCTTTACAATTTTGCTTTATTTCAACAACAATTTTTTCAAATAAAATTAAAATTCCTGTTTGTGTTTAATTTCTCATAATTGAGATTCAATCGTTGCATGATTTAGATTCTATCAGTTCTTGTGGAAATTGAATAATTTCGGACCTCCTAAAGCTCTGGTAGGGGAGGGTTTAATAAAGTTATGAGTTTGCCTGGTTCATCAGTGCTTGGTGTAATTTTGCTTATTTTATTGATCCAATATTTGATCAAATGTATATAAGCCTATGGTTTTAAGATAAAAAGGAGAATCGCATTGTCACTAAAATGGTTGAATCATAAAAGTCCTGTTCAGGTTCCATGTTGCCTCATAAAGTCACAGTCTCAGATGTAGAAATGAAATTTTTTGAATTGGACTTCAAACCAATGTTAATATCAGCATCTACCTATCTCGGGAAGAGCATTTGTTTTCTTCTAAGTTCTAACTATAGTTTTTAGATAGTCATTCAAAAATGTATGATATCATAGCATTAGTGTCGTTTAATGCTTTCAAATGATTGCAGCACTGTTTCTCATGTAGTTTTGTACCTCAAACTTCAAGGATAACGTTTTTGTGGTTGATTTTGGAACAATTCACAACATGCTACAATTCCGATTCAATTGGTTCTTTTGGTACTTGTTGGTGCTTTTTTAAAGTTCCTCGTTTCTTTTCTAACTTTACCAAGCTGCCATTTTTGACTTAATAAGGTGTTATGGCCGGAGAGGAAAATATTGAATTATCAGTTTCAAATTCTCACATGACACCAACACATGTTGATTTGAAGCAAGAGATGGAACCGAGCCAGTGTCAAGTGGATTCTTTGGAAGCAAAACTTTTAGAGGTAAAATCTTGCATACAGGATTCTGAATTAGAAGCGAAGAAGGAGTTGGGCGTACTTTGGCGGAGGGTCAGAACTGCTGCATCATTGATGACATACCTGAAAACAAAAGCTAGGGTCATGGGCGTTCCTCATTTGGCCAATATGACATGTGGTATCAAACAACTAGATGGAGTGGGGCTAGTTGACAGAAATGGTGTTCCGTTGTCTGGTTGGTCAAAGGATGTAGATCTCTCTTCTTTTGATGATCTAGATGAGGAAATGTGGATTAAGCTTTCTAGTAATCAAGGCTCTCTTGATGAACAAGATGGAGCCTATATTAGTGAGTTATTGCGAAGTGTACAGATGGTTACGGATGTTATGGAGAATCTCGTAAAGAGGGTTTTAATGGCCGAATCAGAAACTGCTGTCGAGAAGGTGAAGGTGACGATAGGAGAGGAAGAGATTCGAAAGAAGGCACTCCAAATCGAAAACATGTCTGTAAAATTAGAAGAGATGGAAAGGTTTGCACTGGGCACGAATTGTATCATAAACGAGATGCGCCAGAGAGTTGAGGATCTAGTTGAAGAAACTTCTAGACAGAGAGAAAGAGCCGCAGAAAATGATCAGGAGCTTTGTCGCGTCAAGCAAGACTTTGAATCTCTGAAATCCTACGTTAGTAGTCTCATTAGCGTGAGAGAAACACTCCTTTCATCTGAAAAGCAGTTCCAGACAATTGAAAGGCTCTTTGAACGGTCAGTCATACTTCTCTGTCTTAACCAAACTACGTGTAGTTGATTCTGGTACCAAAAGCACTACACCGATGAACTGTTCCTTTCCACGTAGTCATATTTTAGCAACACGTGCATTTCTATTGTTTCTGCACAACACATCACTTATAAGGATCTAGAAAACGAATCTTGTTGATTGATCGAGCTAGATCTAGCTGTGATTTGTTTTGTTGGACGTGAACCAGGCTGGTCGCAAAAACAACTCAGTTGGAGAGCGAGAAGGCACAGAAAGAGGCTGAAGTCCAGAAACTCATGGAAGAGAACGTGAAGTTGACTGCGTTACTGGACAAGAAAGAGGCCCAACTCCTGGCCATGAATCAGCAATGCAAGCTCATGGCACTCAGTTCTTTAAATATCTAGTCTGCCACACTTACACAGTGATTTGCGCCCCGTAATTATCACATTCAACCCACCTGTTGGCCTTCCAGCAGATTTAGGTGAGTGGAGCTGTTGAATTCTGTAAAGGTTCCTTCTTTTTTTCTCTTGGTTTTAATGGGTGAAACCCAAATGTGTAGTTGTTTTATGTTGGCTGATTGGGCAATTTGCCAAAGGAAAACACCTTTAGATCTGATACAGAACTTTGTTGCATCCTGTTTGATGCCTGCCTGTGTGTGACAATGTTCAACAAAAAGCGGCTTTTCGCCTTGTAGTTCAATGGTATAATTGTACGAGTGTGAGAATCTTTATAAGAGGTCTCGTGCTCAACGCTTCTTTCGCCCTATTGGGCTTTTCGCCTTGTAGTTCAGTGGTATAATTGTACGAGTGTGAGAATCTTTATAAGCGGTCTCGTGCTCAATGTTTCTTTCGCCCTATTGTGCTCCCATGACGAGGACAAAGATTGAACGCGAGTATCAACATATTTGAACTTAACGCTAAACTTGTTAATCAAACTGTTTTAATTTGAGCTTAACTTGAATGTATCCTTATCATATTTGAGTACTCACTTAATCAAACATAAATAATTTGACTCGCTTATACTATTAAAATCTATTCATCACAATTTGACAAAATGACAACTAGAGAATGGTCATCCCTAAAAATGGGAGGCCAATACGGCAATACTGCTATTCATTTTCTAAAAAATAGTTTATCATCACTTTAGATAAGTTTGAGGAAGGACGTTGATGAACGAATCCTTTATTTTGTTTTAAAAAAAAAATAGTTTATCAAAAAATTTTTGTGTCATGTTGGTATTAACTTATTTGGCGTAGATTATTTGTAAATTGATTAATAACAACAAATCGAATCTCCTTTTATGGGAGCCTCGCAGGCTGCTCCCCTTATTTTTATTTATTTTTTGAATACTACTGATTCTATTGCAATGCATAATTACTTTCTCAATCTATTGAAGCACAAAGAGTCAATATCGCGAGAGTAACTTTTTTTTTTTTTTTTGAAATCAAAACGAATAACTTCGATTAAATCAAAAGATCAGAGATCAAGTCAGGAGGGATATAATCCCAGCACAACAAACTAGCCTGAGCACAGGCCGCTGCTGCAAGTGTGTGAGCAATTACATTTGCTGAACGTGGAACAAAAGAAATAAGACATGAATTAAACGTCGACATGGCCATCTTGCAAGCATCAAGTAAAAAACCCACGTAAGAGAAAGAAGCAGCGCCAGATTGTAGCATTGCGTTGAGCTGAGCGCAGTCTGTGAGCATTTGAACGTCCGCCACTCCCTTCCCATTGAGCCATGACAGTGTCGCCTTACAAGCTGCTGCCTCCGCCATTAATGGAGTGAAGCAGTCCGGAAGAGGCCCGGAACAAGCTGCTGCAAATCCACCTTCCGCCGAGAACAAGACTGCACCGAATGAGGCCTTGTGCGTAGCTGGATGGAAGGCAGCATCGAAATAGCATGAATGGTGATGCAGGTGAGCGTGCGTGACAGCACCAGTTGCGTGACCGATGGTGGTAGCTGCTATGTTTGGACCATGAACATCTCGCCATGCATAAAGAGAAACCCGAGCCATAGATAAGACCTTGGCCGGCAGCGGCAAAGCACCGTCCCAAACCGCCGAATTCCGGGCTCTCCAAGTGTAGTAAAGCACTGCCATAACAAAAGCAACTTCGTCTTCGGTCAATAAATTCAGCACATTAGAAAATCACATACAAAAAGAATCCCCAACCATAGGAATGGTAGGTAAAGTAGTCCCATGCCAAACAAGTTGAGAATAACTACACTTGACTAAAGCATGCATAATATCCTCATGAGCTTGCCCACACATTGGACATGTAGGATCCACCTCTACCCTCTTTAAAAGCAAGTTAGTGGTAACAGGTAGTATATCACTCAAGGCTCTCCAAAGAAAGGTCTTCCACTTGGGGGGGACTTTTATCTTCCAAAGAGAGGCACATTGATCAAAAGTTCCTATAGTGGCATTAAATTCACCAATAACGGTCTTGTAACCCATCTTAACAGTATAAGTGCCTTTGGGGTCCCCATGCCAATACCAAGAATCCTCATAAGCTGGCGAGACTGGAATTCTACCAATACGTGATACGTCATTAGGAGTGAAAATATCATTCAGAATAGATAAATCCCATGAACCACTCCCTTCATCCACCAAGCCAGAGACTAGAGAACCATTAAGGTACGCAGGCATAGGAGTAGCTACCATAGGATTCGGGCCATCAGGTAACCATGGGTGTCCCCAAATTAAAGTTGATTGACCATTCCCTATCCTTCTCCGTACACCACCACAAATTAGAGCATGGGCTGCCATGATACTCCGCCAGCAGTAGCTAGGATTATTACCAACAGTGGCATCCAAAAAAAGAAGACCTAGGAAAATATCGTGCCTTAAAAATCTTAGCTACAAGGGATTGGGGCATGGTGAGAAAGCGCCATGCCTGCTTACCTAACATAGCCAGATTAAAAGCCCGAAGATCCTTGAACCCCAAACCACCAAACTTTTTTGGAACACACAACCGGTCCCATGCCATCCAATGAATTCCTCTATCATTTCCTGATCCCCACCAAAAACGATTCATGGCTCTCTGAATAGATAAACAAACTGACTCAGGCAATAGAAAGACACTCATTGAGAAAGTGGGCATAGCTTGAGCCACACTTTTCAATAGAACCTCCTTCCCTGCTTGCGAGAGCAGTTTCTTATTCCACGAATTAACACGCTGCCTGATTTTATCTTCAATATATGCAAAAGCTGCCTTTCTGTTCCTCCCAACAAAAGCAGGGAGGCCCAGGTATTTACCAAAATTTGCTGTCTGAGCCACCCCCAAAACCGCCGCCACCTCCTCTCTATGCTCATAAGTGTATTTATGCTAAAACAGACACTAGATTTGTGGAAGTTAACAGCTTGACCAGACATTTCCTCATACTTATTCAAACACTGTTTAATAACTCCCGCCTCCTGCGCATTGGCCTTAAAGAATAGCAGACTATCATCAGCAAACAATAGATGGGAAACCGGGGGAGCCCCCCGCGCCACCCTACAACCATGGATAGTCCTTGCTGCCTGAGCCTGTTGCAACAATAAAGAAAGACCTTCCGCACAAATTATGAACAGGTATGGAGAAAGGGGGTCCACCTTGTCTTAGGCCTCTGGTGGGAACCACTTGACCACTAGGAACACCATTAACCAAAAAGTTATATGACACCGTAGTGACACATAGCATAATTAAATCAACCCAGCGATCAGAAAAACCCAAAGCAATCAACATTCTACGCAAGAAAGGCCATTCCATCCTATCATATGCCTTTGCCATATAAAGCTTTAGGGCACCCCAACCCACCAGCCCACTCTGTTTCCTGTGCAAAAAGTGCCCTACCTCCGCGGCAACGAGAATATTATCAGTTATAAGTCTATTCGGAATGAAAGCACTTTGGGACTCCGAAATTAGATCCCCCAAGAGATGTTTCATTCTGTTTGCCAGCACCTTCGCCATGATTTTATAAGTCACATTGCACAAAGCTATTGGTCTTAAATCAGCCACAGATTCCGGTACAGTTTTCTTAGGGATTAGTACTACATTCGTGTCATTGAGGCCATCCGGAAAGGTACAAGTATTCAGACAATGAACCACAAACTGAGACACGTCAACACCCACCACATCCCAGTAATGCTGATAGAACCCCAGATTCATCCCGTCTGGCCCCAGAGCCTTATCAGGAAACATTGCAAACAGGGCAGCCTTAACTTCCTCATGCTCAAAAGGTCTTAACAAATTTTCATTATCAGCTTGTGACACACGTGGGTTTATAGAGGTGGAAAGAGATTCAAACATAGAAGAACCAGAAGAATTGAAAATATTGTCAAAGTAATTCAGCACAACAGACCTCATAGCATCACCCTCCACCCAAAGCCCCTCATCATTCTTAAGCCTATGTAAAAGATTCTTTTTCTTACGAGCAGAAGCGTACCTGTGATAGAACTTAGTGTTCGCATCAGCTCCCTTCAACCAGTGTTGCTTCGCCCGTTGCCTCCAGAAAACATCCTCCTACGCCTCAAGTCGACCCAACTGGTCCTCAATACGCTGAAATTCAGCTAGGGCAGCTGGATCACGTGAGCCCCTCAAACTCAGCTGAGCCTACCTGAGATGCCTGATCTGCTCTCCGAATTTGTGAAAGTGGTCACCCCCCACCTTTGAAGCCTTTCTCCACAGAACTGCACACAGCCAAGCAGACCTTTCGGCCTACCTTCCTGCCAAGCAGACTCCACCACCTCCCTACACCCCTCATCCAATAACCATGCCATCTCAAATTTGAAACCCTTGCGACTCCTACCACCCTGCACCCTTTCACCCATAGGATTTAGGAAAAGAGCCGAGTGATCAGAAGAACGAGTCAGTAAATTCTCCACATAGGCGTCCTCCAACTGACCACATCATCCAGAAGTAGCAAACACCTTATCCAACTTCTCTTCCATCCATTCAGCCGAACCCTTCCCTCTCTCCCACGTAAATTGATAGCCTCGCAAAGGTAATTGGGTCAGCCCGCAATCATCCATAGCCTCCCCAAATCCGCGAAGGAGACCGTCCGGGTGTGGATTACCACCCCTCTTTTCGTGCTGATAAAGGAGATCGTTAAAATCCCCAATGACTACCCATGGCAAAGCAGACCTTAGAGCCAAAGACCGGAGAAAGTCCCATGCATCCCCTCTCCTACTACGCTCAGGGAAGCCGTAATAACAAGTCATTCGCCAATGCGGCAGGTTCGTCGTACTAACCACAACATCGATATGATTCTTGGAAAAGCTTAATAAACTAGCTGAATGGTTTTTTCTCCAAAATAACGCCAGCCCCCCACTCAACCCTACATTATCAACATAAAACAAACCTTCGTAACCAAGTCTGACTCGAATTCTCTCAGCATGAACACGACCCACCTTGGTATCCATCAAAAACAAAAACTCAGGCTTCTTACAAGCCACCAGGCTCACAACCTCGCGAACTGTCCGTGGATTGCCCAAGCCACGACAGTTCCAACTGACGATACTCATGATGATGGGCGGGTCTGGGAACCAAAACCCGCCTTGGACAAGTTTTTTGACACGTCGAGCATTGCTACGTCACCATTATTGCTACCACGCCTACTGCCACCCGAGGTCTCACAGCGACGTTTGGAGTTCGCCACCACTGCCACTTCGTCATCATGCACAGCAGCCACCACCTGCCTGCCTCGTCCACCCGCACCAGCACCGTGAACTGCAGCAGACCCCTCCCCCGACGTAGCAGCCACGGGACCAGTCACCGGTATCAACCACGAGTCACCCACCGGCCTAGGCCCATTCCGACCAGCCCCAGCCCTCAGACCAGCGCCGTAAGGATAATCAGCAACCGGAATGGTGGACTCACGAGCGTTTAGACAAAATTTATAAACGTGGCCTAACATACCGCAAAAGAAGCAGAAGGAGTGGAGCCTTTCATACTTGAAAGACACCCAGCAGGCCGTTTTATCACGCTTCACCAATCGCATTCGACGCTTAATGGGGCATGAAACTGGAATTGACACACGAATGCGATAATAATGGCGCCATGGCGCTCCGGCGAACCTGTCATCACACCGAAGGAAAACGCCGAGAAAATTCCCCACTTGCTCCAACACCAGATCAGACGTGTAGCCCACAGGTAAGTCATGAACCTGCACCCACATGTCGACCGAATCCAGAACCACCTCAGCCAGGAGAACACCATCAGGCACTTGTCGACAAACCAAGGTATTATTTTCAAACGACCAAGGGCCTTCTTCAAGAACATACTGAACATCCGAATAGTGGTAGAAAACGAACATAAACAGATTCGGGCTGAGCTCCGAAATCTGCACCCCCTTCACCGGACGCCAGACTGAAGCCATAACTTGACGCATAAATTCAACCTTCACAAGCTTCTCCATCAGGAATTGCCCTACGACAACCCACGACTCCTGCTCACCAGCCTCACTAACCCCCTCTCCAACTGGTTCGAAATCAATGTCCTCGTCCTCCAGGACCATGTCGGCCCACCGCTCCGTCAAAGCCGCCACCCCATCACCGCCCGAAGCCATGCAAACTGTGTTACGAAACAGGTTCAACGTGGGAAGGGAATCGGCAACACACCGCAAAAAACGTACCTATTAAACAATCGGAAGAAACCAAGAAAACTGGAAGAAAAAACCCTAGAAGACTGGGTAAGGAGAAAAACCCTAGACATACGCTATAGAGGAAAAAATCAATTTTATCAACATGTAATCAGCTCCGAGAGTAACTTAGTACCACTGGACTACAATGTCTTTGGTATTTTATTTATTTATTTATTAATATTATTATGAAATATATGTATACACTTATATGTCATTAACTTAGTGTCACTGGACCACAATGTCCTTGGCATTTTATTTATTTATTTATTAATATTATTATGAAATATATGTATACACTTATATGTCATTTTACATGTTAACTGTTAATCTAAACAGTTAATTTTACCAAGCATTTTTTTAGAATCCACTGATCAAACCCGCTAATATAATCTGCTACCCACTAACCGCTAACATAATATGTTAACTGTTGATTGCCAAACAAGGCCATATAATTCAGAGGACTTATTTGACCCTTATTCCTTTTTTTCTTTTTAATATATATAACAAAAATACTACTTGGACTCCAAAAACCTACTTTCAACTTTTACTCTCACTAAGTGTTTAAATTTTATTGGAGAAAACAAAAAAAAATGATAAAAATCATGACCTCCCTTGTATTAAGCAATCAAAGCCAATTGTTATACCATAGACCAGGATTCATATTGCATTGTGAATCCTAATCTAAAAATCATATGTCTGCATTTAGCACATTTTTTACATACAGTTAACAATTTATGTACCGATAAACAAATTGAAAGCACATAAAATGATAATTACATACACATAACATGATAACTGTATGTGTTTTTAATTTGTTTACAAGTACATAAATAATTAACTGCAAGTATAAAATGTGTTAACTGTATGTACAAAATTTGAAGATTATTTTTGGGGCATGATCTACCAGGTAAAGTAGATCATTTATGATATAATTCGTCAATCACAGCATGCCGCATCATTCATAAGTAGGAGAAAATGAAAATATAGAAAGAGAGTATTTGTAGAATAAGAAAGTGGCCCTTAAAGTTAGAATCAATATCTAATAAGAAAGTGGCCCTAAAAGAAGTGGCACAATCGTATCCAATCGGAAGCGCCTATTGCATGCAAGCGATTGGACGTTACACCTACTCTTAAACCCATGCAATTCACTAATTTCAATTTCAACTTCACTCGATAAATTTCCGTATTTCTTCTACTTTACCAAACCCCTCTTATAATTTCCCAAAACCCTAACTCCAATTTCTTCAAATTTTCCCACCCTAATTTTCAATCCACATATATTTTTTAGCCGTATTTTGGACCTGAAAATGCCTCACACACCACTTGCCGGACCTCACAGTGGCACTTACCTGGATGCAAATGCGTCGGCTTCAGAGCCCCAGCTTATCCAGATTGCTAAGCCTTCTGCAGATACTCATATGGGGGTACTTACAGCTCATAATCCCTCCTCATTTCGTCTATTTACTTAAATATATACTCCCAAATTGCATAATTTTGGTATTAATTAAATTTGGGTTTTGTATGCTTTGACATGGGTAGTTATTCTTGGGGGTAAAGCTTTGAGCTTTTATTATTTCTTGAGTCGAAGTTATAGGGAAGTAGGAGTAACTTCTTACTAGGCTGTAAGAGTTAATTCCTCTTTGGTAGTATAGTGGTAATTTGGAATCATGCCTGTGACTTTTTATTTAGATGCATTTGGTACTCTGTTTAGGTTTATAGGTTTTGAATGCTCAAATTATGTACTGGAATTGAAGTTCACTTTGTTTCAAATTTTGAATTTAGCAAGGTGTAAATTATGACTTATGAATGTCCCTACGACATACAATTCCAATTTCATATTCTTACATGTAGTACTCGGTAAAGAGAAAAATGTAAATGACTATTTATTTCATTTGTTTTGCATAGAAATCAGAGAAGAGACTCAAAGATGCTGAGATCTATGTCCCAATAGTGTATGGAACGA
>CM008332.1:9983811-9995542 GCA_002525835.2 Ipomoea batatas
CTTGTAGCCGCTATTCAAATGCAGAGAAACCTGCCTTGTGAGTTGTAACCTTAGCCGGCACATGATTAAAAATAGGTAAATTAGCTTAGGTTGTCCATAGCTGACCAACTCAAATCAAGAATATGCCAATAAATAAGTTCAAAGCAGAGTCGAATTTGGAACCTTAGCTTGTAGTTCTATGCGGTGTTTGGCAAATACGGAGTAGTTGTTAGCGGGTTTGACTAGTTGATAACATTAACTGGTTATAGAAAGATGTTTGGTAAATTAATTGTTAACTGATAGCTGATTACATGCAAAATGACCTTTTAACGTATAATTTATTTTCTCAAAAAGCTGATTGAAAAAGCTGCTTTGAGCAACTTTCTGAATCTTAGAGTAATAAATTGTACGTTGATTAACCAAATACTCGTATTGACTATTCAACCAAGTCAAACAGCTAATAGTGGTTAAACAAGTTAAAATTGACTGATAAACTAACTATGCTACCGATGGTCAAACAAGCTAAAACTAATTGATAAGCTAACTATGTTACCAAACATGACCATAGTCTAGCTAAGACTTTTATCGAGTTTTGAGACTTTTTGAGTTTATAAATAATTAATAAAAGCTTATCTTCTAAAATTGTATATTAATTAAGGTTTTCTTTCATAATTTCCTGCTTAATCGTCTGACTTGTAGTACAGAGAGAATTAACCTATCGTCATTAGTCGCCATCCATCATCATGTGAAACTCGAGACTTAAAGTTCTCAATTTTCAACTTTACATGTCCTGGTCCACACGCAATGGACTATAGCAAAAAGGAAAAATAAAGCAAAAAAAGAGACTTTGATAATCCTTTCAAAAAAAAAAGACTTTGATAATAATATTTGTCAATTTTTACATGAATTATAACATAGACATTAAATTGACTAATGTATTCTGTCTCAATTAAAATGTTAAACTAATAATTGAACTATATATTTATATATTATGTGCTCAATATTTCAACCAGCACAAATCATAGTTGGTGTAGTTTTTTTTGGGTTCGAATTCACTCCCACCATCCATGTGGGAGTGTAAACCGGGACACCGGGTGCCACTAGACCACAAAGTCTTTGGTGTAATTTATGTTTTGATTAACTAATTAATTGTTTAATCGAAAAGTCTTTTAAAAAATCACTAACAAGTCATTCAAATACGCCACGGTAAACAATAATTCTAAAGTTCATCAAGCATTATATATATATATAAGACTTTGTCGGGCTGGCAGGCTAACCAGCGACCCGCCAAGGCCGCGGGGCGGGCTAATAAAGCGTGTTCTTTGGCAGGTCTTTATTTTCGAAACTCACCCCTACTTAAGCAAGGAAAGTGGCGGTTCGACGGACAAAATCCGTTTTGACGACTCTAATTAAATGTGATTTACCGTGACCATATATATGTCAATCAGCCCTTTAATACGTTACATCAAAAAAGAATTTGTCTGGATTGGGTATATGTCCATCAATCCCCTCCAATTGTTTATTTTGCCATAGGTTGAAGTTGGAAGTTTTGATGGAAAAGTTGGAAGTGAGTGGGTTTGTCAGTTTGTGTTTGGAAGTATTGGTTTTCATACATATAATATACATACCTGGCCTATACCTACATCTATTACTAAACCAATACCAATCCCTATCTTATAGGTATTCAAATTGGTCAAATTGGAAGATTAACTAATACGTAGTATATAATTATATACGCGCTAATGCAACTACTTAACCGCTGGAATCCACATATTATATTGTCTATATGCATGGCAAGAATGGAATGACACAAGTTTATATTGTCTTAATTTTAGATTTCAATTAATTCCATTTCTTATCATAGATTTATAAATAGTAATTCACTTTTAGTCGGTTTTTTTTTAGAACATTCTCTTTTAGTCTTAGTATTATTGTGGCATGTCCATTTTTTATCTTCCTTCAACAAACCATTTAAATTCTGTAAAATACAAGAGCATTTAGACATTCAATTATGATTTTTTTTTTCAAAAACTAAAAAAATAAAAATATAGCGGGTCAACTCACTTTATATTAAAAAAGTATCAAAATACCTTTATATTTAACGATATTTCAACAATTTTGCTGATGGTGACCAAAAATGATCATGCCACAATAATACTGGGGCCAAAGGCCGATGTTATGAAAAAGAATGACTAAAAGTAAACTGTTACTTATAAATTTAGGACAAAAAATGAAATTAACTCTTTAGTTTTTATTTATCTAATTTTTTATTATTCATTTTAAAATTGTACAAGTATACAAGTAAACTATTGTATTATATGTTTTCCTTTAATCAATTTATCTTTTTTTTTTTAAATAAAAAGTTTCTCCTATTAATAAATGTTTGTATTACATATGCTTTTGAACAGACACTTTTTTTTTTTGGGTGATGGGAAACTCATAGTCATTGAATAAATTTGTGTAATAATATGCAAATCACACTGAAGAGATAACTTCACTAGAATGATTTTGTACTACGAGTTTAATTAAAAAAAATGTGATAAGAATTGAATGCGCGACTCAAACTAAAATGTCTGTTACATACTATTAGAGGTTTACAATTTAAATGATCAAATTTATCGCATCCCTAGTTTTTCAACTATTATAGGTTTACAATTTAAATGATCAAATTTATACATAAATTATCTAGCTAAAGTTATATATATACAATCGAGGCAAGTCCATGCTCGGGTGCGGCACCTTACCACTCTCTCGTTTGTACAAACATGTCGAAGTTGTAGGATGAACTGAGATCAAACTGATGGAAATCAATGAAGAGAAGAGAATACGCTGTGATAATTTTGTAATTTCCTATAAAATATATATTCGGTGGTGCATTACGTGTTAACATGTGATGCATTTATGAGTGTTCTGTAGTGCACTTTTGATTGATACGTGGTGCACTTAATATTGCACCGTACAATGGGTCTACTGAACTTCGTCTGAACCCATCAACACATTGTGTTTTTTTTTTCTTTTGGTGTTGCACCACCGATTACTCATAAGTGCACCACACACCAGCACTTAGGGGTTGTTTGGTTGGATGTAGTTAGGCTGTAGTTGTAATTCATTGAATTGTAATTCAATGAATTTGACAATTACGGTGTTTGGTTGGAGGAATTGCAATTCCCTCAAAATGGTGAATTACAATTCATGGGGTACCCCCTATGAATTGTAATTCGGTGGAGAGGATGGGCATTAAAGACCATTTTACCGCTCCTCCCAATCCTGTCTTTTTTTTTTTTTTTTTTTAAAACTTATTGAAATTATTATTATTATTATTATTATTATTATTATTATTATTATTATTATTATTACTACTACTACTACTACTATTGTTATTATTATTATTACTATTATTATTATTATTATTATTATTATTATTATTACATAAGGGCATTTTAGTCATTCTGCTGCCTCTTACCTTTCAATTCCCTGTACACCTATTCCTGCATACCAAACACTGTAATTTCAATTCCTACGTTATTCATTGAATTACAATTCCACCGAATTACAATTATTTTCTCCCTAATTCCCTCCTCCCAACCAAACACCCTGTTAGTGCACCATCGAAATATACCAAGTGTAATATTGTGGTGCACTAAGTGCTTATATGTGATGCACTCATGAGTGCTCTGATCTGCAGTGCACTTATGAGTGCTCTATAGTGCACCTATTAAACCAGTTGCGTTTTTTTCCCTTTTTGGTGGTGCACCACAATTCATTCATAAGTGCACCACATGTATAGCACTAATAAGTGCACCATAGAGAACTCATAAGTGTATCACACATCAACACTTAGTGCATCACCGAAATATATATGGTGCACAAAATTTTAAAAATATCACCGTGTTTTTTTCCTTTGATTGATTTTCAGCTACTTGGTGGTGCACCACGCAATAGCACTTGATGCAACACTGAAACATACATTGTCGACAAAATTACAAAATTTTTCCTGAATTTTTCTTATTTGTATTGATTTCTGATCCATCCGTCTGATCTAATTTAATCCTACGGTTTTGACATGTCTGCACGTTAGGCCGGCCAGCACCCGCATTTGAATATATATATATATATGTGTGTGTGTGTGTGTGTGTGTGTGTGTGTGTGTGTGTGTGTGTGTGTGTGTGTGTGTGTGTGTGTGTTTGTGCGCGCGCGCGCCTTCCCGTTCAGTCGGTGCGGAATACACCACTATGTATACAAATATACACCAATCAATGTTAGAAAATGCATCACAATTAAAATACACAAAAACACCAAAAAACACACCACACACCCAAAATAATGCACCATAACTGTCCTGCCCCTAATGGTGCATTTCCTAACACTGTGTGGTGTATATTTGCATACCTAGTGGTGTGTTTTTTTTGTGATGCATACCTAATGGTGCATATTTGCGTTGTGCATTTTTTCACATCGAGTGATGTATATTTGTATACATAGTGGTGCGATCGCACTAACCGCACGTTAAGGCGTGGCCACACCTGATTATGAATATATATATAATTTAGTTCCCGTGCGGTTAAATCTGAGCCATTAATCTTACTTAAATCAATGTCCAGGATTAACAAAATTAAAAAAAAAACAAAAAAAAAACAAAAAACAAAAAACAAAAAACACATGGTGGCAATTTGGTAATTTTTGCATCTAGGTAAAAATTTAAGGTGAGTGATTTTCCTTCTTTAAGGTGCATGATTTTTGTGCTTAAGGTGCGTGGATTTTGTGCTTAATGTGAGTAGTTGTTGAAACTTAAGGTGCATCAACTTGAAGCTTAAGGTGCGTGATTCTCGTTCTTAAGGTGCATAATTTGTATGTTTAAGGTGCATGAGTTGTTGAAACTTAAGATTCTTAAGGTGCGTGGTTTGTGTGCTTAAGATGTGTAATTTGTATACTGTACTTAAGGTGCGTCATTTTAATGCTTAAGGTGCGCGATTTGTGTACTTAAGATGTGTCACTTTAATGCTTAAGATGCGTGGTTTGTGTTTATTTGTTTATGTGCTTAAAGTGCGTGATCTGTGTATTTAAGGTGCATCATTTTAATACTTAAGGTGCATCATTTTGTATTAACCGCATAATCACACGGGAAACTATCTCCACACCAGAATTCATCTCTCTCAACCAAAACTAAATAACTCATTTCAACTTACTTTTTAGTTTTTACTTGTACTAAACCCGCATAAAATAAATATACTCTTTTAAGGAGGTACACACAAACTAAATATCCTCTTTTAAAGAGATACATCAACGAAATTGTTCGCGATACATCCAACCTCATAGCCTTTCTAAAGAGATACATCTATGATCTAACAACGCTATTCCTAATACATACAAACTAGATCATAACTGTATTTTTACTTATAATTCTAATTCTAAAAGTTTTACCCATTCATATTACATTACATTGTGATGAGAACCTGAGGAATGGAAGCACATGAGTATTTCTGATAACATCTTAGGGTACTATGACCAAGATTGTTGCAAATGACACTTTGGAACATAACCCTGATCGCGTCCACGACCTTAGCCTTCTTTATTGCCATGTCCACAACCACGATATTGAGTAAAATTCTGCTACTGCAGAGAGGTAGTGGTTGGTCCTCATTGTGCAACAAGTACTGACGGCTGGGCTGGAGGAGCAGCTAAGGAGACATCATCGACATATATAGATAAACTGATGTGCAGTGAGGTAATCATTGAGTTTATCAATGGTGACAGGTCCCTTGGTAGTCAACAATGAAACCATTGTGCGATACTCAGGAGGCCCTTAAACAGATAGAGATTCTATTCATCTAATTCAATTGGTCCGCCAGCTTCGACAACTAGTTCAATTAAAACCTTGGTTTTGCCAAGATACTCACTCGTTGTGTAGTCTCCCTGCGCAAAGAATATAGCTGACTAAGGAGGCTCAAAGAACGTGCTCGAGAGGAAGACCTAAAGGCAATTTCATTAGCTAACCATGGGGCCTGGGATGTGATATGACCTAGAGCAACATACATAACCTCATCGGATATTAACGAGATAAGCATAGACAAAATATATGCATTTTGACATACCCAATTTTGAGCCTCAAGATTGGCTACTATGGAAGATCCATCTAGAGCCTGATTTTATGCTCGCGAAGAAACAGAATGATGAGTTGGGTCTTCCTGAATAAATAAATAGAAGGTGTAAGTTTTATGGATACAAAGTGATGGATTGTGTAGGGTATTTATGGATGGTAGAGGATATATCGGAGAGGGTATGAGAAGAGGACACTGGCGGTGGCGGTTGGGTTGGAAGCTATAGATCTTTTAGGTCTGTTGATATCAGATAAATTTGAAAAGAATAATAATTCTAGATGAATGAATTGTTATTGAATACTTGAATAATACAATATATATGAACGCCATTCAAAAAAAAAAACAATATATATGAACGGACTATTTATAGGGATATAAATAGTTCTAGTCAGAATAATACAACAAATATACTATCTAAAAGAAGAATTCTATTGTCACTAGGAGATAGAGTCCTACGAAAAGTGACAGATTATTTGGCAAGCATGGCTATCATGGAAAGCCACAAATGGTTAATCTCTACAATCCACCCCGAAGTGTGCAACGTTTGTTAATGCCCTTCAGCTGGCCTGAAAACGTGTTACTGAGAGATACTATTGATCATGGTTGTTTAGCCATCCCTTCTGAATATCCAAAAAGAGATACATCAACGAAATGATTCCTCATACATCCAACCGCAGAACTTTTCTTTTACCAATTAAAGAAGGCTGCCAAAGATTATTAGTCAATTGATCACCAAGGAGAAGGAAACAATGGAGCACCTTGCCTGTCATACTAGAAACTAAATATTATTGGTACTTTGTTTAAAGCATAAATTCACCATCATTAATTTTTTTTTTCATATAACATATTCTAAATTAAAATATTTTTACCAATTAAAGAAGGCTGCCACTCTGCCCAAGATTATTAGTCATTAATCACCAATTAAGGAAAAGGAAACAATGCAACACCTTGCCTGCCACACTAGAAACTTGCTATTATTAGAGCTTTGTTTAAAGCACACGAAATGTAGTGGGACCCTAATTTGTATATTGTAACAATATTCATGCATGCATGTCGCGAGGCAATCACTCGTGGAAAGTGCATGGGAAGATAATTTTTTTCTTTCTTGGATATGGTCCACTTATTATCCATCTATCTTATTGGAATTGGAAGCATTATTCAACTTAAAGGGATAAAACGTACTAGAAACAACTCTATAATTAAGAGGAGTATATGTTGTCCTGGTATAACAAATAATATGACAATTGCCCTGTTTGGCAATTCATCTGAATACTAGTAGATTGTGTTAACAATTAGTTGTTAGCTTTTTGTATTAGATGGTTTAACCAATGAGTAGTATTAGCGATCCGTGGAAAACTGTTTGATATAATTAGCTATTAACTTCAACTTATACATATTAGGTCAAATGACTTTTTGCATACATGTATTGTTGCAAAAATCCCCGCCTAGGCACTAGGTGCTCCTAGAACGAGACGAATTGCTCCCTAGGCGTCCGCCTAGGAGGCTACCTAGCGCCTAACTTGGCTGACTGGGTCGAATTTGGCCGAGTTAACTCGCCCAACTCGGCAGAGTTAGCCGAGTTAACTCGAGCGAATTGGCCTTGTTAATTTTATTATTATATGTATATATATTTAAATTTATTTATTTATATAAGTAAGAGAAGTAAGATATATATATACATATACATATACATACATATATATATATATATATATATATATATATATATATATATATATATATATATATATATATATATATATATATAATATGACATACACCTACACACATGAATTAATTTTTTGTTTTTATAGGTCGCCGCCTAGGTATCGCCTAGGCGCCACCTAAACCGCTTAGGCGCTAGGCGCTAGTTGCGCGCCTACTGCAACTATGCATACATGAATTTATTTTATAAAAATAATTTATATATTAATTATTAATAATCACATATAAATATAAAATGTTTTAATAATTACTTTATAATAATAAAATTAAAAATTAAAGAGCATTAAATAAAAAAATATTATTATTTTTTCACTATTTTCATAATTACCACATTAAAATTGAAAATAAAATAAAAATATGTGGGTTAAAATAAAAAAAAATTAAAATGAGGGGAAGAAATTCTACAATTTGAGAAGAAAAGCTCCTGTATTAAATGTGGAACTAGTTTTCAAGTATTGTTGTGTAGGAGAGCATTAAATTCTTCGTCTATTGTTGTTCGCCATTCGATGCTCTTAACGACTTGGGAGTGACATGTGGGTTAGTAGTCATTTATACATGAAATTAGAGTTTTGTTACCTGTGGAGTCACGAGTCATGTGTCGGAGGATCATAGGATGTGTACATTAAGTAGGGGGTGGTGGTCAACGTCACTAGAGTCTAGAAGGAGCAGCTGGAGAGTGATTAGGAGCTGAGGAAAAACCACCAGGGTGGGGGTCGAGGGGGGGGGCATTGGCGACACGCTTGTGTCAATTTTCTGGCAAGTTGCCTGTTCCACTTGGTGTGTTGACGCCGAGTTGACGGCAGTCCATCGCATTACATCACGAGCACAAGTAGGTTTCTATATGGAGGCTTTGTAGCTGCAAAAGAAAAAACATTCCCATCAAATTGGACATAGTGAATAGTAATACTTTTTTTAGTATTGGGATTCAGACAACGATATCCTCTAAATGAATTTGGGTGCCAGAGAAAGACAAACGGGGCAGAACGAAACTATATTTTGTGTTTATTATAAGGACAAAGATAGAGGAAACAAAGACAACCAAAGACATGGAAGAAAGAGTCATCAAGATTTCGTTTGTTAAGTGTGACATAAGGGCTCAGGTTGTTTAATGTTGCAGAGGGCATACAATTGATTAGAAAAATTGCAATTTCATACGCATAAGTCCATGATCTAGGAGGTATAGAGGCTTGGGCAAGTAACGTGAGACCAGTTTCGACAATATACCTATGACGTCTTTCAACAATCCATTTTACTCATGTGTATAAGCACATGATTGACAATGGTTAATTCCAAGACTGGAAAAGAGTGTGCCTAACTTTTTGTGTCTAGTGGCATCCGGTGTCCCGGTTAACACTCCCACATGGATGATGGGAGTGGGTTTGAGTCTTAGTGGAGCCAACTGTTGACTCATTGTGCTTCAGTAGGTTGAGGCAACTGTTGACTCATATCTATGAACATATACTACATTGTAACGGAGTCAGTAGTACTCAAAAAAAAACTTTTTGTATTCCCCTCCTAGTTCAAATTGAATGGCTAAGTAGCTATGAACAGATACTATATTGTAACGGAGTCAGTAGTACTAAAAAAAAAGCTTTTTGTATTCCCCTCCTAGTTCAAATTGAATGGCTATTATTTTGCAGGAGAAAGCATGCTCAACTATTGCTTTAAATCTATGAAAAATAACATAGATATCTATTTTTAGTTTGATGGGAAAGAACCAAGTATAACAAGAATAGTCATCAATAGATATATTGTAAAATATGATTTTTTTGAAAAATATTTTTTCAAACACAAATTATTTTCTAGTTTCATAAATACACTTTGAGCAATTTAATGGACACCGATGTTAAATTATACAAATATAAACACATCATACATTACATGTACCAATATACTCCTTAGTCCACACCAATTTGTTTGAAAATTTTAGAGAAAGCTAAGCGTCATTATCGATCTCGAAAGGTAGCTAAAAAAGTAGAAATTTAAAAGAATTTGTAGTGAAAGATGAGAGAGAAGGCAGAAATATACTATCCAATAGGTATATATTTCCTGTCACGTGCCAAACGAGCTGACCATCCATTCTCTCAATCAATATATATTTCCCAACCCAACTTATTTTTATTATTAATATTTACATTCTCACCATATAATTGACACGTAGCTATGGGTAGTTAGGAGTAGGAAATGTGCATTTGTCTCGATACTGATGCCATTCACAAATTCTTCCCTCGCAAAACCAATGTTCAATCATTTGTGATATTATATTTTAAGAAAATTCTAAGAAAAATATAATGCATATAATTGTAAATAAATTAAGAGTAAATACCAGTGGAGGTCCCCCGACTTTGATGACACCGTCACTTTTAGTCCTCAACTTTTAAATCAACCACTTTAAGTCCTTCGACTTTGATGTCACCGCCACTTTTAGTCCTCAACTTTTAAATCAACCACTTTTAGTCCTCTTACTTTTTGTTTCTAGCCACCTATTGTCCTTCCTTTATAATTGGACATCAAATGTCATTTTCTCAAGGGCAATTCAATCATTTCATAATTAATGTATTAAGTATTATGTTTGCTCATCAGAATAATTGAAGAACCCCTATTCTCCACTCTCCTTTGTTAACACTAAATTTTGGACCAAATGATTGAATTGCCCTTGAGAAAATGACATTAGATGTCCAATTGTAAAAGAAGGACCATAGGTGGCTAGAAACAAAAAGTAAGAGGACTAAAAATGGTTTATTTAAAAGTTGAGAATTAAAAGTGGCAGTGCCATCAAAGTCGGGGGACTAAAAGTGGTTAATTTAAAAGTTGAGGACTAAAAGTGGCAATGCCATCAAAGTCGGAGGACCTCCACTGGTATTTACTCATAAATTAAAAAGTCAGTGGTACTTTTATAAATATAATTATCTTTATTTTTCTTTTTGAGTACTCATCGAAAAAAGGGCCAGTGTACAAAGGCGTCAGCAATCTTGGGTTGGGCCTAGAGTCGAGCGTATATAGTGGCAATAAAGAGAAAATGTGTAAATAAGTCATTGAACTATTTGGGAATTAGTAATTAAGTCATCGAATTCAAATAAGCTCCAAATAAGTCGCTGAACTCAGAAAAATAAGTCACTAAATCGAAAAAAATTACAATTAACATTTTTAACATGTCATCTGCTCATTTCGGCCACCGACAATGACTTTACACGGGTATAATTTATCGTGTTGTTGGGCATTATGCACGGGCTAAAAACCGACTCTGCCCCCATTTACTAAGCAAGTTTGGTTCCCTAGTCTTATCTTTGTATATTACGGAGTATTATGTTAAACACAAAATAGCAGGGGGGCAAAACTTTTTCTACATTAGACTGAAATACTGAATGATGAACCGCTTGACTTTTTAGTTAGACCCACTAAGTCCAAGAAAGCAGGAGATCTGGACAAGCCATTGTCATTTTTGTACTGTACCCTAGTAAAAAGGTTACCAAAATCCCACCCAAAAAAAATAAAAAACTAGCAATTAATTAAATATTTATAAATTCATTAATAATCTCGCTATAATTTAATCAAATACGGAGTATATCAATTAATATAAATTACATTAACGACTTTAACAAGATTTCAATTATTTACATGTTCAATATTTTACCCATTTGTAAGTTTTGGTGCCATTTAATTCAATCTTTTGTTTTCGTCTCTCTATTTTTTACCCTCTGGTTTTGTATTTCAATTTTTTTAAACTGTTTTTTTTGTTCTTTAATTTTTTATTTATAAAAAATTAATATTTTATCCGGTTAAGCAACCATATTGGTTGTAATTTTTACAATGGATTTTTTTTTGGTAATATTCTCAATTTTGGAGGGGGAGAGGGGGCAACAGACTAATATGTGGAAAAATATTGAACATGTAAATAATTGAAATCTTGTTAAAGTCGTTAATGTAAT
>CM008332.1:10147704-10165002 GCA_002525835.2 Ipomoea batatas
CAAGTTATCGCACGGGCACACACACTCTCTATATCTCTCACACACACATATATGTAATTGTATTCAAATGAGAACCAGTCTTCCCATGCAAACCTGCAAACTTATGAAGGAATGCACCATAAGTAGTACTACATGAATGCACAACAACTACTCTCAAGCATACCGAGAGAACGCGCGTGAATGCCTGTTGTACATTCTAGTACGTAATTTTGGTGCATCCATGTAGTAATTTCAATGCATTAATGTAGTAGGTGCAGTGCATTCGTATAGTATGTAATCGCGAAACTAGAGTAGTTGTGCATTTATGTACTAGTAATATTTACGGTGCATTTTTTTAGTTCATATGGGAAGATTGATTCGCACCTGAACAACACATAAAAAGTTACGGGATTAAAATCTACAGCACAGGAAAACTTGACTTGACTTGCAAGGATTTACACCCATTCTTGAATCATTTAATTTACAAAGCAAATAACTAAAGATTTGAAAGCAAATGGCCAGCTTGCGGACACATAATTAGGAGAGCGACTTGCAATATAACATGATTTAAAAAAAAATATATTAATATATATTTCCCCTTTTTTTTAAGACATAAATATATAATATCTCAATTTTTATCTGATTATTTTATCGTTGAATAAGCTAATCCACGAGTAATCAACAATTTTTTTTTTAAGACTGAGTAATCAACAATTTTCCTATTTGATTTAGAAGTATATATTATAATCGGTCATTGTTAATATTATAAACCATTTGTTATTAAATATTGTTATGTTTGCCTTAAAATTAAAGGAGTGATTGTGTGACTAGATAGAGTATAATTTTTGTACTTAAAATTGAGTTTTTTTAAATTTTATTTTTGATCCCGCGATTATTGAATCATTTATATATTTGGTTTCTAACTATTAATTTTTTTAAATTTGGTCTCACGAATATTAGATTATTTCAATATTTTGTCTTCGATTATTAATTTTTTTACGTTTGGTCCCACGACTTTTAAGACGTTGCCACATTTTTTCTCCGATCCGGCCTAATTTTTAGTCATCGGTAACCAAATTGGTTTCTCTATGTTATTGAAGATTAGCGCATAATAGTAAAGTGACTTATTTTAATTTGAAGGAAAATGTTGTCATTTTCTATGAAAATTTTTCAACTAAAACATTTGGTCACCGATGACCAAATATTAGGCCAGAGGACTAAATGTGGATAAATTAATAATCATGGACCAAATGTGGAAATGAGCCACTAGTCGTAAGACAAAAAATGAACATATTAATAATTGAAGACCAAAAGTGAAAATAATTCAATAAACGTGACACCAAAAGTGAAAAATACTCATAAGCATATTGAATTTGATTTTTATCAATATTCTTTTGGTCTGACTTGTCAGTTGTCATATATATCCTCTTAGTAGGGTATATAATAAATTTTTGGTCTAGATAGATTATAAATATTCGATTGCATAAGTTGGCCAACTCTATACGAAATTCTAAGTCTTACAGGTAAGATATTTCAATTCGTATTAAAATTTCAAAATGGCACACGGCGTTCAGTAACAACAGCCAACGATAATGGTCTTCCTATATTATTATTTTTTTTTTTTGAAATAATGGTCTGCCTATATTATTGATCACTGACTTATTAAGTTTATTTATTCATTTTTGTGTATAACCAAGTGATTTTTAAATTAAACAACTAAAATCATATATTGATTCTTATGACTCAAACAGCAAAGAGACTCATGTCATCTCATCTAATCTGTGAATTTCTTTAATATCAAATCAAATAATGTTTATCATTACATCAAAAATTATAATTAGTAGTGAATATAATGAACAATGTAATTTTATTTTTTCATATTTGGGTAATTATTAGTGTCACATTTGATGGCAAAAAATTAAACTCAACCCTCTAAACTTCTGTACAACAAAATCAATAGTTGAAGGGTCAATTTACCAACAATTTTGCAAATATTGGGAATTATTCGATTGGATATATAATCTGTGACAAACTAACCAGCCACATAAGGATGTTTAAATTTCTTCATTTCACATTTAATTTCAGTTTTTCCCATTTTGTCCATCGAAATCAATTAATGAGGTTTGATATATATATATATATATATATATATGGTATTGATGTAATATGTAATGTTAATTTTTATTTATAATTTTAAGGATTTTAAAATTTAATTAAAAATTTCAGTTAATAAAAAAAAATTTGATTCAATTAATTCGGTAATAGAAATTACGGTTCAATTAACCGTTAAAGGTCGTTTAGAAATTTTGATTAATTTGGTTCAATTAATCAATTGATTAATTCTCAATTATACAATACAAATACTTTTTATTTCTATGAATCCATAAAAATTATTACATTTTAAATAAAAAATATTACACAAGACCGACTTTTTCCTTCCTCAATATATTCTCCAAATTTTATTTGGGGTTTAGTATGAAAAGAATTAATAAATGGCCGGCCACGTAGAAGTGGGAAGTTAAGAATGATTGGTTTCTACATGATGAAATTATGCGTTATTGGATTTGATCGCCATCGTTTTCGAGTTAGGTGGTCTGCTTTGGGTTCAAACTTCCCAACTCCATTTTGTAAAATTTTGATTAACAATTTAGCTTTTTTTAATATTTATTTGTTTATTACATTATCACTTGTTGGGCTGATGTGTGGAATGTTAATTAAAATTTAGCTTATGAGAATGAGTAAGAACCTAAATATAATAATAGAAACTCATTCGAGAATAAGAAAATATCATCAGAATTTGGATGAAATTTTGATGTGATAATACATTAATGAGAAGTTAACTCGATAAGTTTAGTGATCCTTTTCTTATTCTTCTAATTGATAGAAAAGTAAAAAATAGAAAATAAAGTTTATCTAGATTGAAAATTTGAAGAACATTTTGCTTAGCATTCATTAAAAAGACCTGTAAATTAAAAAAAATAAAAAATAAAAAAAGATGGAATCTAAACATTGATTCTTTTTCACAATTGGTTTTATACCAGTATTAAAAAATAATTTTTTTAAAAAAAAAAACCAAAAACAAAACTACACATTTACTAGTAGTTATATAATTTTTAGTGTGTAGTGATTAATCTTTGATCTAACATTTAAAATATAATCGAGATTATTTATTTTAAAGAGGATACTGCTTTTTTGTTATATTGTAATTCACAGGGAAGACTTAATTTATTTAATACCTAGACAGATCATTATAAGATTAAATAATTACATAATTAATATTTTTCTTAGTTTTTTTTTTTTGAGGAAAAATATTTTTCTTAGTTATTAATATTTAATACCTGCAACAATTTTACTTGATGAGCATTTGTAGACTTATCAAGCATGACGACCGTATTGGATTTGCAAAATTTATAAATAATTAAATTATCAGTTTTATAATAAATGGGGACGGCGCAGGGAGGCAGGACGAGGCTTACTTTTTTTTGAAAACGACGAGGCTTACTTCAGTGTGGTTCGAATGTCACAACAGTTCCGTGATGAACAAGTAATAAAATTAATTTATAAATTAATCTAATACTTAATTTACGAAAAGCTCGCAATAATTATTGAAAATACACTTTAAGTGAAAAGTGTTTTGTAATCCTATTTGGTAAAAGATCATCACATGCAATTTTTCTCGATGAGTCGAATTTGAAATATTGTAATTACTAGTTCACTCTCCAACCAATGTAACTTTGTTGGGGTTGTCCCAAATTTTTGTAATTAAATTAAAAGGCGTGTCCATAATTACGTACTAATGTGCAATATTTACACTGACAGTTAAGTTACAAATTACAAATTGAAGTTGTGGTTTATATGGTGATAAAGAACT
Organism: Ipomoea batatas; assembly: GCA_002525835.2. Lineage (NCBI taxonomy): Eukaryota > Viridiplantae > Streptophyta > Magnoliopsida > Solanales > Convolvulaceae > Ipomoea > Ipomoea batatas. The sequence goes on from CM008332.1 coordinate 10,151,555, forward strand.
GAAAGTTAAGTAATCTCAAAGTCAATATTATGCAATTACAAGAGTGGGTAAAAATTTTAGTCATGAATTTGATCTCTTAGTGAGGTTATAACATATATAGCTTCATTTTGTAGGATTGTTGATCATATATCCCACACATTGAAATCTAAAGAGGTAGTTCAACAAAGTTTGGAGAGTCAAGTTATACACCCTATTATAGGATTGAAATAGCATGACTTTTGATGTGATATAAATGTACGTAAAACTTGAAACAAAGTTATGTCTTCTATTTATTACTAATTACAACTTTTTTAGCATAGTGGTAAACATGCAATCTTAACAGATGTATCAAATTATATCACATATATTTATTCTTAGCCCGCTATATCACAATTAAAAATTTACTTTAGTTGAAATTAAACTTGCATTAATCAAAATTGTAGGAGATCTTGTGGTCTAACAATATCAATTTATAATTTTAAAAAAAAAAATCATAAGCTCAATTTTCAGCTCTGCAAATATTTTTCTTTTTAAATCTAGTCAACAATGATTGGTAGCAAATTGATGAGAGCTTGGTATTTAATATAATCGTCACTATTAACTGCCCCCCAATGAGATCATTCCATTATACATATATAAACAAGAAATTAAATCAGATTGGCTTAAACTTCTAAGTAAACCAAATTATCACAAAAAGCTTCTGCATCAAAGTGTATCTATCTTTGACTTTGCTTGATAACTCACACAAGAAACTAAGCGTTTAAGCAAGTGGGAGATGGCTTATAATATTAATTAAAATGATACTTTATATATATAGACACACTCAACACATCTTGTTTGATGTAATATGTATCATGTGTGCTAAAAAAGTAATATTATACATTTATTACTAAATTTATTATTTTATAATAACTTGATAAGAAATAATTATATTTACGTATCTTTCACTTTACTATGAGGGGGAGGGGGGGGGGTTATATAAAACAACTATATACATAATGAGAAAATTGACAATATTAACTAGGATTAACCTTCTTCAAATGTACGTGTATATATATATATAAAGAGGAAAAAACTTTTGTTCCAAAGTGAAAAGGGAAGTGATTTTCACTACTATATATACAACGCAAATTATATCGTGGACCGCGGTCCCAAAACGATGTCGTTTTGATTAATGAAACAGACGGACGAATTCGTGCCACCACTCACTTTCTTTTCATATATACTGCACTTTCTTTTCATATATACTGCACTTTCTTTTCAACACAACTGCAATTACTTTTTGATATAACTACAGTTTTATATTATCGAATTAAACTATAGTTATATCAAAAAGTAACTGCAGTTGTGTTGAAAGGTAACTGCAGTTGTGTTGAAAAGAAAGTGCAGTATATATGAAAAGAAAGTGAGTATATATGAAAAGAAAGTGCAATATATATGAAAAGAAAGTGAGTGGCGCGAATTCATCCGTCTGTTTCATTAATCAAAACGACGTCGTTTTGGGACCGCGGTCCACGATATAAGAATTGTATATACAAGGCCCTTTTAGAATTAATTTTAAATTAATTCTAATTTTAATTTTTGAAATTAATTTTCAGATTAAATATTATATGTTATGAAAGTTACAAAGACTGATTTTAATATTAGTGTAAATGTCAAGTTAAATGCTATTTAATCTCTTATCATATACATATTCGTGAGTAGATGAATTTTTTAACAAGAAGAAAACATCCTACATATTTCTCTCTCCAAATTTTATGTGTTTAACCATGTTCTAGTTCATCGGGCTAATTTGTTTGAGTATTCAAACATTAAGTCGTAGTTCGTTTTATCCTGAGAAACCTAGGCTACAACGCCCCTAGCACCAAAGAAAAGTAGCAAATAAGATTTTTTTAAGGAGAGTGTGAGTAAACACGACTCGAACTAAACCATTTATCTTTGGTTTTGTGCTTGTTTAGGAAATTAGTTTTCGTATTAATTATTTCCCTACAAGCTATTTATATATGGATGGCAATGGGTCGGGTGTGGGTCGGGGAGGGCTACATCCATCACCCGACCCACCTTTCATTTTCTCCACCCACCCCCAACCCCAACTCGCATTGGGTGGATTTTTTTAGAATCCATCCCCACCCCCACCGGGTGTGGGTGCCCACCGGGTACCCACCACTTATCAATTTATTATTTTTTCAAAAAATAATATCAAAATTACTTACACATAATTAAACAACAAAATTCATTAGTTATACTAAAACATAAAACAATAGGGGTATTTTAGTCATTTTACTTTTATCTTGTTTCTTCTCCGTCGTGTTCTCCATTCCATTTGTACCGCAGCCGTCGACTTGAAGATATCGTCGCAGTCGACTTCTCGATGGTTATACGAAGAAAGAAAACATACTCGTCGCCGGCGGTGAGCACCAACCAATAGTGAACTGCAGATCGAAATAAAACATACTTAAGGGTTATATGGTGTGAACTGTGAAGCATATTTCCAAAAATAAGTATCTCCATGATTTTGTGGTCGCTATGGGGTAAATTGAGGTTTCACACCATAAAAGAGTTTTGTAAATTTCGCTTCAGGGTTATACTTCAGGATTTTGGAAATTTCAGGGTTAATTGCTATTCGTGAAATTCTATCTCTCCCTCTCAAACTGTAGGCCGACGGTGACCAATAGCGACAGCGCGTCGTTCCTCTTCTCCGGCGAGCTAGTAGACCTGACAACCCTTCTCTGTCTCCCTCTCCTCTGTTTTCCGGCGAAGAACAGAGCAGGCAACGATGGTGGAAATGGATTATGTCAGCAAATGTAACGAGCAATGACTATTTTGCCCCTTCCAATTAAGAATAATATGTGATTTAATTTTTTCCGGTCACATTTGGCTGGAAATTTGGCCGGCGTGACCAAAATTGATAAAAAATGCATAGTCAAGGTACGCAATTAACATTTTTTAAAGTCGTGGATAGCAATTAACACTACTACAATAGTCATTGGACCAAAATGGCAATTTACTCTATTATAATATAATAACTAAATTGTTAATTTTTAAAAATAAATTTATTAGTTTAGATATAAATGATCGTTGTCAAAAATGATGTATAGTTCGGGTTTAGTATTGTCGTTCCGCTAGGGATTGACGCTATGGCACGTACTTGTGTGATTATTTATTTTCGGAGCTTTTTAACCCATTAATGAGAATCCAAGCACAAACATAAATAGAAAATTACTAACAAACTACAAACATAAAAAGTANTAAGATTTTGTGACATAAAAGGAAAAAAGCAAAGTTGCAACAGCAATGTTATGATAACTTTGGATGCTCAAGAATGAAGTTTAATTGTAAATTTATAATCATCAGTGTAACGAATAACGCAAGCCTCTGAAGTCTGAACCATCTGCAATGTATAACACCGCATATAATTTAATTTTAGCTCTAACAGATATCCAATGGGCAAAATATTGACTCCAAAAACTCTTTAAAATGAAAAGAATAAACAGCATGGAAGAAAATCTCATGAGGCAAGAACTCAAGCAAGAAGGCTGTTGAGCTAATAAATAACAGCCATTGTTTTTCTCTGAAGTGCAAATTCAGCTAAAACAATTTCTCTTAAGGCAAACAATGACAACAAGCAGGTAGAAGCATTAAGAATCAAGTTTACTTTCTAGTTTCTACACTGTCATCCCTTTAAATATTGAGATTTTCCCTTCCAAAGGTATAAGTTCATGGAATTCAAAATGGCATAGGAAAAACAATCTGAAAATGTTAGACTTCACTTGCTCACACGTTTACAGGAAGGGAATTCAAGACTGAGAAAGTTAACTGCAGACACAACCGAAGAGAAGAAAAAGGCAGAGATCAAGGCTTTGAAAAAGTGATGTTCGTAATTTAAAAAATGGTCTAGAAATGAAGAAAATTGAAATTCACGAGTTGAAATTTAAGCTAACAATTTGGAACAGCTCATTCGTTCCTTCAATTGCACATTAGCCATACCGCAAGCATTTGTACTTGATTCGGTTTACAAGTTAGATATCCAACTGATGTGAAAATCCAGACAAACTGAATCGTATAACAAACACGCAACACTAAACAAATCGGACTCATGGAAGCTAATAATAATAAATAAATAAATAAATAAAGAGCGGGAAGCAAACAACAAAAAACTTTAGAAGCTTAGAGTTAAACAGAAAACAGAAATAAATAAATTCAACGTGGTTTGGACTTTGATATTAACCTCGACGGCGTTCTTCAACAAGAGGTCGTCCTCGGAAATCCAAGGTGGGGTGATTGGAGCAGTGGCTGCCATCTCTGCTCGGATGAACCCTAAAATCTGCAGAAATAATTTGAATCTACCGGAGTTTTAGCGCTACCTGATTTGAATTTTTACCTCTGATTTCTAGGGAATTCCATCGGAAAATTTTGAATCTCGCTGAGCTCACTCCAACGATTATGGTGGTCGTAAAATGAGAGCAGAGAGAGAGAGAGAGAGAGAGAGAGAGAAAGCCGTAGATTTTATTTTAATTTTAATCTTTTTCCATTTTGGAAAACATATAAATTAATTACTCCTACAAATCTAAAATTGTACTGCAACTTCTTTTCTCTTTTTCTTTCTTCTTTTTTCCGTATTTATTATTTAACAACCACGGGTAACGTTCTACAGTTTACATGCTTTTGGGCTTTCCCACTTCACTTTCACGACAGAAAAATGCCATTTGTAGTTCTCTTTGGGTCTTTTGTAAATAGTTATGAGTTATTGAGTGTGGATTTAACTAGTTGATATTATTAATTGATTGTGAAAAAATATTTAATAAATTAGTTGTTAATTGATAGCTGATTATATGCAAAATAACTTTCTCAAAAAGTTGAATTAAAAAAATACTTTTTTGAACAGTTTTTTGAATTTTAGCATTTTAGAACAATAAACTATTACAAAAAGTTAATTAAATGTTTAACCAAGTCAAACAACTAATAATAGAATAATAGTAGTCAAATAAGAATAAGCTAACTATGTTACTAAACAGAGCTAAATCAAATAATTTTGTTGGTATACACTATTATATAAGTTAAAAAGTCAAAACATATGCAATTAAATTAAATCAAATATGAATATATCAATAACTTGTGGTTTAATTGAAAGTGTTTGTCCCTCCTGTTAAAGTCTAATTGAAATTTAAGGGTGGAAAAAGTTATGTATAAAAGAACGAAATAGTAACATAAGTTGAGAGGAAAGAATAATAAACAGAATATGCTAGCTAGATATAGATATGGAGAATGGACAAAAAGCTTAGCAGTAGGGGAGTTGTTCATGGCCGTACACCAGTGCTGTAGTTCGGAGTATTCTTTAATGATCCACATTCATTCCTTGAATTCAACCACACAAAATTGGAAAAGAGTAAGTGGCATAAAAACAAATGGTAGAATGAGTAGAATATGATTTTTATATCTCATGAGTGTAATTCTTTTTTAACATCATTTTGATTGAATTTACCATACATAATCTTCATAGTACATATCACATTGTTTGTGTGATATGTGGACCATTAGCGCGTTACAAATTCTTGAATAGTTGATACAAAATTTTCTCATCATCTAAAAAAAAAAGTAAATGGGAGTAAGATTATTCTAAATTACATTATTCTTTATAAAATAGTAAATTAGTAACATTGTGTGTTTTTTTGTTTTTTTTGAAAATAGTAACATTGTGTTATCGTAGTTGAGAATCTAAAGCCATATTTAAATACACATAACTTTTTTAGTTTTCATTTTAAATTTTAAATATAGAAGATGTTGCATATATAGTATTTTTAAGCCATTCGCACGCATAAAAGAGTGGCAATTTAAAAACTGATGTGGAATGTTTTTCAGAGATTACGTGTAGCAATTATTATTACAATCTGACAATCAAATTGCATCAGAATTGCAATTGCAATTGCAATCCTTGCATCTTTTTAATTTGTTATTATTATTTTAATTGTTATTAACACTTTATTAATAAAAATAATTTTTTTAATAAGTTGATGTAATATGATTATTTTTTAAAGAGGAGAGAACTGTATAGATGAAGAGTGAATAGAGAATAATAACAAATTTTGTAATGTGATATTTTAAAAGTGAAAGAAAGTCGTATGAGTGTTGATAGCCTTACACATTTGTATGCATATAGTATGAGAAATTGTATGGAAATATCCTTTGGAAACCAAGTTCATATTATATCACTTTATAGACATATTATATCACTTTATAGATTGTATGATGATAAAGAAAAAATGTTATCATAATTTAAATCATACTCCGTATATTTCAAAAAAAAAAAAAAAATCATACTCCGTAGAATATCTGCTGATGGTTAATATTTTAATACAAATATATTTTGTAGTATGTCATATTGCGTTAGTCAACTATTACATCATAATTTGTTTGCTGTTGCCTGTTATACTGTGCCCTTTAAAAAATAATACAGAGTATAAATGCCATATTGCCATTAGACACCTTTGAATTGTCTTAATGTTATTATAGAAGTCTTGCTGCGCCACCAGCCGCTTTCCGGTCATCCAACCATCTCCCCTTGCTGCGGTGGATTGAAGCTGCTTGCACCACTCATCACGTTGATGGCAATGGCACCAGATGGGGGCTGATTTTTCCTCACATCCTGTGGAATATGTGGAAGGCTAGAAATGGTGGGGTTTTCGATAACAAGTGGATGACGCCAACCGACATCCTCCACCGGAGCAATGTTGAGGCAAAAGAAGCGCATGCTCTCCTCTCCAAGAGAACCGGACCTCTCACAGCAACGAGCTCCTGGGTTGTGTGGCTGCCTCCTACTCTGAACACCATCAAACTTAACTCGGATGGCGCAATGAAAGCCCGATCGCGTCTAGCAAGTGCGGGAGGTCTCCTACGTGATCATAGAGGCACCTGGGTGGTGGGCTACACGTGTAACATTGGATCAGCAAACAGTTTCCTGGCGGAGCTTTGGGGTCTTCGGGAAGGTCTTCTCCTTGCAAAAAACCGAGGGTTTACCAAGCTCATCGCGGAAATGGATTCTGAAGCTATGGTTCAAGTGCTACACAGAGATGCGGCTTCCACCTCCGATGCTATCACGCTTGTCAAAGATTGCAGGGAGCTTTTGGATCAGTTTCTCGAATATAAGGTTGTCCACATCTATCGAGAGGGCAATCAATGTGCTGATTTCTTGGCTAATATGGGTCAACATTCGCAATGGGGAACGACTATCCTTCACCACCCTCCTGAGGGGTTGACTGGGCTTCTCCAACGTGACGCCTCGGGCTATGCTACTTGCAGGCGCCGCTAACCTTGGGACTCTCAGTCCCTCTTATTCACCAAAAAAATGTTATTATAGAAATTATTTCGAAAAAAAAAAATGTTACTATAGAATGAAGTTATAACGAGAAAAAAAATGTTACTATAGGGGTTACATTTATCAAATAAAATGTCACTACACACTTAACAATGTAAAATGATTTTTTTTTATAGTAATACGTACTCGGAATATCATCAGAGTCATTATCGAGCGCATGCTCAATCTTCAAGTGGGGGCACGACATCTCATTCCATCCAATCTCATGAGTGAAAGACTACTTTCGCCATCAAGTTCGCAACTTGGTTTTGTTTTATGTACATGTGACCAAAGTGTAATTCCCTTTTGTAATCCAGTTGACAACCTCCTGAGAGTCACTCTGAATTTCAATGTTCTTAATGTCTTTCTCCCGACGCCCACTCTATTCAACATAATATTTGAATCAAATTTTAGTATGTATCAAATGTTGTATAACTTGATACAAGCGTTCAAATTTTGTCATATTTATTAGTTACTCATCAATTGAAGAATGAATTAATCAAATGAAGTTACATTATATGTCAATCACGACAAAACTTAAAACATTTGTTATGTTGGATCACAAGCTGCAGCAAAAGTTGTCTGTCTCGGATTCTTGGGCTTAGCAGGACCATGAAATGATATCCCAGATTGATTAAACAGCGACAGCAAATGCAGCAACTCTTCATGGGAGAGCTTAGATGGCCTCTTATCATCAAATCCACCAGAACTTAGAATGTTCATAATCATCTCCCTAAAAGAGGCCAACTCTATTATTTCCAAGCCAGACTGCAAATTACAGTCTTCAACACTTTCTTGCAGTTTCATCAGCTCCATTAACAGCCTTTTCTGCTTAAACGTCGCGCCCAGGGTCTTGTTCTTCTTGGTGAAACAAGTTCTTGTGAATGCCCACCATTCATCGAGATTGACATCCGGGATTGAAGCTTTTGGATGAATCTTGACAACCGAGGAATCGACTTTTGGGCAAGGTAAGAAGTCCCTCTTGCTCACATCCATCACAAACTCCACATCAGCCACCAGCTTCACATTCACGGCCAGCCTGTTGAACTCAGAATCGCCCGGGTTCGCCATCAGCCTCCTCGCGAATTCCTTCTGTAGCAGAAGTGTCGCGCTCCGATATGCATTTGCCCCGAACACCAATTTAGCCACCAGAGGTGAGGAAATCCCATATGGAATGTTGGCTACCATGAGATCAAACCGTGGAAACTCGGTCTTTAGCGCATCTTGGCATACAACCTGAAAGAAAAAAGCCCAATAAGAATTAGCATCTTCTAATACATACACGTTTTAAAGTTCAAACACATAAGCTTCATTCAGGCATTTTAACAAACAGTTTGCCCGAATTGATCATACAGTTAATATATCATCGAGGCCGTGTTCACTATTCAGCTAAAGACCGAGTTTCCTGAATTGATTAGCATCTTCTAGTAGTCTAGTACACGTTTCAAACACATAAGCTTCATTCAGACATTATAACAAACAGTTTGCCCGAATTGATCATACACTTAATTTATCACCGAGGCCGTGTTCAGCAGCGCGTTTGTTAAGGATCTCCACCATGCGTTTGTCAATCTCGATGGCTATGACTCTTTCGGCAACATTTAAGAGCTTAAGAGTGAGGTTTCCGGTGCCGGGCCCGATTTCCAGGACAGTATCAGTGGGGAGTACGTTGGATTTCCCGACGATGGAGTCTAGAACTCGCGGGTTAGTAAGAAGGTGTTGGCCTCTGCTCTTGAGCAAATATATGTTTGCTTCTTGGTTTTCGATTTTCCGGCGAACGTTGCCGTCGTCTTCTTCGTGGTTGCTCCTGCCGCCGTTGAAGCGACGGCTTGATTTTGAACGAAGCTGTCGCTGAAGAAAATGGGGGCGAAGGAGGTGCCTGAAGATATTATATTGGAGCAGATATTGACGATGAAGCATTTTCCACGATTCTCGTATGGTTTCGGAATATTTTTCCGACCGAATCAACCGTTGAAAATTTGAAGCTGAAGAAGAAGGATGAAGAAATAGGTGGGACTAAATGGGCTGGGTTGGACTTTCCTAAGCCCGATTGTCTTTTGGTCTTTAAAAAAAATTATTGTTAGGCCATGATAAGAATTGTCTAGTATGCAAAGGTTAATTGCCTACTAGCCTATGGCCCAACCCCGCTTTTTATAAACCCATATTGGCCCAGAGTCGCAACTTCTACGAAGAATAACCAATATAAAATGACAAATTATACTATGGACTAGGGTCTACTTTACATTGTAGATTATGGTCCAAAAATAACATTCAGATTCAGTATATGCAGTTGATACATAATGTATTTACAGTTGATAATAGCTCTGGTTAGTGAGCTTGGCCAATATAACTTGACCAATATAAATATATAGGGGGTGTTTGTTTATTGGCTTATAAGCCAAATTTTAGCTTATTTGACCAAGTTTAGCTGTTTGACCAACCAATAAGCTATTTTGAAGTGTTTGGTAAATGGCTTATTAGTCTTGGCTTATTGGGCCAATAAGCTGAAAATTGAAAAGTTAATGAATGTAGCTTTTTGTATCAGCTGGTTAGGAACAATGAGTATATTGACTATTTTATCCTTTGAAATCAATGAAATTTACTTTTAAATGGGCGGTATATATCATTTGAAATCTTGTTATATTTAAAGGTTGAAATAATACAATATACTTATACTCTTAACTGTCATTTTACATTCAATCAGCTACTGGTAAACATCTAATTTACCAAACAGTTTTTTATAACCAACTAATCAAACCAGTTAACGCAATAAGCCATCATCTACTAGCTAAACCAACCAGCTATCAGCCGTTTGCCAAACACCCCCATAATGCTATAATGGTTTATGGCAAGTGAGCTTGGCCTTGCATGCTAGCTCTGGTTAGTGATGGTAGGTGGTCAATTAGTTGCCAACACAACCCAAGTGGTGTAATAGTTCCTACAACAAGTTATCATACTAGTTGGATATATATGGGTAGGCCAGCACATTCAACTCGACTCTACGTACTCAAGTACCTGCAGTCATAGGTCAATCTTCCCAATTACTTTTGATTAATTGGATAGATTGGTACATAGTATTCCGGACTTGTTATTTTGAACTTCTGATCTTATTTAGATTATTTGATCTCTTGGGTCATCATATCATATACCTCCATCAAACACATTTACTTATTTTCTCTAGTTTTATTTTATTTTTTTTCCTCATTTTCCTTTCTTCACTTTTCTATTTCTTTAAGTTTCAAATTCATTTTTAATAATTATAAACACAAAAGTGAACCTAAGAACTTAAAGACGGTAGCTATAGCTATAGAGAAAGTATGATATATTAATTGGTCATATAGAAAAATTGATACTAGAGAGAAAGACATAAATGTTGGAGACTAAGTCCAACCACTTATTCACTTCTCCAATTTGAAGAATATATCTAACTTGTTTTCCAAAACTTTAGAGAAATGAAACAAAATAAAAATGACATTTTTAGTCATTCAGTTATGAGGAAAATATAAATTTAGTCATTCAATTGGCCAAAGGCCTTGTGGTCAAGCGGCACCCGGTGTACACTCCCATGTGGAAGGGAGTGGGTTCGAGCCTCAGTGGAGGCATCTATTGACTCTTTGTGCTCCAGTAGGTTGAGAAAGTAGCTATGAACAGATACTACATTGTAACCGAGTCAGTAAAACTCAAAAATAAATTTAGTCATTCAATTATTTGTAATACACATCCAGTCTTTCATTTACTATCAAAATCAAATCAACTATTTTATTAAGCAATATATTTGTGGCAAAAATAATCATCGAAACATTTCTTTATTTTGTTCAAATGGGTTCATATCACATACAAATAAATTAATTTTTTCAATTAATAAATACACCTTAAATCTAACAAATGAGTAGCCAACCAACCAATATATGTTCCATCCTGGATTAGATCTACAACATATCCTCATCGGATCTTCAAAGATTGCTTTCGCAATCTCCATACACCCACGGCCATTCCCCATTCCCCATTCATGCTAAATGAGCTACCCCAAACCTAAAGTCGATCTTTAAGAATCACTCTACATACATTATATATTATGGACGACAAAACAAAAATTATTAGCAAATGCGAAACATCCATGATGAGGACAAGACACCAAACAATATAATATAAGCGGAAAAAAAATCGTGAGTTGTTTAACGAGTACAATGTAGGCATGCATGCACGCACGAATGATAACAATGAATATGTGGAGCCGTGGAAATGAAGGAACGACGACACACTACTGCACATTTGTTAACTAGTGTGCCCACCCCTAATGAATTCGTCCACCACCTTTTTAAAAAAAAAAAAAATTATCTGAATTTTAATTTAAGGTTTTGTTTGTTTGCGTGGTCGTACGATCCGAGTAGTTACTTGTTATATATGTTTGGTTTCTGCTCTGCCATTTCACATTATATAATAATTGTCCTTCACTGCATTTCTAACTTCTCTAATACAATGCCTTCCCATTTTTATTTTCCAGCTTTTGGTGTGTTTGGGTAAACTAAGTGTGTAAGGTTAAGAAAATGATATTTGGATTTGTATATTTATGTTGATTTTGACAGCCTTAAATTTCATTTGATTGGTAATGTAATCGATACTCAATGGCAAAACTTAAGGGAATAACTTATAGCATCCACAATAGTCTAAGTTTGTGTGGTTTGTGTTGGAAATTTTTTTTTTTAAAAAAAAAGTATAAAATGACATTTTGAGTGGCTATTTTGTGGTATAAATATATAAGGATTCACTTCTGATTTGGATCGGATCAAAGTGGATTCGGTTCTTCGTAGTTAGACGAAGAGTTTGATATATTGTACGTTCAAAATGAATAATGGGTGAATGAGAAATTGGTTATCCAAGATGAACCATTTGAGTTAGGAAAATAATGTGGAAAGGCTTTAAAGTAGCTTTAGTCCCACATTGGTAAGGGAAGTGGATTTGCACCACTATTTATACAAGAGTCGACGCCCCAACTGGGCGTATGTTTGGGCGTTGCTGTGCACGTACGAAACGCGCACAGTTTCAAACAGATGCTTAATNTAAAAAAAAAAAAAAAAAACGGGCTAAGCCCGCGGCCCGCCGGGCCTAGCCCGCCGAGCCCGCGGGCCAAAGCGGGGCGGGCCAAAAAAGCCCGCCCCTTAGCGGACTTCAATTTCCGAAGCCCGCCCCCTACCTAAGTAGGGGGCGGGGCGGGCCGGCCCGGCGGGCTAAGCCCGTTTTGACGGCTCTACTTCCTACCTTCTAATTCTCATCATGTGAAAATATCTCAACAACTATGTTAAGAAGAACAATTTAGGTAAAAAATAAAGCTTTAAACTAATGGAAAGATTAATTTCATATTATCATACTATCTTACAGTCACAGGACCAAGGTGTCTCTACACTTCTTCAAGCTTCAATTCACTGCCAGAATGAAGAAACTAACAACTTTAGCAGTCATATGAAGAAAGAAGAAACCAGCCAAAGTAATAGGAATTAGACCTAACACGATTCCAAATAGAAAAACTTCAATCATTTCAATTATTTGTTTGAAAGGATAAAAAACGAGGTAATATGCATACTAAAATATTAATCCAAATTGACATGAATCTCAATGACCACAATATTTCATTTTAATTTATATAATATTAGTCCGTGCATCGCACGGGGCAATAGCTAGTTGTATATTATTTTAAAAGATAAATTGTACAAATATATATTTTGAACGATTATATAAATGTATTCATATGAGAATTCTATTAACTTGATAAATGTTTACGGGTTGAAACCTATAATTTTAGAAATGTTTAATCTATGTACCCTATGACAGTACCAAAATCCTCGTTTCCGAAGACGAAAATCCTCCTCCGCTTATCCTCGTCGCCGACGCCTCCACCTCCTGCCACGGCTGACACCTGCTGCCGGATGCCCTGCTCCGCCGCTAATCCTCGTCGCCGGACGTCTGCAACAGTCGTCCTCCACCTCCTGCCTCGCCTGACGCTGTTGCCGGCTGCCCTGCTCCGCCGCTAATCCTCGTCGCCGGACGCCTGCTGCAGTCGAACTCTTAGGTATCCAGCCCCACCCTTCTCCGGATATTAATAATATAATATGGATGAAAG
>CM008332.1:10166435-10177822 GCA_002525835.2 Ipomoea batatas
AGTTTTCAAAAAAAAAACTAAGAGCACTATAGTATGAAAAGACAACCGTGTTAAATAAATTGTCATGTTTAATGTTAAAAATGTGAGTATTATTTGATGGTATAAAAATATATTGTTGAATAATTTGTCATGATTAATGCTAAAATTTGAGCATGATTACTTGATGGCATACAAATGTATTATAATTTATATGTGTCTTCATTGTTGAATTAAATTAATATTGAATTTTTTAACAACATAAATGTTGTCATAGATTGAACAATAATCCTAACATAAATCGATTGGTCTAAGCTTGAATTCAACGAGTAACAAGAAAATAAAACTCTTAACTATTTAGGGTGGTTTGCGAACGGCGTAACAAGAATATCAAATAACATAACCTAGTTATAATTGCCTACACAAACTCTTTTAACTTGAACCTGTACTGTTAATGATCTACGTCTATCGTTATCTCTTATTTTTGTCCTTTTTTTCATATACAGATTATAAGAAATTTTGGGTAACATTTCATAATCCGATAGAGATTCCCACAATGGCTTCTTACTTCAATCTCTTGTCACTGTGACCTCACCATGAAACCAGGGGGGACAAACTAAAATATCTCAAGTGATAATTTTGTACTGCACGCAAAATTAAATCTCTCAACATTTATTAATATTAATGGATGCATTATATTTGCTTTCACTTTCAGCATAAGTGCATGGCTATGTTATTGATAATATGTCACTAAGGGTATGTTTGAAAACCCGGAAAATGACTTCTGGAAGTCATTTTCCGGGTTTCTCATGTTTGGCACCACTTGGAAAACCCAGTCAACGGAAATTGATTTCCGTTGACTGGGGAAAATGAGGCCAATGAAATGGTTTCCGGCGGAAACCAGAGCAGCACAACTCTGGTTTCCGCCGGAAACCAGAGGGGGGGTTTTTTTTTTAATTTTTTTTAATTTTGTTATGATTTAAAATATTATTTTTATTTTATTATAATAATTTTAATATTTTAAATAGAATAAAAATATATATATTTATACAATTCTACCCATTTTCCAGAAAACGAACCAAACACCCAAAGACAGTTTTCCAGAATACATTCAAACAGGGAAAATGAATTGATTTTCCGGAAAATAACTCATTTTCTATAAAACATTTTCCAGAAGTCATTTTCCTGCTTTCCAAACACACCCTAAGTGGTGGAAACTGGGAAGCGCCCATTTCAATGGAGAAAGAATTTGAACTGTATTTTTTTTTGTGTACACTTATTTTTATTTTATTTGTTATTTTTGACTTTTCACATGTTACATTTTGAAATTTTGAATTTCTTTTTGTTTTCAAAATATTCAGGGAAAATTGTTCCTGAAGAATTCAAGCTACAAAGAATTATTAGGTGGTATATGTATGACTTTAGGACCCTTGAATTTATACTTTCTCTAATATCATGAATAGAAATTGTCAGTATTTTATAACATTATATTATTAGTTGAATTTTCTTTGAAAGAATCACATTAGTTTGACGACCTCTTTAGACTATTGGTGTCTTTAGAATTTTGTACGTGCACTAAATAAATTCTTTAATTCTTTATTTTGCGTTGAAAATTTTCAAATATGAATATAGTGAATGAGAGTGGTACATCAAGGAAAATGGCAGCCATTATATTCGAATACTCTTATATGTATATGTGTGTGTATATAATTAAAATGATGAAAAATAGTTTATCATATTATCGGTTTAGAATTAATTTCAAGAATTGTTTATTGACTATTGACATTTATTAATTTTTATATTGATCATAATTGGTCCATCGACTATTGATTTTGTTATAGATTTGGCCCTTCAGTAAAATATTTATTTAATAGGCGTTTAATTTAAGGATAAGAATGTAAAAATCATGTAACTGAATCCCCTCTCCAATTTTGCAAATTTTAGAGTATTGAAGCAAATGATTTAATCACATCAAATTTGGGGTAAAGACTTATCAATAGTCTGGACCAAATTGGCTTATGCATCAACCTATTCTTTACATTCCAACTAATAATGAACCTAGTATATGAAGTTTAATTATGAACCCATTTTTGCCCAAGTAACAAATCAATTTTTACATTTTTACCTTAACGTTAACTCATAATAAACAAATATTTAACATGAGTACCAAATTTAAATTAAAATCAATAATCAAGGAACTTGTGAAATAGAAAGTTAATGACAAAAATTGATAAATGTCAATAGTTAAGAGATCATTCTTCGAATTAACTCTATCGTGATAACGTTTAAACTCTTATGCCTAATATAACAAAAACAATCTACCAATAAAAGTTAAACAATTCAAAAATTAAATTAGCAAATTAAGAGCTTGTAAACAATACAAAATTTGGTTGGTAAAAGCTATTTTGGAACTAGTGGATAGCTTAGGTCTTAATTAACGTTAAACTGAAACTAGACGGCAATCATCGGTTCAACTGCTGATAAATGATATTCACATTATCTAATCCAAAAGTCTATCACAAGATTGTTATGAGTTGTGACAATTTGACAATCACAACAATTTAACCCAAAGTCTTTGGAAACTGCAGTGGTATATATGATGAATTGACAATCACACAAATTTAATCCAAATTATTACTCGCTCTCAATAATATTCAAAACTCGAGAATTTTGTTTCCAATTTATAACACAAACGAGATTGATAAATCAAGAACAAAAAAACTCAAAAAATAAAATAAAATTACTTGGCTTGGCAGTGTGCCTACGTCGTCCATAGAAATAAATCAATCAATTCTTCATTAATTGCGATGATAATATATTTAGAGTTACAGATATTATATTTATATCCAACTCTAATGATACATTTACCATTACCATTACAGAATATTTGGGTTAATATAATTTAATATGATTATGATTATCTCTTTTAATTAGAGAATTATATGATAACATAATTAATTTTAAATATTAATAAAAATTAAGTTAATAAATATAAAAATAATCATATTGTAAAATGTAAAGTAAAATTATTATAAATATATAAATTATTCTCATATTGTTAAGCTAAATTTTATTACCACTCAAGAGTTAACACTATAAGGTGATAGAATTCATGAGGGGAAATTATCATAAATGTAATCCAATATCGCCTGCACTAAGGATCAAACTCACTCCCTTTCATATGGAAGTGCAACCAGGTGCTACTAAACTACAAGGTCTTGGCCATGTAAAACATTTATTATATATATATATATATATCAATTAAAATTTATGAGAGAGAATTATTTTTTAATATTGTCAAAATACAGTTATCTTTTTAATTTACGAAATCTGCTACATACCCAGAGGTGTGATGTGTGTGAAATCCACCTTGTGACCTCGAAGGCAAAAGACTACAATGAGGTAATTAAACCAGTATATGTAGGTTGCCCATAGCTTATTGGCTCAAACTAAGAAGACCAATAGGCAGCTCCTACCAATAATCAAATGTGAAAGTTTGTGGTTATCAAGTAAATTGTTTAACCAACTCGATTGAGAATTTTTCCAAAATATATTTATTTAACAATTATAATTGGTGGTGTTGCGATACTTGGATTGGGCAGCATAGGCATGACCATGTGACATTAGGCTAAAGGAGCAATCCGTAAATTATATTCATATTAAATTAACCCACATAATTCGCTAAAAGAGATAATCATATTAATGAATTTGACGATAATATTTTGAGATTTAACACCCATTTAATATAAAGCTTAGTGGAAAACTATTTACAATTAAAAATGAAAGTTAAGGTACATGTTTTAGTCGAATTAAAAGTCGATGAGTAAAACGACTCATTCAATGAGCATATCACATCATTTTCATATGTTACATACTATAGATGCCTATTTATATTTTAGTTAATTAATTAATGTTGAAAAGAATTCACGTTAATATTTAATTTTATTTGTCAAAAATCATGACTTTGGGACTGAGGGAATGGACAAAAGATGAGAATTGAAAATTTTGAAGAGTCGAAACGGCATGCATTAGACTCCGTAAATGTTTTATTAGTGTCACTAAATTTTAATATTACAAAACTGTGTCAGTCAACGGTTAAAATTATTTATTAATGTTATAAATGACATAATGACTAGGATATGTATATCATAAATTATTGTACAAAATATTATTAAAAATTATTATTGATAATATCATTTATAATTATATATATTATATAATTATACTGAGTGCGTGTAATTAGCTTAGCATCGATATTAATAAATATTATAAAAATTATTTATCTATTCATCCATCATAGTATGTAGTATGAACGAGAACAACAACACTACATAGGACCGCAGTTGTTGTAGGAAATGGTGGTCATCAGTGGTTTGTTCTGTACCCACTTGGCATTTAATTGCCGACTTTGACTAAATACAATTTATTGCTTTCAGTCTTTTCATTTCTATTTTGTCAATTTGGCTAATTGTGTGCTGGTAAATATAATTAAACTAATCTAGAATCTTGGCATTCCATGCTCGGAAGCTAGTAACTGGTTTCAATGGTTGCCCGGGGAGAGAATTGACATTTTAACGATTTTTTTAATTATTATTTTAAAAATATAAAGAGAATTTAAATTTTGTGAATTAAGTAAATGCATTTTTTTAATTAAAAACAGAGAGTGGGTTATGAAAATATAGAGAAACGAAAAACAAAGTGATGGTCGGGTTACTTATTGGTTTAACAGACAGTTTTTAAACATGTCTAGGCAGAAAACAGATCATGTTTTATGAGACAATCGGTTATGAGAAAAATGGGGCCCAAATCGAAGCCCAAAGAAACTGTGGTTATAAGTTTTATTAGATATGTATTTAATGCTTTCTTTGCCATCAAACTGGGTGTTTGGTCTAGTGGTATGATTCTCGCTTCGGGTGCGAGAGGTCGCGAGTTCGATTCTCGCAACACCCCTGAATCTTGTTTTGGGACTTTTATGAAGGCCCAATTGCCCCTGTACATATTACTACACAGCTGGACCGGACCACCGTCCTTCATTACAACCTAAAACTGTTCAGAACTAATGTGTTGAGGTTTTTTGTATGCTTAAACGATATAAATTATAGATAATGATTCATTTTAGTTTTACGACCTAGGAGTGGTTACCGGTTAGTCGTGTAATTACACTCGAGTATAAAAGATAAAAGTAAACAAATCTCCTAAATTAATACCACCAAATTCCCGATCAATCATGCATGCATTTAGTGCTAACAACCTATCAAAAGTAAAAGATCAGGTTCCAAATTTAGGAAAATGGAATTATTTTATTAAGAAAATAAATCTCCATAAATCTCTATCTTTGTTGCATCGAAATCTCGTCAGTTCACCACTTGACAACCTAACCCGAGGATCCAGTGGTCAAGCACTCTCTCATATGCTTACCGACCAATCACTTCAGGGCTAACCGTCTGGGTCTCAGTACCGATTCATCAATTCCATCAAAATTTTCTCATTCTTAATATGTGCACTGTTTTAAATTATAAATGATTGTGAAATTAAGTTTTTAAAATTTGCTAATTAAGCACAAATTATGTATGGGTTTTTTTTTTTTTTCCTTCTTCTTCTTCGTCTTCTCTTTTCTTTTTGGTGTACAATTTACTATGAATTTTGAAGTGATAGTCAGAATAATCTTATTTGAAGTGTTGGTGAACTTAAATCATGGTAGATCGCTCATAGTTCCACACTTCCACTGTCAGAAGATTAAGATCGGAGAGGGAGACAGAAATCGGAATTTCCAAATATACTAATGATATTCGATTCACTACATTTATAGAGAAGTTAATTTTTCTACAAACTGAATTAGGAATTCCTACGATCATAATGAACATTAACTTGGGAATTTTGAGAAAGAGTTGATTCCACTAGAGGTTTGTGTGTTTGGTGTCATTGTGGCAATTTTAAATTTAGTCCAGACTATTGCTTTTGCTATTTAATATCCTAGACTATTAAAAGTAACGGGTTTTCTCTTTTTCTATTAAATGGACACTTTTACCCTTACAATACATATTTTATTTATTTTTGTTTTCCAACAAATTATTGCTTATATGTGGGAATCATAATAAATGCAGAAAACAAACACACATTAAAAGAAAAAAAAATACCATTTGTAAATATTATAATTATAATTTGAAACTAATGCTAGAAACAAAATTAAGACTTAAACACAAATAATTTATTAATGTTAATTAATTATAACATTAATATTAATGTTACTAGATATGACCACGGTTCCGACTCCGAGCAGATGATTCACGATTCTGGGAAATGAAAAATTGGTTGTTCTAATTTGAATTGCCTGTTCGAACCTTTTTTTTCTTTTTTTGGTAAATTGTATTTTCTATTTTAAAATAATCCAAATTCAGTCCTTTTTATTTTATTTCTTTCTGGTTCGAAATTGGAGGTGTTTCAATTTCTTATTTTAATAATCAAAATTAGAATGTTTTGAGTTCCGGTTCTAAACCGTAATTAGAATCGTCCCTTCAATTTTGGTTCGATTCAGTTCAAACCGAACTGTGGTTATCTCTAAATGTTATTAGCATTAGCTTGAAGAAACAATTTAGGGACAAGAACTCTAAGAAAAAAATGTCATTTTTCATATTCCTTTAAAAAAAATATCATACATTGAGGCGTTAAAACATTGAGGCATTATTCAAGGAATAGCGTGCCCCAAGGCCTTACAGTCCGTCAAAGATTTTTGTTTCCCGCCCTCACACAAAAATAATCTCAACGGACAACGGTACAAACAGTTGTCCCCCAGTCGGACTTTAACGGAACCCGGTTTTAGACCCAGCAGAGGACCCGGAATTGCTCCGGACAAGTAGTTGCTTCCGAGCAGCAGCCTCTCCAACCGCGATACCCCTTCACCCGCCTCCAACACCTTCATTGCGTATCGGGTCGGTATAATACCCGACAACTTGTTGTTCTCCAGTGAGAGAGACGATAATCTGGGCATTAAACCCAAGAACCCGGGCAAGAACCCGCGGATTTCGTTATTGCTCAAGTCCACCGCAATAAGCTGGGAATCGTGAAACAATTTCCCGGCGGCGGGTTCGTCGATTGACCCGAATTGGTTATGTGAAAGGGTGACCTGTTGGAGAGACGGGTGGGTGAAAAGAGCCGCGGGGATTGACCCACTGAGTTTGTTGTGACTCAGGTCCAGTACCTGTAGAGAAAGCAAGGCGGTTACGCTCGTCGGAATATTTCCCGCCACCGTGTTGTTCCTCATGGAGAGCTCGACGAGAGACGCCGGGAGTTTAGCCGGAAGCTTCCCGGAGATCCTGTTGTTGCTGACGTCAAGGAAATACAGGGTATTCAACCCGGGAAGCTGGGGAAGCTCCCCGGAGAGCTTGTTGCCTTGAAGGTCGAGGCGTTTAAGGTTGTTGAGACAGTTAATACTGGACGGGACCGTTCCTTCAAGGTTGTTATAGTCGAGGTAGAGCTCTTCAAGCCCAGATACCGACCCGAGGGATGAAGGGATGGGCCCAGCAAAGAAATTCCGCGACAGAGAGATTCTCCGGAGGTTTAGGAGGTGAGAGAGGGAGTCAGGGATAGAGCCATGGAAAGAGTTTCCGGTGAGGTCAAGAGTTTGGAGGTAAGGGAGGTTCCAAGAAATGGAAGTGAGTGAACCGGAGTAACCCCAGTGATCAAGAGCGAGTTCCGTGACTCTGGATAAGGAGGAAACGACGACGTCGCAACGGAAACCGCAGGTGAAGTTTCCGGTGAATAGATTGTCGCAGGGATCGAGGGAGAAGTCCCAGGAGGCAAGACAGGAACCGGGAGTGATTGAAGTGGGATCAACGCTGTTCTTGAGCTGCTTCAACACCTCCACGTCTTGCCAATGCGTTGTTGAATGCACATGCAAGAACAGTAACTGAACACAAACCAATACTATATCGAAACGTGAAGTAAAGAAACTAACCATTTCTTGAAATTCAGTTTAGCGACGTTTTATTCCTGATATTAATGAGTAATGAGGTTCAACTCCACCTAATATATATGGATAGATGACAATTCAATTATCGTGGCAGAAACGGGGCATCTTTCACTGAAAGGCAGGGCCCCAGATTTCCCATATGAATATAAACAAGCCAAATAGGCGTATGGCAAATGCAGGATGGCTGGCTAGCTCATTTCTCTACCAAATCTCGGTAGGTAATCTTATCATTGCATATAATAACGCTGGCAGTATCACTCTTCATTTGTTTTAATATGTATTTTGGGTATGTAGTGCAAGCTGGTGGCTGGGTTGGTGGCTTTGGTTTTGCATAATGCAGGGGCCTAATTATCACAAATTACTGAATTTTCAACTATTTTTTTCACCTAATATCGGAATTTCTTGTTGCACCAAGCTAGGTTGGCTTTTTATTGCCGGATTGGAACTAGAAAAATCTGTCACCAAACGCATCATGTGCAGTAGTTATAAGCATCCAATAATCAACTGACTCAGCATTCAACAAACTTCCTAGCTACCAGTTACTTGGCAGTCACTTCATGCGAGGAGGATTATATAAAATTGATCTGTAAGGATACAAGGTTCCCTTCCAAAAAAAAAAAAAAAAGGTTCCCTTTCAATAGATAAATACTCCGTATCTTTTTTTTTTCAAAACATAAATACACACACAATACCAAATAATAATGAACATTGTTACTTTCAAGAAGAAAATGAAGCTTTAACTATATATCCGACCATCTGTAAACGACAGTATATGGTAAACCGCAATGACCGGTAGTGACAGAAGTAGACAAGGATGTTTGTTTGCTAACTATAATGGAGGTAGTAAGTAAAAATAGATAGATAATAATTGCTGCAATGTATAAACAGTAGTGTTGAGTGAATTGGAAGCTGATCTAGCCTTTACCAAACTTTAACATCAGGAATCAAGATTGGATACTGAATTTTCTCAAAAGTTTTCTATAACAGATACTCAAATTTATTCAGCGATATACAAGTTAACAAGACTTGGGCCTTCAACCTCCTCTTCTACTGACAAATCAAAAATAAATGAACTAGTAAAAGAAAAATGAAGGGGGAAAGGAGACAATGTATTTAGGTACGACTTTTTTTTTTTTTGGTGGGGTATGACTAAGGGGGAAGGGATTGCACTTGAAACCTCTCACATGGCGTTTCAGGTCTATGGCAAGGGGTGGATCTATTTGCTAATTAAACATTCATGCTAAAGGTCGGTATGTACACATCCTGTTGTTGGCGAAGGGCGTTTACTCTCAGTGAAGGATATAAAAGTCATCCACCGGGGAGGGTTAATTCAAAGCAATAAAATAACTGATGCTACCTCTAAATGGTTTTTATCTGTTCAGGCCTCCCCCTCAGGTGACCAATCAAATTTGCTAAGCTTTGCTTTGTCTTTCTGTGAAATGCTGTCCAAGTACCGCTGGACATGCTTTTTGTTGATTTCAAACACAAAGCCCATTCCTTTGATCTACAAGTACACAGTTATCCATGAATTAGTCAGAGAAGTTCTCAAAGGTAGGAAAACACTATAATCCAAAAAGTGCACAAGTCCATGATTCATAAGCAGAGATTGCAGTGGGTTTTGCTGTGCTTATTTGGCCCACAGCCTATTGGATCTTCTCTACCCCAAAAAGCATAAATTAGAGGTTAAAAAAGGACCTCTTTTTCAAGAAGCTCCACAGTTGAGACTTTATCACCCCAAAAAAAACTCTTTTTAAAGAAGCTACAGCTGGACAAGCAATTTAATATTCTTAAAAAATGTGTTACCTAATTCAGCTATCCTAAGCATACACCCTTGACCCTTGTGCTTATTTAAATAAATAAATAATCTTCAAATCCCTAAAGAGTTACATATGCTAAGTAGTATATTTAGTTTGTTTTATGTCAACCACCTCAGATTCTTTAACAGGTAGAACTATGGCATCATAGGATAATCATGAGAAAGTATTTCTACATTGACTGGTGTGTGAATGTAATGCCATCTTCAAATGTCATACTTATAACTTATGCAATCCTTGCACCAAAAAAGTAACATACATCAATTGTCTATAAGAGGAAAAAAAAAAAGTACAAGAGGAAAAAAAAAAGTCCTAGGGATAAAAATAAAAGGGGAATTGCAAGAATACCAAAATCAAAAGTGTGTACAAGAATGTGAAAATAAAACAATATAAGAAATCAGTTCCTTAACACACTGTGTGCTCCTAAGAATTTGGTGAAGAGATGAGAAGATCATGCAAAAGGAGAAAAAGTACGGAAAATAAATTATTACTGGTGTTTCAGTTGGTCTTTCTGTTTGGATCAAATTGAAAATAATTAATGAAAAATAAATAGTTACAACTAGGAAGATCAAAGAGAAGCACATTAAGCTTCAAATAACAGTCTTCAATTTCAGAGCTTCCTAGGGCCAAATAAGAGAGATTCACATTGCAAAATGACGAAGAAGTTGAGGGAGGCTACTCTTAAACCCAGAAAGTTTTTTTATACCCTTCTTTTATTTGCTCATATTTTTATAGAATCTAGACTCTAGAGGTACCTTGTTTCTATATATACTTTCAAGTTTTCCTCACTATTTTCATTGTCACCCACACAGGAAATCGTTTCATAGGAAACCCTTTATTCTTTCAAGTTTCAACAAACCCAATTTCAAAATAAAGCATAAAAGTAGGAGGGAAGATAAATACCTCAATCAGACAACTAGAACTTAGAAACTGCATTTTTCCAGAATCAACCGACTTGCCATTCACTGTTATCGAACTCTTTCCAATATTCCTCAAAAAGAAAGATCCATCTCGTTCCATCCTAATAATTGCCTAAATATGTGTAAAGAGATAATAATAAACAAAAACTGAAATTGTATAACATGCAACAAATAAGGAATGCAGATAAACTCTATACAAAAACACCAAACATTGGCTGTTGGAATTTTTTAAAAGGGTGTTCTAAAAGAATAATTGAAATCATAACTCTCTAGTAGTTTCCAAAATAATTATCACAAGGGAAGTAAGGTTGGAAAGGACTAGATAATCTCACTTGACGTCTAGACACTTTGTTCGCATTGCCTTCTTTTCGCAAATCAATATCAACATCAATGTCATCTGTTGATCTCCCAAGAATAACCTGCAAAGGAAAGCATGTTTAGTTAAAAATGTGTACCAAAAGAATGATTCATTGGGAGTTCAACAAACAGGGGACAACTTGCAAACCTTGTAAATAATGCTGAAAGTTCCCCAAGCACATGCACTTTTTATTATCAAAACTCTCGCCCCTCAACAACTGTCATTTCTATTGTGGGATATTCCACAAAAATTGTACTAAGATAAATCATAAATTCAATGGTTTTAGTATGTAGCCTTCCAACAACCAATGTTGTAAAAATCGCTAGGCACTAATCGGGCTTTGATTGGTG
>CM008332.1:10177922-10192595 GCA_002525835.2 Ipomoea batatas
GCATGTATAGTATATTTAGGCTATTCGCACCCGTAAAAGAATGGCAATTAAAAAACTGATGTGAAATGTTTTTTTAGGGATTACGTGTAGCAATTATTATTGCAATCTGACAATCAAATTGCATCAGAATTGCAATTGCAATCCTCGTATCATTTTAATTTTTTATTATTATTTTAATTGTTATTAACACTTTATTGATAAAAACAAATTTTTTTTAATAAGTTGATGTGATAGGATAGTGGGTTATTTTTGAAAGAGGAGAGAGAATTGTATAGATAAAGAGTGAAAAGAGAATAATAACAAATTTTGTAATGTAGTATTTTAAAAGTGAAAAAAAAAATTGACAAATTGTATGAGTGCCGATAGCCTTACACATTTGTTTGTACGCATATAGTATGAGAAATTGTGTGGAAATATCCTTGGAAACCAAGCTCATATTATATCACTTTATAGATTGTATGATAATAAAAAAAAAATGTTATCATACTTTAAATTAAATCATACTCCGTAGAATATCTGCTGATGGTTAATATTTTAATACAACTATATTTTGTTTAGATAATATATTTTGTAGTATGTCATATTACGTTAGTCAACTATTACATCATACTTTGTTTGCTGTTATACTGTGCCCTTTCAAAAATAATACAGAGTATAAATGCCATATTGCCATTAGACACCTTTGAATTGTCTTAATGTTATTATAGAAGTTATTTCGAAAAAAAAAAATGTTACTATAGAATGAAGTTATTTCGAGAAAAAAAAATGTTACAGAATATTATAGAGGTCACATTTAATGTCACTACACACTTAACAATGTAAAATAATATACTTCCGTCCCATTTTGGTTGTCTGGTTCGTTTAACGAGGTTTGACTGGAATTATTTTTAATTCAATTTTTTATAATATTAAGTTTATTATTAATATATAAAATTTATATATTTAGAAACTACATTAAAAGACTATTAAACACAAAATGTTCCTAATCTGAGAGTCGCTTTTGTAGTCCAATTGACAATCTCCTGAGAGTCATTCTGAATTTCAATGTTCTTAATGGGTGCGTTTGGTTAATAGCGTTTCGCCAAAGTTTGGCGGTTTTGACCAACTTTAGCGGTTTGACCATGGTCAAACCGCTAAAGAAGGTGTTTGGTTAACAGCGGTTTGGAGCAGCGGTTTGCTCCAAACCGCTGAAAATGAAAACGCTGCAATGTGCAGCGTTTTCACTTGGCCTTTTGGGGAAAGGTTTCCCTTTCCCCAAAATGCACTTGTATATTAAAAAAAAAAAAAAAAAAAAATTGAACCGTGCGCCAGTTAGCCAAGCCAAAATAATGTTATGTTTAATTTGGGAAAAGTGGCAAACTAAACCGGCTCCCCTTATGTTCTATTTTTTTTTTTAGTTTTTTATTTCTTTATTAAATTATTATTATTATTATTATTATTATTATTATTATTTATCCTAAAAAAATCATTATAATTATTATTATTATGAAAAATATGTATACACTTTTGGTCATTTTACATGTTAACCGCTAATTTAAACCGCTAATTTTACCAAACATCTTTTTACAAACCGCTAATACAATCGGCTGGTCAAACCCGCTAATACAATCCGCTATTTGATAACCGCTAACGCCATCCGCTACCGCTAACCGCTAACCGCTGATAACCAAACAAGCCCAATGTCTTTTTGTAGTCCAGTTGACAATCTCCTGAAAGTCACTCTGAATTTCAATGTTCTTTTATGTCTTTCTCCCAACGCCCACTCTATTCCACAATGGATAATATTTGAATCAAATTTTAGTATGTATCAAATGTTGTATAACTTGATACAAGCGTTCAAATCTTTTCATATTTATTAGTTACTCATCAATTGAAGAATGAATTAATCAAATGAAGTTACATTATATGTCAATCACGACAAAACTTAAAAACATTTGTTATGTTGGATCACAAGCTGCAGCAAAAGTTGTCTGTCTCGGATTCTTGGGCTTAGCAGGACCATGAAATGATATCCCAGATTGATTAAACAGCGACAGCAAATGCAGCAGCTCTTCATGGGAGAGCTTAGATGGCCTCTTATCATCAAATCCGCCAGAACTTAGAATGTTGATAATCATCTCCCTAAAAGAGGCCAACTCTATTATTTCCAAGCCAGACTGCAAACCACAGTCTTCAACACTTTCTTGCAGTTTCATCAGCTCCATTAACAGTCTTTTCTGCTTAAACGTCGCGCCCAGGGTCTTGTTCTTCTTGGTAAAACAAGTTCTTGTGAATGCCCACCATTCATCGAGATTGACATCCGGGATTGAAGCTTTTGGATGAATCTTGACAACCGAGGAATCGACTTTTGGGCAAGGTAAGAAGTCCCGCTTGCTCACATCCATCACAAACTCCACATCAGCCACCAGCTTCACATTCACGGCCAGCCTGTTGAACTCAGAATCGCCCGGGTTCGCCAGCAGCCTCCTCGCGAATTCCTTCTGTAGCAGAAGTGTGGCGCTCCGATATGCATTCGCCCCGAACACCAATTTAGCCACCAGAGGTGAGGAAATCCCATATGGAATGTTGGCTACCATGAGATCAAACCGTGGAAACTCGGTCTTTAGCGCATCTTGGCATACAACCTGAAAGCAAAAAAGAAGAATTAGCATCTCCTAATACACGATTCAAAGTTCAAACACATAAGCTTCATTCAGGCATTTTAACAAACAGTTTGCCTGAATTGATCATACAGTTAATATATCATCGAGGCCGTGTTCACTATTCAGCTAAAGACCGACTTTCCTGAATTGATTAGTATCTTCTAGTAGTCTAGTACACGTTTCAAACACATAAGCTTCATTCAGACATTATAACAAACAGTTTGCCCGAATTGATCATACACTTAATTTATCACCGACGCCGTGCTCAGCCGCGCGTTTGTTAAGGATCTCCACCATGCGTTTGTCAATATCGACGGCTATGACTCTTTCGGCAACACTTAAGAGCTTAAGAGTAAGGTTTCCGGTGCCGGGCCCGATTTCCAGGACAGTATCAGTGGGGAGTACGTTGGATTTCCCGACGATGGAGTCTAGAACTCGCGGGTTAGTAAGAAGGTGTTGGCCTCTGCTCTTGAGCAAATATATGTTTGCTTCTTGGTTTTCGATTTTCCGGCGAATGTTGCCGTCGTCTTCTTCGTGGTTGCCCCTGCCGCCGTTGAAGCGACGGCTTGATTTTGAACGGAGCTGTCGCTGAAGAAAATGCCGGCGAAGGAGGTGCCTGAAGATATTATATTGGAGCAGATATTGACGATGAAGCATTTTCCACGATTCTCGTATGATTTCGGGATGTTTTTTCCGACCGAATCAACCGTTCAAAATTTGAAGCTGAAGAAGGATGAAGAAATAGGCGGGTACTAAATGGGCTGGGTTGGACATTCCTAAGCCCGATTGTCTTTTTGTCTTAAAAAAAATTTATTGTTAGGCCATGATAAGAATTGTCTAGTATGCAAAGGTTAATTGCCTACTAGCCTATGGCCCAACCACGTTTTTTATAAACCCATATTGGCCCAGAGTCACACTCACAACTTCAATGAAGAATAACCAATATAAAAACAATATTGGTTTTCAATCCAGTGGCATCAAACCCTTCCCTTTATACGGGAGGTGGTGGGTTCGAGCCTCAGTGGGGGCGAGTTAGTAGTATTCAAAAAAAAATAAAAAATAACCAATATAAAACAACAAATTATACTATGGACCAGGACTCCTCATGCATTTTCCTATAGTTCGGAAATGGTATCATATACTATGGACCAGGACTCCTCATGCATTTTCCTATAGTTCGGAAATGGTATGCGTAATGGGTTTTGGTGAACTATAGGGTGATTATTAATAGTTGGGGAAGAAATGAAGAAGGAAAATGAAACCCTTATTAATGGGTTTTCTCATTAATGGGGTATTCCAAACGGTACCCATAGTAGCATTCTCAAAACCTATCAACCAAACATTAGCAATCACTTTCATACACATTTCTTATGCCTAAACCCACCAACCAAATACACCCTTAGTTCATAAATAATCAAATCAACTATTTTATTAAGCGATATATTTGTGACAAAAATAATCATCGAAACATTTATTTAATTTGTTCAAATGGGTTAATATCACATAAAAATAAATGAATTTTTTCAATTAATAAATACACCCTAAATCTAACAAATGAGTAGCAACCATGCCAACTAACAATAATATGTTCCATCCTGGATTAGATCTACAACATATCCTCATCGGATCTTCAAAGATTGCTTTCGCAATCTCCATACACCCACGGCCATTCCCCATTCCCCATTCATGCTAAATGAGCTACCCCAAACCTAAAGTCGATCTTTAAGAATCAATCTACATACATTATATATTATGGACGACAAAACAAAAATTATTAGCAAATGCGAAACATCCATGATGAGGACAAGACACCAAACAATATAATATAAGCGGAAAAAAAATCGTGAGTTGTTTAACGAGTACAATGTAGGCATGCATGCACGCACGAATGATAACAATGAATATGTGGAGCCGTGGAAATGAAGGAACGACGACACACTACTGCACATTTGTTAGCTAGTGTGCCCACCCCTAATGAATTCGTCCACCACCTTTAAAAAAAAAAAAAATTATCTGAATTTTAATTTAAGGTTTTGTTTGTTTGCGTGGTCGTACGATCCGAGTAGTTACTTGTTATATATGTTTGGTTTCTGCTCTGCCATTTCACATTATATAATAATTGTCCTTCACTGCATTTCTAACTTCTCTAATACAATGCCTTCCCATTTTTATTTTCCAGCTTTTGGTGTGTTTGGGTAAACTAAGTGTGTAAGGTTAAGAAAATGATATTTGGATTTGTATATTTATGTTGGTTTTGACAGCCTTAACTTTCATTTGATTGGTAATGTAATTGATACTCAATGGCAAAACTTAAGGGAATAACTTATAGCATCCACAATAGTCTAAGTTTTTGTGGTTTGTGTTGGAAAAAAAAAGGTATAAAATGACATTTTAAGGGTTATTTTGTGGTACAAATATATGAGGATCCACGTACTACTTCTGATTTAGATCGGATCAAAGTGGATTCGAGTTCTTCGTAGTTAGACGAAGAGTTTGATATATTGTAATACGTTCAAAATGGATGATGGTGAATGAGAAATTGGTTCTCCAAGATGAACCATTTGAGTTAGGAAAATAATGTGTAAAGGCTT
Organism: Ipomoea batatas; assembly: GCA_002525835.2. Lineage (NCBI taxonomy): Eukaryota > Viridiplantae > Streptophyta > Magnoliopsida > Solanales > Convolvulaceae > Ipomoea > Ipomoea batatas. The sequence goes on from CM008332.1 coordinate 10,183,156, forward strand.
TAAAGTAACTTTAGTCCCACATTGGTAAGAAGTGGGTTTGCACCACTATTTATACAAAAGTCGTCGCCCCAACTGGGCGTTGCTGTGCACGCACGAAACACGCACAATTTCAAACACGCTTAATGCGGACGCTCCGACTGGGCATTGATGTGCACGCACGAAACGTGCACAGCGAACGTCCCATTGCTGTGCACGCACGAAACGTGCACAGTTTCAAACAGATGCTTAATGCGAACGCCACGCCTGGACGTTGCTGTGCACGCACGAAACGCGCACAGTTTCAAACAGATGCTTAATGCGGACGCCACACCTGGGCGTTGTTGTGCACGCACGAAACAAATTCAGTTTCAAACACGTGCAGTTTCTACCGGCGAGAGTTCCGGTCCGCGCAAGCCCTCGGAGGTCACATGAACGTGCACAGGAGAGATAGGGCTAGGTTGAAGCAATCCTCACCGCCCGTTGAAGCCGACGGCAGAGGTGTTCCCAACGCTAATAATTTACCTAAGTACACTCCTCCCGCGCACATTTACGTAAGTACACTCCTCCCGCGCACAGTTTCACACAGATGCTTAATGCGCAACTAAACTAATTAAATTCAAGGTGGGAGAACTTGTAGGATCATATCACTACACATCCCATTGAGAAGTTGAAATTTACGATAGCCTAATCTAGCTTAACTTTTGTACTCCGAATCTTTGACGTGTAAATAACTTTTACTTGAGATAACTTAGCCTTCTTGGTGCTAGATATCTTTCTTTCAAATAGTCTTTTCCCGTCACATACCATCATCCCAACAAAAGCAGCAATAATACACTCTTTGGGTGAGATTGTATCATGCATAACATGGTATTTTTGAGCAGTTAAGTAACGTTAATATTACAACATTCCCCACATGCACCACGGCCACGGGTCCAGTGATTAAAACATAGAAATGTCATGTTTGACAACAATAGACAGCGATGAACAACGGCATATATATAATTCTGTAGAAATGGGAGGCAATTAATCAATCATCAGGTCCTAGATTCCAGCAAATCAACACCCTGTTTATGATCCGTTGGATATCCATAATTAAGTCCCATATTTTCTTCGACCTTTATTATGGACAGACTAGAAAACGTAGAATGAAAACTCATGATGATGATCAGATGATTCAGATCAACGGCTCAAAAGGCATAATTAGTCAAATGGCTAACCACGTTGCTTCACTTTGATATCCAACATCCGTTGCAGATTTATATACCCAAAAAGGCCTAAAGATTACAGAATCACATATCCTCTTTTCGACCACTCTTCCCCTTTTTCACTTTGTCTGTAAAGGGCACAAAAGGTATAACCCAATGTCAACACTTGATTTTGATTACCACAAACATAACGTAACAATACAGTAAATATTTTTTTTTAAAATAAAATTTAGCATTCAATTCTTACTGCATGCAATTATTTTTCATACATGATCATGAGTTGAATCATTGTAACACCTTATTGTTTGAATTCATCATACATAATTTTTATAGAGCAAATTATATTATGAATCACTAATAAATGTTCATTTTTAGTACCCTAAATGTTCATTTTTAATGTACTACAAATTTATTTTTAGGTATACATAAAAATGAACATTCAGCATACTAAAAATGAACTTTTTGTATATTAAAAACAAACATGTATGCCAAACACCTTGTACTCAAATGACATATAGTAATTCTTCCATATGAGATGTCATGAGGTAGATATCCACCATATAATGTGGACCATTGTCCGCAGTATAATTAATAACTATGGTTTCATAAGATAACTTTTAACTTATATTTTTTTCCCAGAACCAAATGAGCCATAAAATTTTTATTTTATTTTTTATTTTTAATGTGGTGTTGGGGTGTGAGTGGTCATGATAAAATATACCTAAAAAGTTGGTAAACAAATTTAATTTATGCACTTTACACTTTCCCTTTGCCTTTTTCCTTATATGCGTTAAACCATTACATTTATTTAAAAGGATTGAAATGCTAAGCAATTCGTGATAGTGCGTGGCCTGTCTAAACTTTTTTTCCTGGTGGAAAGCAAGTCTCCGAGAATCATGTGAAGTTTGGCAATGTTAGGTTGAACATTTCATTGTTGCTAATAATCTCTTTAGTATACGGAATTGAAATTAGTTGGTGCATCCCAAGTTGTTGGAATAATTGATTTAGTAAATGTGAAGTTTTAAATTCGACGTCTCATGAGGAGTCTATTAGCACTATATTCTTTGTTTGAGTCGATCAATCAACTAGTTTTTCTCATAGCACAATGGTGTTAGTTTTACAATCAAAATAACTTATAACAGGTCAACACAATTGGTATGAAAATAAAGCGAAAAACTTAGAAAGTCCTTTGAAAAATAGGATGTTGTTATTAATTACTTTTACAATAAATTTCAAGAAAATGAATTCCACTGTTTGGTTAGTGGAAAAGAAATTAATGGAAATATGAATTCCATTGTTTAGTTGAGTTTGGAATTATATGGAATAATTAGTATAATGACAAATATAACCCTACACAAACGGAGTAATAAGATTATTAATAAAGTATGGTGAAGACAAAATTGTCATACTAGCTTTTCATGGAAAACAAAATACTTCGTGGGATGAGCTAGGAAAGAGTTTTCCTCATTCTTAAACAAAACTTTTTCCAATGAAAAATATTTTCCATTCAATCAAATGACATAAAACATCATTTTCCCCACTTTTAAAAAACATAATGTTTTCCATCCAACCAAACAGCTCTTAGTTAGTAGAAAGTCACGAACCCTCTACAAATCCTTATGATCTTTAGGGTATTTATATAGCTCAAATCCTAACTAAAATATGAAAGCAACCCCCAAATCTTTGATCGTTAATTACAAATTGATTCTATAAAATGTAAGTTAGGTAAGTAGCCAAATCCCTAAGTGGTGCAATTTCCTAAAACTTATCTAGATTTTTGAACAGTACTTCTCTTGAGTGAAGCAGTGTGTTTTAACCAATCTTGTATCAAAGGGACTTGGGCTAAGTGTCAAGTCATATTGAAGATACATTATTTGTAAGGAAAATTATATTTTTCGTTCTTAGGTATTAAAATTGACATTTAGCGTATTAAAAATATGTATTTAGTATAATGTACACTTAATATATTAAAAATGTACTTTATATTAGTGGTTCACTGTACAATGTGAACTATGATCCATGATATAATTAATGATTGCAAGTTACCACATGGAGTGAGTCTAAATACTTAGATCTCATCTACTCAACTTGGCCATCAAACATAATTAAAAATTATCCTCTTGTGGGGATGGTTCATTGTACGTGGTACCATACTACCATGTATTAATCCTTTCACCTAAGTGTGGCTATTGCGCTATAATTTAACTCTTTCACAATTTCTATAAAATTGGGATGGGAAGGCTGTTGGGACAAAAAAATTTACTTTTTCACCTAAGGAATTATGAATTATCGTCGAGATTGAAGCTTTGGATTCCTAATAAGGAACAAGGAATTCCATATCCACACAATCAATTAAAGGTTAGAAAAGCAGGAGCACACAGCTCATCCAATTCCTCAAGCAAATGTTGTCCGTGAACTATGCGTACATTTCATGCTCAATTTTTACTTTTGTAAAATTTAAATCCATGATCTATAAAAAGGCATATATTTAGATGAGTGTATGTAATCATCTTATTTAATAAGAGTTCATCATTACATACATATATTATATATAATACGCTTATTAATTATGTAGTCTAACCACATCCAAACAACGACGGTCACACTCTTGATCAGTATGAATAGTAAAAATTAATTTGATGTGCGTAAGAATAATGCAATACTTAAAATGTATCCCAAAGATAACTTTGTTGTCTTATGTGTAATAAATAAATTGAACAATGAAACTGAATTATATACTTATAAGATTGTTGAGCTGGACCGATATATCATATCCCCGACCAACATTAATAATCTACTACATATAATTAGCATTCAAATTAAACTCTCACAAAGCAAAGGGTTTTCCCAAAGTTTTTAAAAATTCTAAGTAATTCCAAAAACATACATATTATCGTTTCGTTTTCAATAGTAAGTTGTTACTAGAATGATGTTGTTGATGTATAAGGGTTCCGAACTAAAATTCTTATGAAACTTTTAACCAAAAAGTGTATGTAGAATAGGTGTGGACCACGTACGCAGTAGAGGGTTATGGTAGTTGAACTTAGTTGAAAGCTTTCACAATTTGACAGTAAGAAAAAGACATAGGAAAAAGGATGGAATAATGGGGTTACGAGGCAGGTTCACATGGATACTGGCTTAGAGGTGGGTCCACCATTTCCCTCTTTTATTTGGCAAAAGCAGACCAAATGGAGGTTTTTTTTTTTTTTTTTTGACTGATGTTTGAGCATGTTGAGTGTTGTGATTCACATTCAATTATACACTTTTATGCACAATAAATTAATAGAGGCTCAACCAAGATCTTGTGGTTTAGTGACACCCGATTGCACTCTCATATAAAATGGGTGATTCGAGTGTCAGTGGAGATGATATTAAATATTTGTGCTTCAGTAGGTTGAAAATGTATCTAAGGTGCAACAATTCAGCAGCTTCGCAATATAGTTCTACTAGCTAACCAAATTAAAATAAATTTATAAACTTTGTTTACTAACGCCGCATGCTGTAGGCCTTCGATGGGTACCTAGTATGAGTGGTGGACTCCTTGTAAGCACCAGACACTAATTTTATCACCTTAAGGACTACAGAGTCACTGTGATTTACACATCTACTGTCATATTGGGCCTGAATGGAGACCATAAGGATTAAATTTTTTTGCATTTATTAGTGATGGGTAAATATGCACATGTACTAGTCGGTCCGTAAATCACCTGTCCGTCAACGGTCATCCCGTCCGTCAACGGTCACCCGATCGGTCCGTCGACGGTCACCCAACCGGTCTGTAAATCACCTGTCTGTCAACGGTCATCCGCCCGTCAACGGTCACCCAATCGGTCCGTCGACGGTCACCCAACCGGTCTGTCGACCGCATGAATGGAAGCAACACACCTTGTGGATTGGAGTCTCACGAGTGCAACAGTTGCTTGATGTGACAACCCGACAACTTTTCGGGAACAAGGGATCCGTGTTTTCATCACCTCGAGTGACTCAACCACTTCGAGCAAGCCAATACGCATTTTGCGGAGTGGCTGTTCAGTCCATGCAAATATGTCATCCACTTGCATATCAGACATCATGTGCATAGTGAATCCACTTTGTATAAATATAGGAGGAAGAGGAGAGAAAAGGGAGGACTCATCAGTACTACACTAATACACTTGCGATTTGCTCATTGTCTTTCTCCTGCTTACTNGGGTTCGGAATCCCCTCAAAATACAGCAAAAATGCACTTAAGCAGAATAACACAGACCCAAACAGGCCATGACACGGCCGTGTCATGGGCCGTTTCGGTCTGCGTTATTTTCGTTTCTGGGCCGCACTGAAACGGCCCGTGACACGGCCGTGTCATGGGCCGTGTCCCTCAATTTTCCAGCTTTTCTTTGATTCTTGCTCCATTGTGCGCTTCGCTGCTCTTCTCCCTCCTTGAGTGGAATCCTAAGCTACCAAAAATTGATTCGAAGCCATCAAATGTGCTTCCTTTTCTACTTGTTGCGGATGAACATACCTTTAACACAAAATCACAAAATCAAGTAACAAAATCCACTCAAGTAACAATACTTTACTATAAAAATAAGTGGGGAATGGGGCAAAATGGCATTTAGAAATAGAGTTATCAGATACCATGTTATAATTTAATATTGGGCTCGGGTCACTCAACTGGGCTATAATGCACATGGGACAAACCACACTAAAAGGTTGAATTCAACCAATTAGCTAGTCTAACCCATAGCCTTATAAACCCATATTTGCTCTCTTATTTTATTAACTAGTTTTATACGCGCATTGCGCGAATGTGTTAATGCCCAATGTTTATATTTAAATAAATATTTGAAAGTATATCAATGCAAAATTATATAGAAAAAGTTTATACATGGGTAATTGAATGTCGAATTTTTTTTATTTAAATATCTAACTCAAAGTATATGAATCGAATATAATATAGAAAATTCATTATAATTATTACCAATATAAAATAAATGTTTGCAACCTTGTAAAATCGATAGTCTAAATATTTGGTCTAAAAATGATAGTCTAAATAAATACTATTTTTAATTTGAATTTTTCTAAGTGTTCTTAATTCTCTTTTGAGTAACATTGTCATTGTCTTCATCTTTACTATTTGTTCTCTTCCTTTTTTGTTGCTAGTGTGTTATTTGCAATTCGGTTATTGTTGGTAGCATAGATGACAACGTCATGCAATGAGATTATGGTATAGAAGCTATGGATTTTCCTTTAGGTGTTCTGCTTGGAGTTCATTTGGTTCAACCATTATTGTTGAATGAGTTATTGTGGATAAAGAAATTCATAGTTTAAGAAAAAAAGATTAAATAAATTAATAAAATTTTGATTATTTAAAATATTATGTATTCCAAAGATATTAAAAGCTAGTTTCTCGCTTCAATTTGCTTGGTAATGGGTTATTTGAGTACTTTCATTGTCAACAAATCCCCCAAGTAGTTAATATGATTGGTTTCAAACTATAATCCCCCAAGTAGTTAATATGATTGGTTTCAAACTATTCTTTTTTTTTTTCATGGTATTAAAGAAATACATATGTATCATTTTTTGGTGTAACTACTAATTTATTTAATTTAATAAGAGTAAAATAGAGCGATTCCACTTCAATTTGTTGGGTTATTTGAGTAGTCTCTTTGTCAACCAATCCCCAAGTAGTTGATATAATTAGCTTCAAATTATTTTAATATTTTTTTTCATAGTATTAATAAAATACTTGGTAAATAAATATATAACATTATTTTGTACGATAACTTTGATATTTAATTACAAGATCAGATATTGTAAAAATAAGATAATGGACAATGTAATGAATATCAATTGATAAATTTGAATGTAAAGAATCTTTGAATGAGAGAAAATAAAGACAATATAACTAATGAAATTATTTCTCTTATTTAATTTAATTTTTTGTTAATGAATAATTTTTTCAAATAAAGGTATTGTAGACACATAATTCTAAATTAAAGAAATACATATGTATCATTTTTTGTTGTAGCTACTAATTTATTTAATTTAATAAGAGTAAATAGAGTGAGAAACTTAATTATGTCAAATTTGATTGAGATGAGGTTCGAACCTAAGATCTTTCTTATAGAAATTAATGGGTAAGTTAAAAGTTAACGAAATATTAACGGAGAAGAGAATATTTAACGGAAAATCATAAAAGTAAGGTTAAATTAGGTAATCTCTATTAATAATATTAATCTGAATTATCTTAGCCATCTATTTGATTAAATAATTAATCTGAACCATCCATTTGATTACCGCCATTTTTTTTAACCTATTTTAGGCCTAACTCTCTTTGCCTCTTATTAGTATAGTAGATGTGAGATTCTTAACACTCCCTCTCAAGTGGACAACCGGGCCATTTTGAATCTAACCGGTTGACCACTTGAAATTGGATCGAACCCTCCCCCTGAAATGAAAGCTCTGGACGCCACCAAAGTGGACCGTACAAGCGGGCTTACAACACCATACGAAAGCTTGGACGCCACCAACCAACCCATAACCGAGAAAAAATCACAAGACAAAAGATAAATGAAATGCCCCCACCACAATGGCACAATTATATATTGGCCCCAAAATTCCTCCAACTCTCTCTTTAATGCGTCCACAAATGACAAACCAACCCGTACATACTCACATCCCACTCCACGTTACATAAATTTATTACAGCTGCAACACCGCCGAAGCTTCTTCCATTCACATGCATCAATATACACAAAATAATTTTCATGTAAATTTCGAAACAAACAAAAGTTCAGACTTTTTAATTGAAATTTAACCCATTAAGAGACTCAAATGGAGATTTGTTTTGTTTAAAGAAAGCGCAGTATAACCAGTATTACTGTGTAAAAATAATCCTATTCAGATTTCAGAAGTTCATCTAACAAAACATCATTTAGAGATCGTGGTAAAAGAAACCATTATTTTTTGTCTCTTTTTCTTATTTTCAACAAAATTGCTATCTTTTCTTGTTTTTTGTTGTAGTGGGATTTCAACTTTCTTTTTGAGTGTTTTCAAAAAAAAAATAAAACTTTCTTTTGTTTTCAAAAAAAAAAAAAAAAAAAACTTTCTTTTTGAGTGTTGAGCTCAGTGTCACGCGCCAATGGCCGTCTCTCGGTCACAGGGATTACAACTGTCCACATGTATGTGTATACGGATGTACATATACTCCGTATATCTAAACAAATACAGACTAATATTATATTGATCGGATATTACATTACAATTTTTATATATATATATATAATATGCGGATTGACATGGAAACACACTTCTGCTAACTTGCTCATCTTGGTCTTTTAGCTCGGCTGCACAGTGCTCAGTACTTTGTGTGGTGCTGCCGAAAGTGGGAATTGGCGCTTTCCGCAGTTCACATACACCACACATTTTCTCTCTCTCACTCTCTTTCTCTCTCTGTTTTTGGATTTGCAGTGTCAAGATCCTTGGCTAGCTTTCAAATTTCCCTCCACCCAGAAAAATAAAAAAATTCCTTCTTTTTTTTGTATGTGCTCATCTAATTGTTTAAGTGATCCCAAGAGCTTGCTTTGAGGGAGAAATTGAGAGGTGGAGCCATGAGGAAATGGATTTTGGTGCTGTGCATGGTGTTCTTTCTGAGTTCTGAGTTGACTCAGTGCAGTGTTAGCTATGATAGGAAGGCCATTGTTATCAATGGGCAAAGAAGAGTACTTTTCTCTGGGTCTATTCACTACCCAAGAAGCACCCCGGAGGTACTGTGTTCTGCTTTTTCTCTTCTCACACTACAGATTTCTATTTTTTTTAATTTTTTTTTGTTGCTCAAAGCTATTCATATAATGTGTGTGTAGATGTGGGAAGATCTTATAAGCAAGGGTAAAGAAGGAGGCTTGGATGTGATTGAGACCTATGTGTTCTGGAATGTGCACGAGCCTTCTCCTGGCAATGTATATGAAATTTCTCTCCTTTTTAGTTACTTGTCTGTGTTTTGGTTCTGTCTTTTATCTTAAAGTTTGCATCTTTTTTAATTTTTCTGTGGATTCCAGTACAATTTTGAAGGGAGATATGACTTGGTGAGGTTTGTGAAGACAATTCAGAAAGCAGGGCTTTATGCTCATCTTCGCATTGGACCTTACATTTGTGGAGAGTGGAATTTTGGGTACCTCCCTACTCTTTGTTCATCTCTAGATGATTAGATCTACATCTAACCCACAAAGAAACACAAGGTGTTAAACCAGTTTAGGTTGTCCATAGCTTACTGGC